>CM053029.1:488149239-488734239 GCA_028564925.1 Lithobates sylvaticus | reverse complement strand
TAGCCCTTCGGCTTTTCCTTTTTTCAATAAACTGTCTGTATGGTATCACACTATTGGAGTTCTTTTCTCCTTATGATCCTTAATTGGTCGTATTGATCCTGCTGCAGTCCATTTGAGTGTGGTTCCTTTAGCAGGGTTCTCAAACTGGCGGCCCTCCAGCTGTTGCAAAACTACAAGTCCCATCATGCCTCTGCCTGTGGGAGTCATGCTTGTAACTGTCAGCCTTGCAATGCCTCATGGGACTTGTAGTTTCGCAACAGCTGGAGGGCCGCCAGTTTGAGACCCCCGCTTTAGAGGGTTTGGCCCCATATCTTAGTATTTACAGAGGATTTCCTGCCTTATACCCCGCAGAGGGATATTCTGCCTCCCTGTTTGACCATCCTAGCAGTAGGTGGTCCACACCATCTGGTAAATGTCCCTGCTCACTGGTCGTGAACTTGAAGTTCTGTACGATTTGGTGGTGGATTTATTTTATTTATTTTTTTAATTGGATTTCTCCCTTCTATATGTACTTAATTTATGACATTTTCTAATCACAAGGACCTTTTTTTTTTTTTTCCCCACACATTGCAAAAACAAAAATTAATCAATGCATTTTGCTATTTAGAATTTATGCACGGCGCTTTGTGTGCTACTAGCGCAATTTTTGTGTTCACGTGTCCGCCGACACCCGATCAAAACAGACTGATGGGGATACATTCACCATCCATCTGGCGGATCAGACGACAAATCTGTCTGTTTCCATCGGACTGCCCCATATAGAGGAGAGGGAGCTGTGTCCATGTCTGCTCTGCATAGCCTTGTCATCCGCCGGATCAGCAAAGAGATCCCCTGCTGAGCAGACGGATACACTTGGACAGATCCGCTCTGTCTAAAAAGGGGCCCTGAACCTATAGGAGGCTGAAAGCTGCAGCAGCTGGACCAAGTGCTACCAATGATTAGGCCAAGATGCACCAGAGACCATGCATAAAAAGCAAGCAAGTTTGCGTTCCAGACGTTCATCCTTGGGTGCATACTGCCCTAATTGTTACAAACACTCAGTGCACCATCCATCAGCAGCTTTCAGCAGTTTTAAAGGCTGCCGGCTACTTGGCCGCGTGGACCGGTATCTTACAGGAGCTTGGGAGTGTAACCAGCTCTCAAAGCATGCAGTACAGTTTGGCCACTGAAACACAAATGCAGTATTTCACAGCCATTTTTCTGACAGCCTTTGAGAAGCACAAATTAAACTCCATCCCAGGCTACCATTGTGACTATCATATTGCACATGCATGGCCCCATATGGAATAAAACTGCACAGGAAATGTAATATGAACATGCATTATGATTTTTAACCTGAAATTGGGGGGGGAAGAGTGAAATAATAATAAAAAAAAAAAAAAAAAAAAAAAAAAAAAAACGCGAACTTCCTGGATTCTTCATACATAATGCACGATTGATCATGAGCCTTTTTTTGGTTGGACTAGGTAATGCATCAATAAATCCCTCCAATTAGGAGCTCTTTCATGCACCCAACAGGAGGGTGTTCAGACAAAGCTGTAGAAAGATATCATTGGCCCCCAAAATTAGCCAGTGCTTATTCAAAATCTTGGATATCATAATACTGGTGGAAAAGCTAGAAATAAAAGCAAAAATCAATACTGTCATTCGTTTGCTCAGCAATCAAAAGACCTGCTATAGTTCATCCTGCTTCAACCCCCCCAAATCCTCCCTACAATAACCCTTTTCTAAAAACCTATGCTTTAGTGTACTGGACTGTTCTAAATAGTCTGAATGTATCACAGCTCATCCTCACCCAGTTAGAATGATTGCAACTATTTTTAGGCTTGTAGGCCATTTGGGTTGCTTTCCTAAAATAGAAGTTAACATTTGTCACATTACACCTGACTTGTGTACTTGTCCGCACCCCCCTCCCCCCAAAATTCACAGCTGTACTGAGCTGCCTGCAGGAGCCTGGTATTGCACCCGCAATTGTGGGTGCAATGCTTTCTAGGCTACACCCTCACCCGGCCGTGACAGCCTTTGGCTGGGCGCACACGAGTTGCGCTGCGCTCTGCTAGTGGCCAGGCAATCTTCTGGGACCTGTCATGTGTCCCAGAAGATTGCTGGCAGGGAGGGGACACCTAGGGGGAGAGGAATCGCCGCCTAGGTGGCCAAGAGTAGGAAGAAGGAAGTGGGACAGGAAGTCCCACTCTAAACTAAGTACAAAAATGTGGCATGTCAGGGGGTGAGGAGTGCTTAAATCGGAAGTTCCACTTTTAGGTGGAACTCCGCTTTAAGGTGAGAAACGGCAAGGGTTTACAACCTCTTTAACAAAAGCATTTTCTTGATTCTATGCAGAGTTCTCTGCTCACAGCTGACAATTTTTTATTTTTTTTTGTTAAAACCCACCACACCAAAACAGTCAGCCTGACAAGTTTGTCATATCGCTTAGACGGGAGAAAAACTTTAACACTTGGTTATTGTAGATCAAAGGAATGAACTTAGGTCTGTAAATGAGGGAAGTTTAACCTTTTTCTGACACTTGTTTACAAGTTAAAAATCAGTATTTTTTTTGCTAGGAAATTACTTAGAACCCCCATACATACAATTTTTTAGCAAAGACCCTAGAGAATAATATGGCGGTTGTTCCAATATTATGTCACACTGTATTTGCGCAGCGGTCTTCTAATCGTTATTTTATGGGGGAAAAAAAAAAAAATACACCAAACTTTAATGAATTAATAAAAAAAAAAACAAAAAAAAATAAAAAAACAGTAAAGTTAGCCCTATTCTTTCGTATAATGTGAAAGATGATGTTACACTGCCTGAATCGTGAGAATCGCGATCTTTATTCTAAGCAAAAAATAAGAATAAAATTGCGATTCTCATTTTGGACAGAATTGTGCAGCTCTAAAAAACACAATATAACTGGTATCCCTTACTTGTAAGTGAGGCCATCAGAGTTTGCAAAAAGCTGTTGGGCAGTGAGTCCGTCTTCTGGAACGTATCCTGTACCTCCGCTGATTAGGTAGTCCGCCATACTGTTAAGAAAAAAAAAAAAAAAAAAAAAAAAAAAAAACACATTTTAAATAATCAGCGTTTTTAGAGAGAATTCAAAAAAAATAAATAAAAAAAAACAAACAAACAAAACACGGGACTATCAACAGGTCATCCAAAATAAAAGCAGGAGCTCAGGGAACCTTGTAAAATGATAAGTCGTCCTTATGTTTCGCTATTTGCAGTAACATGAAACCAGATTATGTAAACTGTGATCCAAATCATCTGGAAGGCAACAGGATTTAAACACCACTCAGCTTCTTCAGCATCTTAAGCAGAGTGCCAACGTTCAGTAATCTGAAATAATCCAACACGATGGGCAAACAACAACTTCTCTCCAGTGGCACAGTAAAGCAGTACGAGAAAGTCCACTGCTTACACTTGTAGGTTATGTGGCAGAGATGGAATAATCCTGTACCCTGCACGGTAGGTGAACTGACCCGCAGTTTACCACCGAGGTCATTTCTAATGATGTCTACCAAATAATGCAACATAACCAACGTCACCCCAACACATGAGAGCATGGGGGCGGGACACCGCACTCCACTACTCTCTGGTCCTCCGAACCACAAGCAGGCAGCCCAGCGAGTGATCACTTGTGTTGTACTTAGAGTATAAAAGTATTTATGCTTTTTTTTTCTTTATATATGCAGATAAAAACAACATGTGCCTGAAGTATAACTAAAAGCCAAAACTTTAATTTACAACTTGGAGTAGGTAACGGTTTTACTCCCTGTCATTTTTTTCTGCACTCTATGGCCCACTGAGAAGATTTCCCTTCACTTCCTGTTCAGGTGACAACTCAATCTTCACTTTCAGGTGATGATGATCACCAGGATGAAGGGAAAAAAAAAAAAAAAAAAAATAATAAAACGCTCGGGGGTACGTCAGTGCCTGTGCTCATTCCCTGCAATTAATAAAGAAAAACATTCACCCAACTTAACTGATGACCACTAGAAGCAGGTGACCAATCACATCACTTCCAGCTCACCTTAACTGAACACAATGACATTTCATTTAATCAGCCTACAGGGACCATATGCTGCAAGCACTGACAATTTCACCACCATTTCATTACAGAGACAGCAGTGAAGACTATGAATGTCACTACAATAAAATACATCTATATAAAAAAAAAAAAAAAAAAAAAAATTATAATATATATATATATATATATATATATATATATATATATATATATATATATATATATATATAATACTGGCTGGAGGTCCCACTTATCACCTCACCAGTTTGATATACGACATGTATAGCCAAAGAAAACGGTGCAGTGATGATATCAGTTTATTGTTATTATGAATTCTGTCCCAGAACAGAAGAAATCTGACAGCTGTCAGTGTAGGGCCGCGTTCACACGGCAGAAAAAAAGCCCCCAAACACCAGTATTTTTTGTAATGGATCTGAACGCATCTGTGTTGTTTTCAATGGAGACATTCACACAGGTGATCTGCGTTCAGATCCATAACACAGAATCCAAACATCTGCATCAGAGGACATATACACATGTGCCAGATGCAGGTATTGGGGAAAAAATGCCGTACACTATGACATGTGCTCACTGATCATTACACCAGAACTTCTATGCAAGAAAAAAATAAGTGTAATAAGATCAGTAACTTTTTTTACAGCCGTGTGAATGAAGCCTAAAGCTGGCCATACACTATACAATGTCTGTACAATCTCCTTTAGCTTTACTAAGGATTTGTTTCCCCCATTAACACTCAATATTAATGGGGGAATCACTACTGTGAAGATACTGTATTCCTACAGGGGGCAGACTTCCCTGCTGTCAGAATACAATGCTCAGTGTTGTTGGCTATAGCGGCACTGAGCAAAAAAAGAAAAGCTGATTGTACAGATGTCAATCAAGTGATGAGCCTCTGTACAACCAGCCTGCCCATAGATGGATTGGATTGAAATTCAGGCTAAACTGGAAAAATTTTGAAATATCTATGGCTGGTTTAACAGTTCACATCTGTGTGCATCTTTAGTGACCCGTTTAGAAAACGCACCAAAAACACATCCTTGTCAATGGACGTTTAAGAGCGTTTTGTGAGCCACGAGTCATTTTTTCCACAAAGTGACCCGGGATGAAAACGCATTATGGGTTTGCGCTAAACTTTAACACAACACTATAAATACCAGTTTACACTGGAATGACACTAAATTGTTATGTTCCTGTGCAAGGCGATTCATTTTAATGGTCGGAAATCGCACCAAAAGTAGCGTATGCAGTACTTTTAAAAACGCACTGCAACCAGATCACATGGTAGCGCGGTATCACGCGATCCAGTGTGGCCAAACGCACTACACTTAGGCTACTTTCACACGAGACGCTTTACAGACGCTATAGTGCTAAAAATAGCGCCTGCAAAGCACCTCCCCTCTCACTCCAGTGTGACATCCCTGAGTGCCTTCACACTGGAGCGGTGCGCTTGCGGGACATTAAAAAAAAAAGTCCTGTAAGCAGCATCTTTGAGGTGCTTTAGGAACGGTGTATACACTGCTCCCAACGTGCCCTTGCCCATTGAAATCAATGGGCAGTGTCGCCGAAGCAGCGCTTTAAACCCTTTATTTGGCCACTAGCGAGGGTTAAAAACACCCTGCTATCGGCCAAAAAGCACGTCTAACACTAGCGATGCTTTGCCTTTACCGCACCTCAGTGTGAAAGTGCCCCTAGAATGCAGGGCATTCAGGTGTGAACTGGCCCTAAAAACTCGACATGCGTTTTCAACAACCACATTCTGCGGTTTACAATGCACTTGTGTGAATGAGCCCTTAGGACCCTTCTACACGGGCGCCTGCGTGATGTGGAATCTCTCGGGTGATCCCTGCTGAACGGGCAGCTGTCCGGTCCATGTCCGCTCTGCAGAGTGGACAGACAGTCCCTCTCTCCCCTATGGGGCGATTGGATGAAAACCGGACTGCCTGCCCACCCATTTCCATCCAATCGACGAATGAGGAATAGGTCTTCCATCTGTGTTTTTGGCGACAGGATCGAATGGTGCAGGTGTTCCCTGACATCCGCCACACGTGACCTGTCCACCGACATCCACCACATGGGACATCCACTATGTGTGACATTTGCCCGCCGACATCCGCCACATGGGACATCCACTATGTGTGACATTTGTCCACCGACATCCGCCACATGGGACATCCACTATGTGTGACATTTGTCCGCCGACATCCGCCACTTGGGACATCCACTATGTGTGACATTTGTCCACCGACATCCACCACATGGGACATCCACTATGTGTGACATTTGCCCGCCGACATCCGCCACATGGGACATCCACTATGTGTGACATTTGTCCACCGACATCCGCCACATGGGACATCCACTATGTGTGACATTTGTCCACCGACATCCGCCACATGGGACATCCACTATGTGTGACATTTGTCCGCCGCACGCACCATAGAGAAGACTGGAGGGTCCAATCAGGTCTGCCTGAAAAACCGACAGATGGACCTGACAGGATTGTCTGTGTGAAAGGGGCCCAATACCACCTGATGTATCCAATCAGGATAGACAATGGTAGATGTACAATCAGATTGCACTGTGTATGCTGAGATCTGTCCTCAATACTATACACAGACACATAAAGAGATAACATTGTGAGGTCTCTGGGGAAATAGAGACTGACAGCATCTGGAGGCAGCTGTCCACGGCAACCAATCAGCTTCCACCTTCTACATGGTCCGTTAAGCTTAGATAATAAAAGCTAGAAGCTGATTGGCTGTCCAGGTTGGGATGCGATCAATGAATGGTGGAGGTAACCATCGGACAGCCATGCTATGATCAGCATCAATCACAGACACCAGCCCCGGCCCTTTGTTCTCTCCGCACACAGATGTGAGGACTGTCCGCCATGTGAGCCCCATACACACATCATCTTCTATCCGGGCTCCCGGCCTGCTCCCCCTCCACACACAGCACAAGCACCCCGACATACACTGCGATGGATCCTCTGTTATCTCCGCGCTGCAATCACTCCTTCCTCCGATCCACAGCGGGCTCCCTGCACCACCTCCGACCGAGCAACCGCGCTCCTCCGAAGAATGGCCCGACACCCCAGACGGTGCACTAACATAGGCCGTCACTCAGAGGGGAGGTGCCGGGGGAAGATAACTCCGCCCGCTCTAGTCACCGCCCCTCCCGACCAGGCGAGAACTGCGCCGCTCTGCCCCACGTCCCGGGGCTCTGGTAAACACACGACGAGCTCTGCGTCTGTCCAATCCTGAGTGACATGCGGAGCGCCCCGCTCCGCCTTCTAAACGGGACCTGCACTGCCGCGCAGGCGCATTGGCAAGGCAGGGAGGACCACGTGGGAAGCGGAAGCAAACAGCTGGTACACGTGGGCACAGAGACAGTGTCAGTCAGTCAGTGAGGAAGTCATAGTACTACATACAGCCGTGGCACGCTGCTCTCCTATAATCATACATATAGGTGCCTGAGGAGACCAGCAGTCCTCTGCTGTAAGTGTAGCCATGTGTCACACACGGGGTCCGAGGGAGCGCCATGTGTACGCAGCAGCTGCTCTCCTCAGTTATACACAGCCGTACATAATGTGCCCGGTCCGCTCCCCTCTGTACACCCCTCAGTTATACACAGCGGTACATAATGTCCCGGCCCGCTCCCCCTGTACTACGGACTGTCCCGCGCTCCGCTCACCCTCCGTCTTGGTGTTCTATAGAAGAGGATTTTTGTCACCTGTAGTGTGCTGGGAGCGCCAGTAGGTGGCAGCAGTGTCTTCACTTCCCTCCATCCACCAGGGAAGGTGCAGTGCCCATGAGACAGTGCACCTTCCTACATCATTGTCATCTATCTGTGTGTGTGTGTGCTTCTACGTGGCTTCCAGCAACATGCCCTTTAGGCCTTATGTACACTACAGCCGATAAACTGAAGCTTAGGAGCAGGTGGTCGTCTTTTCAGCAGCCCCTGAACTCTCCTCTATCTTATTCTCTATGTCTTTTAGAGCCCTTTTACACAAAGTGCGTGGGCGTTGGCGTTAAAGCACCGCTAGTTTTAGCGGCGCTTTTCAACCGCTAATGGGGGGTGCTTTTAACCCCCGCTATCGGCCGAATAAAGGTTTAAAAATGCCACTGCTGAGGCGCTTTGCAGGCACTTCAGCGGAGCTGCCCATTGATCTTTATTATTATTACAGGATTTATATAGCGCCAACAGTTTACGCAGCGCTTTACAATATAAAAGGTAGACATTAATACAATAAAATACAAGAGAATTAAGAGGGCCCTGCTCAGAAGAGCTTACAATCTAATAGGGTGGGGGAGGTGGTACAAAAGGTTGTAACTGTGGGGAATGAGCTGATGGAAGTGGTAAATGATTAGTTGGAGACGTGATAGGCTTCCCTGAAGAGATGAGTTTTCAGAGATCGCCTGAAGGTAGCAAGAGTAGGGGATAGCCGAACAGGTTCAGGTAGCAAGTTCCAGAGGATGGGAGAGGCTCTGGAGAAATCCTGGAGACGAGCATGGGAGGTGCGATGTATACACCACTCTTAAAGCACCTCAAAGAAGCTGCTTGCAGGACTTTTTTTTCAATGTCCTGCCAGCGCAGCGCCCCAGTGTGGAAGCACTCAGGCTTTCACACTGGGATTGCAGATGAGGCTTTTTATAGGCGCTATTTTTAGCGCTAAAACGCCACCAGTGTGCAAGGGGTCTTATTCAGAGCCAATTGAGGTTACAGGCATATGTTTGAAAGCACAAAAATCGTGTTCAGGACTGTAATGTACCGGCATTTCAAATGCTTGTAACCGCGGTAAACTGCGTTTATGCGCGTTTGCATTCATAAGCATTTTTACAGGAGAAAACATTTCTGATCATTTTGGAACATATACAAATTTCACTCCATGCTTTTGCCTGCATCAATTGATGAGTCTAATAGCGATGATCTCTGGTTCTCTCATGCAATTTTCTACATTGGAGCCTCAGCAACATCAGAAGCATTTCCTCACATATGCTTATGATGAGGTCCATAGTGAAAACACAAAAAATAAGACCACTATCTACAAGCACACTGCTCTCTCTTCTGCTCTCTTTTCTCTCACATTGGCTGAAATAGTTAATAAATCACTTGTTTCAAATGTTTCTGAACATCCGTCCTGATCGCATTTTTTTGCTTTCCAAAAAGTGCTTCTAAACTCAACTGCCTAGAAACTACTATAAATGACCAAGGTGGTTATTTACGAAAGGCAAAACCACTTTGCACTACAAGTCTAAACTACAAGTGCAAAGTGCACTTGAAATTGTACTGCAAGTGCAGTCGCTGTAAATCTGAGGGATAGATCTGAAATGAGGGGAAGCTCATCTGATTTTATCATCCAATCATGTGCAAGCTAAAATGCTGTTTTTTATTTTCATTGCAAACTCCCCCCCCCCCCGGATCTACAGCGACTGTACTTCCAAGTCCACTTTCAGTGCACTTTTAAAGTGGATTTGCCTTTCGTAAATAACCCCCCCTGTGTACATGTAATGGTAAGATAACATAGAGGAGAGTTCAGGGGCAGCTGGAAAAAAATAAGCCCAACTGCTCCTAAACGTTTGTTTACCAGCAGCAGTGTACATGATGCCTAAGGCTTCATGTACATGGGACGTTTTTAAAACCTCTACTGAACGATTTAACTTGACAGATAGTAACCCACGTTTAAAATGTCCGTTGACCGCATTTACATGCCGCATTTAGCAGCGTTTTTCAGCGTTTGCGTTTAGAAGCGTTTCTATTTTTTTTATTTAAATGGCCAAAAACGAAAAACGCCTATAAACTAAACGTGGGTTGCCGCATTTAGACGCGTTTGGCGTCTGAAACATCGGAAACTTCAGCGTCTGAACTCATTTTTTTGCCTTCAAAAAAAGGCCTATAAACGCAACTGCCTAAAAACGACTACATGCACATAAGATAACATTGAATGAGTTCAGGGGCAGTTTAAAAAAAGTGTCTGCCTCTGAACGTCCATTTAGCAGCAGCAGTGTACATGGGGCCTAATTATCCAAAGGGACAAGCACAACATTTTTTCTCGTAACAGAACTAACAAATATTGTGTAAGTAGTGTGGTATGTGTACGAAAAAAACCATGTGACCATGCTTGGAAATGAAAGACTACATTACATCAATTCCGAAGTTGAATTCTGTCGTTTGAGAATTTTTGCAACTTTAGTAACCGATTGGTTTGCTGTTTCAATGTATTTATTGGTTTTAAGCCGCAATTTAAGACATCAAAAGCAAGCATATAGGTTGCCCTTTGCAAGCCCGGACCATTTTGCTGGCCAAAGACCAGAGCGCTTTTTGCGATTCGGCACTGCGTCGCCTTAACTGACAATTGCGACGTGGCTCCCAAACAAAAAACATATTTTTTTCCCCACAAAATAGAGCTTTCTTTTGGTGGTATTTGATCACCTCTGTGGTTTTTATTTTTTGCGCTATAAACAAAAAAAGAGCGACAATTTTGAAAAAAACACATTATTTTTTGCTATAATAAATATCGCCTCAGTTTAGGCCGATACGTATTCTTCTACATATTTTTGGTAAAAAAAATCGCAATAAGCGTTTATTGATTGGTTTGCGCAAAAGTTATAGCGTCTACAAAATAGGGGTTAGTTTTATGGCATTTTATTAATATATATTTTTTTTAATTAGTAATGGCGGCGATCAGCGATTTTTATCGTGACTGCGACATTATGGCGGACACATCGGACATTTTTGACACATTTTTGGGACCATTGTCATTTATACAGCAATCAGTGCTATACAAATGCATTGTGTGTGACAGTCACTGATCTCTGCTCCGATCATAGGGAGCAGAGATCAGTGACACTGTCACTAGGCAGAACGGGGAGGTGCTTGTTTACATTAGCATTTCCCCGTTCTTCCTCTCCATGAGACGATCGTGGGTATCTCCGCGGCGATGGAGTCCGCAGGACACGTGACACGACTCACAGGGCTCCCGGCCGGCGTGCACACGATGGCATGGTGTAAAATTTAAAGGGACGTACAGGTACGCCCATTTGCCTGTCCGTGCCATTCTGCCGACGTACATTGTCGTGCGCCGGTCGGGAACCAGTTAAGGTGAAAGGGAATAGGAAAAGGCCATACACCACAACCTACTCCCAGTCCTCCCAGGGGTAGTCCCATTCCTGAGACCAACCCCAAAGGACGGAGTCTGTAAGAACAGGAAGAAAGAACAACCAGAAAGAAGGTAGGATTGAGTAAGAAAAGACAGATTCTAGAGAAGGAGGGAGAAAAAGGAAGGAATAAGAACTCAGACTCAGATACGCTGCTGGAAGCAGTCAGAGAAGGCCCAAACAAGCCGGTTGGCGTGAGGGAAGCTCATAGGAAATCCAAGGTTCCCAGACTTTGAGATATTTAGGGTGTGAGTCCTTCACGATGCTAGACATCTGCTCATGGAGCATCAAGGCAGTCATACGTGACTTCACCCCTTGAAAGGCAATGCACAGGGTCTTCCAGGCCTGGGCTATGGTCCATTTAGCAGACATAAAACAATAAGTAGCCAGCTTCTGCTGGGATGCATATAGGCCGAGAATCGGGCAATGCACTAGGGACAACTTTTCATCCCGGTGGACCGTTATATGGAAGAGAATATAGAGCAGGCCGAAAACCCTGGACCAGAACCCCACCAGTCTGGGGCAAGACATCTCTCCTTTTCCCACAGTTACGAAAGCATCTGTCACTACTCCCCGGGTAATCATGGGCGACCCAGTACCACCTAAAAAGAACCTTATATGCAGCTTCAAGGGTATTTGTTTTAAAAGAACATTTTGCAACTGTTTTCCAAGTCTTACTCCAGTCCTTTAAATCTATTGGGAACTGGAGGTCCAGCTCTCACTGAGACAATCTATTGGGGACTGGAGTTCCCGCCCTCATTGAGACATGTAAGAGAGGGATGCTGAAGACAGGCGTCCATTCAAAGATGCGTAGATGGCTGAGCTAAGGCCAGCCCCCCCCCCCCCCGGGGCATGCTGGCACGCATATTCAAAGAACGTTTATCAATATGGATAGGTGGACATGCGGCGCAGGGCAGCAATCCAATGTTTTAGTTGACGAAAGTGAAAATGATCCTATTGGTTTTCAATATGAGACTAGCATGCATAAAAAAACACAAATGATCATTCGTCCGAGATCCTTATTGTGTGTACGAGGCTTTATTCTCCATCTGTCCACAATAAGTGTGACTTCTTGTAATAAAATCCAGTAATGAAAACTGTCCATGCTCAGAAATCCACACGTGACCCCCCCCTAGCTTCTCCCACACTCACCGGAGGGTTTTGACTCCTTGCTTTAACAAGAGAGTCTGATATGCACTTGATCATCTCCAAAGATGGACAGCTCCAACAGTCCCACTGTACTCAAGTGCCACTTTAGGACAAAGATCCAGTCACGTAGGGGACCTTGTCATATACGCTGAAAACACATCATTGGATCGATCGATTGATCGATGATCCTTTCTGATGGATTGTGTGTGATTGTTCCAGCATAGTTTGTGTTCAGAAGTTTTTAAAATTTTAGTTTCAAAGTGGTGCTGGAGTACAGTGAGACCTAGGGTTGCCACCTTTTCTTCAAGTCAAACCCGAACACTTTAGCGGCGCACAGCAATTCTTTTTTATATTAAAAACTATACATATATTTTGCTATTAAATAACATTTCTAATCATATGAGGTTAATAACAAGAGTCCCTCTTTACGTCAGAGTCCACAGAGTTCCCTTTTACTTTAAGGGGGGACTCTGCAGACTCTGATGTAAGGGAGAATTATGGGGACTCTAACATAAGGGATGCTCTGGGAACCATGATTTATGGGGGAACACTGAGAACTCTGATGTATGGAGAGGACTCTGATGTAAGAGGGAAAACTGCGGCCTCTGGTGTAAAGGGGAACTCTGATGTAAAGGGTGATCTGAGAACCCTGATTTACCTTAGTGTACTCACTCAGAGGCAGGAGAGAGAAGGGGTAGACTTCAGTCACAGACAGAGATGGATGGTGAGCTCACTCACCCCCTGGCAGTCAGCACCTCTCATCTAGATGTATCTGAGGCTGCTGGACTTCAAATTTCCAGCCACCACTTTCCTTTTCTGAGGCACAGTGCTGGGGATTGGAGTGTGGGCAGACACAGAGGGGTAGGGGTGGGTGGAAGAGGTGCAGATAAAGCCCTCTCTCCTCTCCCATCTGTGTGTGTGTGTGTTTGGGGGGGAGGTTGTTAGTGCTGGCTTTGGGCAGCATGAAACAGAGTGTAACAGACACTCTCAGCTTAGACAACTGCAGCCAGCAACCCTGCTGGGAAGCCATAGTCCAGTCTGAATAATGTGTCCGGGTTTCAGGCAGTCTGAAACCCGGACGCATGATTCCAAACCCAAACTGTCCGGGTGAACCCCAGACAGGTGGCAAGTGGGACCATTGGAGCTGTCCATCTTTTAAGATGATCAGGTGCATATCAGACTCTTGTTAAAGCAGTAAGTCAACTACCTCCAGTGAGTGCATGAGAAGCTGGGGGGGGGGGGGGGGGGGGGGGGGGGGGGGGGGCGTCACGTGGAGTGGTTTTCTGAGCACTGACACAGGTTTCACCATTGAATTTTATTACGAGAACTTACAATTTTTGTAGATGAATGGAGAATAACACACAACACTGAGCACTTGGATGATTGAACTTTATTGCATGGAAGGTGAAGCTATAGAGCCCATTTATATTGTTTGAGTTGTATATATTTTGCTGGATATTTTTGTCTTCAGAACTGCCTTAATTCTTCATGGCATAGATTCAACAAGGTGTTGGAAACATTTGTCAGAGATTTTGGTCCATACTGACATGATAGCATTACGCAGTTGCTGCAGATTTGTCAGCTGCACATCCATGATGCGAATCTCCCGTTCTACCACATTCCATGCTCTATTTGAGCTTAGTGACATGGTGCATTATCTTGCTGGAAGGAGCCATCAGAAGATGAGTACACTGTAGTCATAAAGGGATGGACATGGTCAGCAACAATACTCAGGCAGGCCGTGGCATTTAACCACCTAAGCCCCTGACCAATTGGCAGCCAAAGAACCAGGCCCCTTTTTGCGATTTGGCACTGCGTCGCTTTAACTGACAATTGCGCGGTCATGCAACGTGGCTCCCAAACAAAATTGGCGTCCCTTTTTTCCCACAAATAGAGCTTTCTTTTGGTGGTATTTGATCGCCCCTGCGTTTTTTATTTTTTGCGCTATAAACAAAAATAGAGCGACAATTTTGAAAACAATGCAATATTTTTTGCTTTTTGCTATAATAAATATCCCCAAAAAATATATAAAAAAAACCTCAGTTTAGGCCGATACGTATTCTTCTACATATTTTTGGTAAAAAAAAAAAATCGCAATTAGCGATTATTGATTGGTTTGCGCAAAAGTTATAGCGTTTACAAAATAGGGGATAGTTTTATAGCATTTTTATTAATATTTTTTTTTTTTACTAGTAATGGCGACGATCAGCGATTTTTATTGTGACTGTGACATGATGGCCGACACATCGGACATTTTTGACACATTTTTGGGACCATTGTCATTTATACAGCAATCAATGCTATTTAAATGCATTGATTCCTGTATAAATGACACTGGCAGTGAAAGAGTTAACCACTAGGGGGAGGGGAGGGGTTATGGGATGTGACGTGTGTGTTTTTTTACATTAGGGGGCAGGGCTGACGTCATTGATCGGCCTTCCCGATGACCGGGAACAGCCGATCAATGACAGGCAGAGTAGGAAGCGCGGGGAGAGGTTTGTTTACACAGACCTCTCCCCGTTCTTCAGCTCTGTGACCCGATCGTGGGACACCAGCGGCGATCAGGTCCGCTGTTCCCGCCGCCGGGGTCACGGAGCTCTCCCGACCGGGCGGCGCGCGCGCGACCCACGGCCAGGCAATTAAAGGGCCACGTATATATACGTGATTTTGCCTGCCTGTGCCATTCTGCCGTAGTATATCTGCATGAGGCGGTCGGGAAGCGGTTAAACGATGCTCAATTGGTACTAAGTGGCCCAAAGTGTGCCAAGAAAATATCCCCCACACCATTACACCATCACCACCAGTCTGAACTGCTACAAGGCAGGATGGATCCATGCTTTCATGTTGTTTATGCCTAATTCTGACCCTACCATCTGAATGTCGCAGCTTAAAATGAGGCCCATCAGACCAGGGAACATTTTTCAGTTGTAACGAGTGGTTATTTGAGTTACTGTTGTCTTTCTATCATTTCAAACTAGTCTGCCCATTCTCCTCTGACATTAACATTTTCGTCCACATAACTGCCCCTCACTGGATATTTTCTCTTTTTCGGACCATTCTCTTCAGCTGAACTCGCACATCTTCATACCCACAGCTCTGTATGAACCTGGGCTTTGTCCGGGTTCACACATATGCAAATTTAGATGCTGGTTTCCCCGCATTCCTCGCATGACAGGAAAGTCCGGGGTGGCCGCGGTCCAGTTTGAAAAAGGGTCCTGTGCGTATTTGGGTCCGGTTTAGGTGCAAATTTGGTCAAAAATTCGGACCTGAATCGGTGAACAGACTTGCACCGGAAACCAGAAGTGAACCCGGCTTTAAAAGAGTGGATTTTACCACTTCAAATACACCAAATAGTTATACCGCTTTATAAATATGGCAAAAATGTTTTGAAACCATTTTTTGGAAAACTGAGGAATCTGAAGGAGCTTTTTTAAATTTGTCAGATAACAAAATACTATACCAACAAAAAAATTGCCAATGCTGCATTATGTTTTGTGTGACAACGTGAGTTCTAGCAAGGACAGAAATGTGACACCTTAGGCCAAGACTCTGCTTGTTTCTCCTGAAATGTAATTAGTTTTCAAGGAAGCAGCTCATGTTTCTTTCTGCCTGAAGCCATTAATGTATCTCTGTAATTGTCCAGTTTGTTACACAGCCACACAGCAATGACTCTGGGTTTATACAGACTGAAAAGCTACAGGCCCCACTACTGCCTCTATAAAATATGAATTGCTGACCTCCTGATGAAGCTGGCCATATACATATCGATTTTTTTCGTTCAGCCTTCAGTAGTGGGGATGGGGGGCATGGATGGAGGAAGATTTCAACTAAAAGAAGAGGCATCAGCACAAGTGACACATCCTACTGACTGTAAGTTATGTCCCTTGTGCTGAGTTTGGCTGAACATAGGCTTTAATGTGATGGCTTCCTTCAGGCCTTCCAACAGACTTTTTTCTATGTAGCAGATTGTTGCCATGAATAAGCATCAGGAAAGGAAAATTGTGGTAGGTATGTGATACAATCTCCATTTTCTCCTCACTTCCTGTCCTGGATACATACGCAAATGTATGTTAGATTTAATCCCAGCTTTCACAGTTGTCACTGGAAGGGGTATCCCTCCTGAAAGATTTCCCCTCATCCTCTACCAGTGACAACTGTTCGGCCCGTGTGTACAGAAGCCAGCTGAATGTCCACCTCCTGTCAAAGGGGCATGACTGAAAAAGGTCTGCCGATCGGCATCCGATCAGCGCTCTCAGCCATTGGCCCAGTGTGTTCTGGTGAGAGGGCCATCCCCTTATCAGAACACAATGGCACAGCGGGGAGATTGCTGTACTAACTTCAGATAGTACAGCGGCTCCTTCTAAGTTCTTCAGTTTTTTTTTTAATTTCGTTCCGCCCCCGCTGGGCTGTGTACCAGGCTTAATTCTTCCCAGTGGGCACACAGACAACGGGGCTTCTAACCCTACCCTACTTTGTCAAAAACTGTCAAAAAAAAGAAAACATTTGTCATATTGCTAATTTTTTAACCTCTTGAATGCACCGATTCCCTTTGCAACAATTTTTAAAAAAGAAGTCCATAAGTGGGGAGGGCAGCATGAAGAACACTTATCTTGAATATTTTCCTGCCGCCACTAGTCTTTTATTTGGACACAACATTCATTAAAAAATCCCATTCAAACCAGTATCGCATGGTAATGCAGCACGCGTTCTAGCGTAGTTCCTGCATGTTATCATGTGGTGCGTTTTGGCAGCCCATTCATTTGAATAGGCTGCAAAATGCACTGGACCAAAGGAAAGTAGTGCCGTTGTTCTGTCGAGAAGTGCCTTCCCATCGAATAGAGCCCAGTATGTACTGCGCATGTGCCGTATGGGACAGCACAACAGCTGATTTGCAGATCAGCTTGGCTGACGTAACCAGGGCGCATGCGCACATCGTAGGAGGTATCTCTCGATGGGAGATACAATTTCACAGGCACAATTTAAATCTATACAAACAGCGGGGGAGACCATAGTTCTCAGATTGTGCATCGCTGCTGCTGGAGGGCGGCTAGAGGCTGTGTTGAAGCGCTGGTTTTGTCTGTGTAACAACCCGCCCTTTCACACATGCAAAACCAGCCGTTCAATGCAGCAAACCCGCCCTGCAACACAGACAAAACTGGACCACCAGCACACTGTAAAGCCGCCCTGCAACAGCGAGGCACAATGTGAGAACTACAGTCTCCACCTGCTGTTTGTATAGGTTTCAATTGTGGCCATGAAATGGTATCTCCCATCGAGAGATGCCTCCTTCGATGTGCGCTTGCGCCCTGGTCACGTCACTCCACCTGCCCTACCTTTAAAAACGCTGTACCTAACTCAAACATATGCTTTTTTCCCACAAATAGAGCTTTCTTTTGGTGGTATTTGATCGCCACTGGGTTTTATTTTAATTTTTTTTGCTCTATAAACAAAGAAAGACAGACAATTTTGAAAAAACACAAAACAATATTTTTTTACTTTCTGCTATAAAACATATCCAATACATTTTTTTTTTTATTTCTTCATCAGTTTAGGCCAATATGTGTTCTGCTACATATTTTTGGTAAAAAAAAATCCCAATAAGCCTATATTGATTTGTTTGCGCAAAAGTTATAATGTCTACAAACTATTGTATATATGCTGCAATTTATTTTTTCTTTGTTATACTAGTAATGGTGGCGATCAGTGACTTATAGCGGGACTGTGTTATTGCGGCGGACAATCTGACACTAACTGACACTTTATGGAAACCAGTGGCACTAATACAGTGATCTAGGGCAATCAAAGGGTTAAATGTGTGCCTAACCAGTGTTTATGTGTGTACTGTGAAGTTTTTTGCACTAAGGGATGTAATGGATTTTATTCTCTGCTTTACAGGGAAACAAAATCTTCTGCATCCTCCCTGTCAGAATGGAGCTCTGCATTGTTTACATATGCAAAGTTCTGTTCTATGTCTCTCCTTGACGATCAGTGGGTGCCGGCTGACATCCATTGGCCGGCACCCGCTGATTGGCTTTTGCTGTGACTTCTAAAAGCAGAACCGGTGCGCTGGTGCTCCCTACCTGGAAGTGCATAATCGCGTTTATAAACGTAATTCTGCACAAAATGGTGGCAGTTGTTAAGTGGTTAACAATATATTGGCACCTGCATGCAGATCGCAAGGGCAGTGTGATCACCTGCCTTGCGGGAAACATGCACAGATTGCGTCTTTCCCCCACAGAGTTGTGGCGTGAACCAGCCCTAAAACTGTGAGAGAGAAAAAAATATGTGTGATCTACTGCAGAGGCAAATGCGCCCATGTGAAAAACAAAATTCACAAACTTCATTATCTCTTTCAAGGACAACAACCAAAAGAAATGTTTATAAATCCCTGTTAGTCAAATGTAAAGTTTATCTCAGCTTGTTGAATTTTTAAACATTTCTTCGCAATGCTGACGAAGGCTCCTTTCACATTAGCATGTCTCCAAAGTCGCATGATTTCCATTCCGACTTTTGGTGCAATTTCGATTTGACTTTACATTCTATGGATCAATGTAGTGCATGCATCTTTTCAAAGTCGCTACAACTGGGTGATCAAATACCACCCAAAAAAAGCTCTATTTGTGGGAAAAAAGGAAATTAATTTTATTTGGGTACAGCATCGCACGACCGCGCAATTGTCAGTTAAAATAACGCAGTGCCGTATCACAAAAATTGGCCTGGTGATGAAGAGGGGTAAATATTCTGGAGGTCAAGTGGTTAAAGTGCCGAAACAAAAATGGAAAATGCCCACAGTCATAATAAACTCATTTTAATTTAATGCATTGCAAGTCATGAATAATAGACTTGGATTGCCTGCAGCCCTAAGATGATTCTGTTTTAACCCAACATGTGATCCACTTTGTATTTTAGCCAAGCTTCCTGTAAGCATCATCAGATTATTTTCAGAAAATGTCCTTGGGAGGTAGAAAGGAGATCAGAGAGTGAAGGTATGCATGGGGACAGGCGGGCAGGAGGGCATCCTCAGCGCACCCTGGTGAAATACTCAATCATTGGCTACTTTCACTGATGTCAAGAAGTTGGGTGGGCCAAGCTCTTTACGTGACAGCCTAGGGAGCTGTCAATTACAGCCGATGCCTTCCACTGCCAGCACAGAAGGAATTGTGTGCCCTTCCTGCCAGAAGTGCCAGTTGCATGGTTGATAACTGATGTATGAATAATGTGTGGAGTAGAAATGTAATTTCATTGTGAATTTGTTTTATACAATGACAATACATCTTATCTTATCTACTACAGGGTAAAGAACAGGTGTTGTCTTTTCATATCTTCTTTTTAGAGTGCTCTTAAAGCAAAACTCCAGCCAAAAATAAAAACAAACAAAAAATTAACATCTCAATAAGGCCCCTTTCACACTGGGGCGGGGAGCCGCGGTGACGGTAAAGCAGCGCTATATTTAGCGCTGCTTTACCGTCGTTTTAACCGCAGTATTCGGCCGCTCGCGGTGCATTTTTACCCCCCGCGAGTGGCCGAAAAAGGGTTAAACACCCCCGCAGAGCGCCGCCGTAGCGGCGCTTTGCGGCGGTATTGCCGCGGTTTTACCGCGGTGTCCCATTCTAATCAATGGGAAGGAGCGGTATAGGAGCGGTGAACACACCGCTCCTATACCGCTCCAAAGATGCTGCTAGCAGGACTTTTTTTGTCATCCTGCTAGCGCACCGCTCCAGTGTGAAAGCCTGCCGGATTTCACACTGGAGTTAAAGGGGCCGGATTTTTTCAGGCGGTGAACAGGCGCTATTTTTAGCGCTGCACCGCATGCAAAACGCCCCGGTGTGAAAGTGGCCTTAAAGATAACGTAAAAACAGCTTTTGCTGCATTACTCACCTTCCATCTGGAGCTGTCCCCCAAAGTACCTATTTTCTGACAATAGATGGCCTCAGTATACTGAGCTGAATGATGGCTAACATCAATCAATTCACTTCCTCTGAGCCCAGGCCCAGTCTCTTCTTCTGTCTGCACATGAACTGATTGGCGCTTCAGGCAGTGGCGGAACTACCACCATAGCGACCTGCTATGGGGGCCGCAGCCGAATGGGGCCTGTCGCCCATAGTAGGGTGCCCACATGTCGCGGATTTCCCAGGATTGTCCCTCAATTCAGATTTGTGTCCCATGCACCTTCATTCCGGGACAATACAGTGTCCCAGAAAGAAATTAGGCCACCCTGATAAACACTGCCAAACTGGTTGCTAGGGCCGCCCCGCCTTGCGTCTAGCAATCAGCGATGTCATTGGCAGAGTCAGTCAGAGGCTGAGCGTCGCTAGGGCCGCGCGCTCCGAGTCCCCCTACCTCCTCTCCTTCTCCGCCTCAGGCCGCAGCAGCAAAGAGAGAGCAGCAGCCAGAGCCCAGTCCGGAGTGAGTGTCTTTATCACCTCCTCCAGCGGCATTCTGCAGTGCAGATCCACAGCAGCCTGTGCCCAGTGCCAGCCAGTCCCAGGGCTGACTCCCACTGCCTGCAGTGCATTGCCCGCAGCCAGACTTCTCTCCGCCTCCCGCCCCGCGAGGGCCGCGACCCAAGCCACCCGACTAAGTGCCTGAGGGAGGACCCCCCAGCCATCTTCCAGGTTTGTAATGTATTAGTAGGTGCGTGCTCACTATTCTATGAGAAGAACATGCATGCTGAGCTCAGTGGAGTTCCTGCTGCTGGCCTATTCGTGCACTACATTTACAATTATTCCACTAGGTGTATGTTACATGTAACACTGTATAACAGTTAATATAATAATACCATATGTAAAGTTAATTTTTTTTGTGGGGGGGTGGGCTGTTTGCAGGAGGGGCCCCATACAACATTTTGCTATGGGACCCTGTGATTTCTAGTTACGCCCCTGGCTGCAGGTGCTGTTTTTTCCTCTGCTGTACAGTGAACAAGAATCTTATACAAAGTCATGCTCAGGTACTTGCACTGCTGGCATTACACAAAAAATACATTTAGTAATGTTTTAGAGAATACAGAAGTGAATTAATTTTTGTCTTCTAGATTTGCCTAGAATCCTGCTTTTTACCATATTGGCAGCTACTAAACTTAGCAGGGCGAATTGCCAGAAGGCTTCATATTCAGACAGAATGAAATGTTATTATAGGGGAGATGCTTAAAAGCCAGTGAAATCTACTTGGCCTGGTAACTGAATGTATTCACAGACTCAGAACTAACCAGTGTTTTGTTTGTGGGTTTCTAAAGTCCATTATAAAAAGAATTCACTTTTCTTTGGCTTCTGTATAGAACACTAGGTATTCTGAGACTATAAAAAGAACCTTTATTCACTGACATGAAATGTACCATTTGTTGATGTTATGTAAGTTATGCGTGTGTAAAACTGAGAAGAACTGTACAGTACAAAGTCTGCGCTAACTTTTGCACGGTAGAAGCTTGGTGCAGGATTTGTGGGTCCAAAGCTGTCGGCTCTAAAATCAAATATGAATTGCACATTGTGTATCCATTCCTCTTATCACCTGTCTCTGAATAAGACTGCTTTCACACTGAAGCACTTTACAGGCGCTACAGCACTAAAAATAGCGCCTGTAAAGAGCCTCTCCTGTCTCTCCAGTGTGAAAGACTGAGTGCTTTCACACTGCGGTTGTGCGCTTGCAGGACGGTAAAAAAAAGTCCTGCAAGCAGCATCTTTGCAGCGCTGTAGGAGCGGTGTATACACCGCTCCTAAGGCGCCCTTGCCCATTGAAATCAATGGGACAACTCCGCCAAACCGTTCCCGGCTTCCTTTCAGTCTCACTCTAGCCGGCGGAAGTGCCCGATCGTGGATCGGGTCTCCCGGTGGGACGGGAGGCCCGGGAATAGCAGCAGGGGCATCCCCTCCCGCTCCTTCGGGATAACAGCCGAGTGGGTTTTAGCCGCATTGGTTGTTATCCTTGAAGAGCCAACCGCCCGCTCTAAAAAAGGGTACGGGGATGATGCATGCAGCTGCATACATCATCCCGGTATAACCCCTTAAAGACCTGAGAGTAGAGCAAATCATCTTGGAACGTGTAGTCCAAAGAGCCAGGTTTTGCATTCAAGTCGGACTGTTATGGATTACAAGTACCAGCCGCCTGGAGAAGAGAACAGAATTGCTGGGAGAGGTAATAAAAAGCCTGTGTGGTGACAGAATCATCCTCTTGGAACCATGGCCTGGATCTGCAAGCAGTGACTTGGATGGTATTTTGTGCTATGGCTGTGTTGCGACACTTGCTACATCCACGCCAGATCCAGCTGGATGGTAGCGCGGTGCGATGTGGGGTCGAGCGTTGTCCCTTGAGCCAGATTCTGCCGAGTCCTGCTGCGAAACCCCCACACCACTCCTCAAAATAGAAGGTCGCTAAAATTGGTGAACAGCACTTGCCCATCTCTTTTAGACCAAAGGATACTGCATGCAAACACTGTTGCCTTATTTACTCCATCAAGCCTGTAAAGGGATCCTTGCTACACTTTAATCCAGACTGAGAGAAGCTAGTGCTAGTGCCAGGACACAATTTGCCCATCTTAAAGAGCTAGCTGAAGAAACAAGCTTTTCTCTTCAAAGGACTACAGCAGGGATATGCAATTAGAGGCCCTTCCAGCTGTTGCAAAACTACAAGTACCATCATGCCTCTGCCTCTGGGTTTCATGCTTGTGGCTGTCAGAGTCTTGCTATGCCTCATGGGACTTGTAGTTCTGCAACAGCTGGAGGCCCGCTAATTGCATATCCGTGGACTACAGGATATCCCCCCAAAAGGGATAAGAACATTTGGTTCCTATCTAGGCCCCTACAGTATCCAGGAATGCTACTTGTTAGAGAATAGGTATAAGGACTTTAGAGTATTTGTTTAACCACTTCAGCTCCGGAAGGTTTACCCCCTTCATGACCAGGCCATTTTTTGCAATACGGCACTGCGTTATTTTAACTGACAAATGCGCGGTCGTGCGATGCTGTATACAAATAAAATCCTCTCTGCACCATTATAAGAAGTTTCCCTGTGCCTGTGTTCTGTAAAGATAACTGCACGATTCTATCTGTATGAGCTCCACTCCTCCCGCTCAGCTGATTGTCGGCGGCTCGGCGCTCTGCCTCTCCTCTCTCCCCCAACTCCCTGGCTGGCATCAGTGGGAGGGCTCGCCCCGCCCACTGCAGCCGTGAGACGGAGACAGAACAGAGAAGTGGAATCAGCTGAGCGCCCGGAGTGGCACTCATACAGGTAGAATCGTGCAGTTTTTTTTACAGAACACAGACACAGAGAAACTTCTTATAATGGTGCAGAGAGGATGGGATGATGTAATAGAAGTTGGTGAACAACCACTTTAAGCAAAATTAAATTGTATGCACAGCCAAAACATTTTGATTTAGATTTGAATAGAGAAAGGAACCATTGCAACCCCTATCAGGTTTACAGTATATCTGTCTGTTACCATTAGGAAGAGTCACCATATTTTTTTATACCATTGACCATACTTCTTTGAAATACAAAAACGATGGCCATGTTTTATTCTTTCATAGACCCTGCAAGTATAGAAAAATACTGATTGATTTGCCAGAAATGCACTCAGCGCCTGATTTTTTATTGTGGTCTGAAAACTCAGTTTTTTGTTGATTGTGTAGTTGCGGCTTTTGCTAAACTACCTAACCATACTCACTGTCTTCATCTCCAAAGATTACACATAAACTGACTCGCAGTTCTAAGTTAAGAACTAGCAGGGCTACATAGGCTTTTTAAGATCACACAGGCAGAAAACACACCCCTTTACTACTAAGTGGTGGATGAGGACCTGTCAGAAAACATGAATCGGACTGAGACAGAAGTAAAGTTAAATCTCACTTGTTTAGTAATAATAATAATAATAAAAAAGGTAAACAGAGTAAACGTAGTCAAAACATAGCCAGAGTTCAGGAACCGGAATGGATAGCCAGACAAGCCAAAACATCAGGGAGCCAGAGATGAGCGTAGTAGAACAGCAAGTAGGATCTAGAGCCATAAGGAATGTCAGCCAAGCAAATATTTAACAGAAACACAAGAGAGCGTCTCTAGAGATGTGACCAAGGAAAAGATAGAGATCATCTGGGCTGGACGGCTTAATTAGGCAGGACTTACGAATAGGATATAAAACAGGTGAGTCACTGTGGAGAGATAGGAGCTGGCAATTAGCCGACAGCTGAGCGGCCAGCTTTGAGAAGGAAGGGCTGAGCCCAGCCCTGACAGGACCCCCCAATGGCTGGGCTAACATTTCAAACCGTAAAGTAGAATCCTTGACCCTTTGTGGGGTAGAAAAAGAGGTTGCCAGTCACTTTAGGCAAATTGAAGAGTTTATTATAGGACCATAAACGCAAGGGGAGAGGGTTAGGGCACAGGATTCCCAAAGTGCATTAAAAATACAACTCCAGACTTCTAATCACAGTTAAATGAGTTAGGGCCATGAGGCAGCCAAAGTACCTTTAGGGTTGAACAATCAAACTTCCTGCAATGTCTGACAACAACGTGTACCCAGCTGACTAGGATATCTTTTAGCAGCGAAGCCCCTTCCCCCAATGCTCCAACAAGGCTCCAGCTTTACGTCTCCTGTATGGCCGGCTTCTGTCGGACTGGCTGCAGCACACACAGCCAGAATGTTGGCCAGTTTCTATTGAACTGGCCGTCGCCGCCCAACATTCGGCCCACGTGTACGGGGCTTTAGCCTTTTAGGCTTCATACTCAGGCTCTTTTTTTAGCGCAGACCCTATTCAGGTAGCAGGCCTAGGAGGGTAAGATCTCCAACACAGCCTCCTCTTCTGGCAACAGCCCAGGGGCAAGTAAAAAGACCATTCCGGAAAGGTCACTCCAAATATTTCTATACTTCCCAGCATGCACCACTAACAATAAACTTCCTAGTGGTTGGCCAGGGAGTTAAATATTCATAACTCAGCAATATTGTTTTTTCTTACACTACTTGCTGAGGAACACTTGCTTACTGCAACAAGCGTAAGCAGACAATACCCTGACCTTAGGATAAACTTAACAAAAGCAGAGCTATAATGATTTAGATCTGTGACACTAAATTTATTCTAGGGACTCTTCTGCTTAAAGTATAGCTAAAGGTAAAACTTTTTTTTTAGTTTTGGATGGAGTGGAGACGGATTAGAATGCTTGTCAGTTTTTATTGCTGTCTGTGCCCCGTTACGGAGATTCTCCCTCTCTATTTGTCCTGTTTAACATTATCATTGAAAGTGAAAGTAAAAGAAAACACAAAATTTGGGGTTTTCCCCAGAAAAGTAATAGAGGGGAAATTTTCCAATGGGGACACTATTTCTTGTGACCTGGGGGTCCCCAAGGAATTCCCTTAATTTTTAAGGATTTCCTCTCACTTCCTGTTTGGCTATGGGACAGGTAGTGAAGGGAAATCTCCGAAATGGAACACAGATGGTGAAAAAAAATCTGGAAGGGATTATAACCCTCCCTTGCGCTATCCAAAATGAAAAAAAAAGTTTTGCCTTCTACTTTAAGATATAAAACAGATACTGAATAACAAATGCTTTCAATGGAATATTCAACAGATCCAAAGGGAATAAATAAAGTGTTGTTGTGACGATGTACATCAGGGCTTTTTTTTCTCTGGGGAAGGGTGCAGGTACTCTCCCCTTCTGAGTCAAACCCTTGTCTCTGCTCCTTACCCACATCTGACCACCATCCCTTAGTTCCACTCCTTACCCATATCTCAGTACTGTCCCTTTTTAGAGAATACAGAATCAAGTATCATTTTATGATACTAGGTAATTTGTATGGAATTAGTTTATGGTAATAAAAAATGCAGTAAAATAGATCAATTCAAAGAAATGCTGGCTCCTGTCTAAATTGACCCTAGTATGTGTATGTATAAATGTAAGTTAGGGACGTTAAATTATAAGTTCCTTGAGGGCAGGGACTGAAAAAAATGTAAATCGCTGTGTAAATTGACGGCGCTATACAAGTACAGTATCTGTAATAATAATAATAATAATTCCCTGCAGCCAACAACAAAACACCATGCAGCAACAATATATCCAACCCAGCAACAATAGATCCTCCAGTACACCTTGCCATTACATATATTCAGTGGTGGAGGTGCTGCTTCTGCTACAAATAAAATCTCTGGTGTACATACACTTTAAAGTTTAAAGTGTAATTCCAACCAAACTTTGTTTTTTAGTTTTGTAATGATGAAGAGATAGAATATCTGAAAGGTTTTCATTGCTATGTCCCTATTGGAGAGATCTAACTATTTGTCCTGGGGACCATTTTCAGAAGGACACAAAGTAAAGCCTCGTACACACGACCGCATTTTCCACATACAAAGCATCAGACTTTTGTCCGAAGGGCGTGTGCCGTGAACTTGTCTTGCATACTAATGCCGTGTATACACGGCCAGACTTTTCGACAGCAAAGGTCCGACAGAACAAATCCGTCGGACAATTCGACCGTGTGTGGGCTTCATCGGACCTTTGCTGTCGAAAAATCACATGGACTTTAGATTTAGAACATGTTTCAAATCTTTCCGATGGACTCGAGTCCGGTCTAAAAATCAGTTCGTCTGTACGCTAGTCCGATGGACAAAAACCGACGCTAGGGCAGCTATTGGCTACTGGCTATGAACTTCCTTATTCTAGTTCGGTCGTACGTCATCACGGTCGAATCCGTCGGACTTTGGTGTGATTGTGTGTAGACAAGTCCGATTCGACCGAATTCAGTCCGTCGAAAAGTCCGGTCGTGTGTACACGGCAAAATTGTACCCAATTGTCTGCCAACAAACACGAACGTAGTGACGTACTAGACATACTACGATCCGATAAAGAGGAAGTTCAATTGTCAGGCGCCACCCTTTGGGCTCCTACTGCTAATTTCGTGTTAGTAGAAGTCTGTTAAGTGTTGACTTGTGCTTTTCATTTTGCGCTTTTCAGTTCGTTTCTGAACAGGACACATGCATGAGGCTTTTATTTTTATTTCATTTTTTTTTGGTTGAATAATGGTTTGATTTGTTATATTTCCTATATTTTTGGATGCATAGAATGCACTTTTTGGTTAAGTTCTATTGGCAGATAGCATGTCTAATTTTATTTGTTTTCTTTTTTTAATGCACAATAAGAAAATTGTGGAGAATAATACTTGGCTATGTGTTTTACTTCAAATGACAGTTTGGGAGTAGACAGTTACATTTTAAAAAATACAATGTTAAATTAACAAGGGACACCAACATAGTTGTATCTTTGATCTTAAAAACTACGAAAAAATGGTTTTGTGGTAACTTGCCCAAAAAAAACAAAAAAACAAGCATAATAATATTATTCTTGATATCACTAGAAAATAAAAGCCTTTTAAAATACATTTGGCCAAACTCCATCAGTATCACCAGCAAAGCAGCCTCATTATTATCCTATTGAATGTTAATTCTCCATTACAAACACTAATTTACAAGACCGACCGCTTTACGCTCGTCCTTGCTTCTGAGCATGCGTATTTGTACTTTGTACTTTTGTCTGACAGACTTGTGTACATACGATCGGAAAATCTGACAACAGACATTTGTCCGCAGAAAATTTAAAAGCCTGCCATCCAACATTTGTCCGTGGAAAATCCGCCAACAGTCTGTCATCACACAATTCCTGGCGGAAAATCTGATCGTGTGTACGAAGCTTAAGGCTGGCCATACATTATACAATTTTGTTTTACAATTTTTTAGATTTACCAAAACCATATAATATAGAGGTCAAACCTAAACACTTTCAATTTGTATGCAATCAGGCAGGCCACTACATACAGTAGTTGAAAGTAAATCTAAAGGAAATTTAATAAGAACATTTTATAATGTATGGCCAGCTTAGAGAGATTGTAAACCCCTGTGAAAAAAACCTACAAGACAAAGGCATAATAAGCTAGTAGGCATCACCTACTAGCTCATTGTGAAATACCTTAGAACGAAGCCTTGCATCAGTGCCTGCACACAGCTGACATGGCTGACATCTTCCCCGGCGTTTCTTCTGGGTTAGTGGTCTCCGGCGCTGTGATTAGCCATAGCTGCAATGACGTCCCTCCCATGCATGCGTGCAGGAGCCACCGGTCACAACACAGGCCCTGAAGAAATGGCACGGGTGGCCTTTCTTCAGAACACATACCCAGGGCCGTCTTTAATATTGACTGGACCCTGGGCAAACATTTTCTTGGCCCCCCCGCCCCCATGTAATTTCACTCTTCACCTGCTCTGAGACATACAATAAATAGCATCTAGACTTAAAATCAGTTTACTGTATCAGATCAGGCAGCTATTGCGATTGGTTGCCAGAGGTTACAGTGTATCATTACCACTTACTGACTGGTTGCTAGAGGTTACAGCAGATGATTTCTGCTTGTTAATTGGTTGCTAGAGATTACTGTACAGTAATACTGCTCACTGATTGGTTGCTAGAGGTTACAGCACATCATCTCCTCACTGCAGGGGAGCATGATATACATATGAATGCCACCTTTATTTACATATCAATGCCGCCGGCCGCAGCTATTTACTTAGTAATGCCGCCGATATTTACATACGAATGCCGGTTATTTACATGTAAACACAGGGTCTGCAGGTGAGTCATCTGTACACAACAATAGGGCAGAGCTGGGCAGCATTAGTAGCAGCACTTCACACTGAGATATTGGGACACAGCACAGGACTAAAACTTCAAGGGACAAGGGAATTTCAACTGGGATAGTTGGCAAGTATGAGGCAGCTGCTTTGGGCCCCACAACAATGACAGGGCCCAGGGCAGCTGCCCCTTTTGCCCTGCCTTAAAGACGGCCCTGCACATACCGACGACATCATCGGTGCAGTATACAGTAAATATTTCCTAAACGGTGCAAGTTTAGGGGATATTTACACTACTTATAGGTAAGCCTTATTATAGGCTTACCTATAGGTACAAACAAAACAGAGGAGTTTACTTCCTCTTTAAGGGGGGTCTAGCTCTGAACAGTACCAGCAGTAAAAATAAAAAAAAGCATTCCTGAACAACTGGATAAAAGTTGCCAGCTCAGTTTTCCTGGCATATACAGTAGGTATCTAGAGATCTGTGCAGCAAGGAGTCATTCTTTTTGTGTTTGAGGTCATAGGGAGTGGGGTAAGGATGCTGGGGGGGCGATTATATGAACAAATATCACTGTAAGCTATTTTGAAAACTAGAAAAGTAAGGTAGCTAGCTTGACAATAAGTATGTGATCTTGCATCCAAACTGGGACAATCAGCACTTCAATCATAATAATTAGTGAAATAAAAAAAAAAAAGCAAACATTACGTTTTTGTTTTTAGAAGGGCCAGAAAACATGCTGAATTAAGACTATTGAATTAGCAAATATGTTTTTTAATTAGGTAATACGGTAAGTGGACCAGAAAACCATAAGTTGCTTCACTCGTAGAAAAAAAAAAAGAAAGGATTTTATACAGAAGGTTGATGTTCCAGTCCTCTTTCAGCGAATATGTCAAAAACATAAATCTGTGTAATGAAACGGTTTTAGAAATCTGAAAAACAGTTTGGATAAAAGTCAAGCTTTTGGCAACTGATGGGAAAAAAAGAAGCCTGAACTGCCTCCAAAGAGTGGTAGATTTGCTCTTCCCTGAATGTTGTGGAATTTATAGTCTAGGAAGATATTTTCAGTAAATTGTTATGGCTGAGACGCACATCTGTTGCCCTGTTTTAAATGAGCTTGAAAATTCTCATAACATCCAGAATGCAGTGTTTGTGATGGATGCTCCTTTATCTTGTGCCCTTGCATTTTATCTAAAGTTGCTGGTTAATATACTTTCCTTGTCATGTAATGGAAGACCCCACTGACCTTGAAAAGCCTACAATGATTAGTTACTATCTAGGTAGTTGTTCCTAATTCCCAATGAGTAACAGAAAAAAAAAATCAGTCTAAAGTGGTTGTTAACCCTTACATATACCCACTAAAATGACTAGCCTAAGATAACATACAGAGATGAAACAAATCCTCCTACTTAAGTTGTACCTGTTTTTCTCTATAGCTTCCTAAAGCACACATTTTAACACTGCATTTCTGACATAACAGGAATGAGAGAGGAGACAGAAAAACAGTGGGTGCCTTGGATCAAGACAAGTACACACTATAGAAGGATATGCTTTGTTCATTTTTCATTTCAGAGGTTTACAACCACTTTACACATCATGATACAGGACATTGCACTGTACCTACTTTAAAAACAAATCATGTGCTGCCATGTTTAGTTCACCAAATGTCACAATTTCTGCTTTTGTCCAAGAAAACAGCATAGAAAAATACACTTTGGCACCATACACAGACATCCAAGTGACACTAAAATCTGTGTAGCGCCGCCTCTAGTTAGGCTGCTAGCCTAAATGTAGTTTTTGGCTTCACTGCAGCTCCCTGACTCTGTACATAGGAGTTAACCAAGCGCTCTTCCTCCTGTACCACAGAAGCTAACAGAGGATCGCTCAGACCGGGCTGTTGCCGCGGAACCCCTAAGGACTCCTCATGGCACCCCAGTTGAGAAACACTGATCTGACATCTACAACAAAGATATCCAAGGTTGAATCATAGCAAAAAACATGCATGCATATGAGTGCAATGAGCTACACTTAAACTACACTTAGTGTAATGAAAAGGAAAGCTGAGCCAGACCCTTGTGAAAAGAGAGAGGAGGAAAAAACAATGTTTAGAGGTTGTAAAAACCCCCTTTCTCAAGAACCTTCCACCTGAGAAAGGAGGTTTTTCATCTACGAAACATTGTTTTTTCCTCTTGCATGCATGCATGCATGTTTTTTGCTATGACTCAACTTTGGAGTGAATATCTTTGTTGTATTATGCTTGATGTTAGATCCCATACTTGGTCATCTGTACCTGTTGTATAATTGTATGTATATGTCTTATCCGGGGTTGGCTGACAACTCATGGGGCCCCCAAGCACTAGGAGATCATGGGGCCCCCTGTGTCTCTGTCCACACACAAGCTACACCCACACAAATCCCCACCTACATATTGCACGGTCCACATTACATGCATTCATAGCAGCCATCCTTCACATATTGGAAAAAACAAAAAGGAGCTGCACAGAAGGGCCCATCAGCAAACTATGGAAGCTGTTGCCCAATTCTTGCCTGCAACTTAGGCTAAAAGAGATTAATGTTAGCATTGCTGAGAAGCCACGGAACACCTGGTGGGTTCAAAGGTGGCGGCCATCTAAGAACCTGTCAGGTTGACGGCCTGACGGCTTCCCAAACATCCCTCTGGGAACCTTCGTAAGCCTGATCATTTGTTTATTGCAGCTCAGCTGCATAGAGGGGGCATTAAAATTTCTACAGCAGCATAGCCTGCATGGAAGTTCCTGGCTTCTTTCCGTAGAAGCCACTGGGCACCTCCAGGTTTAAAGAGGGCCTTAGCACAGCAGCCATTTTTATGATGCAACCAGGTTTTATGAAATCAGTTGGCCTGTGTGCAAGATCATAGTTTGGGCCCTAATGCCAGAGAAAACATTGGGTGTGGTTTTCAGGGACTGCAGGTAGCACCTGCTGGTTGCATAGTACAGTAAAGATGGCCGATGATTGAGGGGTTAATTGCCTTGTGCAGCCCTCACAACTTTTTTTTTTTTACACTGAGAAAACCTGAAATATGAGAAACTCCTATTAGAAATGAAAAGAGGAAGAGGAGGGTGGAAGGGTAGAGACAGGGTGTGGGGGGTGGGGAGGGGTTTGATAGAAATAGGAGGTAGAGAGAGATGGGGGAGATGGGAAAGTAGGAGAGAGATGGGGTGAGAGAGAGTGGGGGGTGAGGAAGAGAGGGGGAGACAGAGAGGAAAGAAAAGCGAGGGAAATGGGGGTGTGAGAGAGGGGGTGAGAAAGAGAGAGAGGAAGGGGGTGAGTGAGAAAGAAAGGGGGTGAGAGAGGAAGGGAGAGGGGGAGTTAGGGAGAGAGAGTGGGGTGAGAGAAGGGAGTGAGTGAGAAAGAGAGGGTGTGAGTGAGAAAGAAAGGGGAGTGAGAGGGAGGGGTAAAGAGAGAGAGAGAAGGAGAGTGAAAGAGATGGGGTGAGAGAGAGAGTAAGATGAGGGAGAGAGGGGTGAGCGAGGGAGAGAGGAAGATAAGGGAGAGAGGGGTGAGAGAGAGGGGGTGAGGGGGTGAGAGAGAAAGAGTGAGAGAGAGGTAAGGTAAGGGGGAGAGAGAGCGGGGAGGGAGAGAGAGGTTGAGACTCTCCCCCTCCCCTTCTCACATCTCCTTACTCCTCAGCTACTTCCTGTCCGGGAACACAGCTGGCACTGCCCTCCTCACCTGGGACACCGACAACTTCATCTAAGAAAATGGAAGGGGGGTACATGAATGAGTTTCCGGGAACTATTTTCAGCATGTGCCTGGTATACGCCGGACCCTGGGCCGAACCGTGTACAGTGTTGGGTATCAGAAGAATGAGGGATTACTCACAGACACAGTCACATCACCGGTTCCTCCTCTCGGGTCTATTCCCTTATCCCGGGCTCCCGGTCAGCCTCCTTTATGGTTTCTACTTGTCTGCCTAGATTATCACATATAATGCCATGCACATGCCTATGAAAAGTACAAAGAGCCTCTCATGGGGCCCCCTACTGGCCCTGGGCCCTAGGGCAGTGTCTAATTGCCCGAATGGTCAGTCTGCCCGTGTGCCTAATACAAACTTATTGCTAAAGCAGTTTGGTGTGCTTATTCTATATATTCAAAACTATTGTACAGATTGATACACAGTGGACCCTAAATAATATTGTTGGTTGCTAAATGGTGTAGTTAATAGTGGTGTGCAGACCTTTATTGCTACCAACAGCAGCCTACAGTAACATCATCAAATTCCTTTTACCATCAAGTTAGTATTAACAGTTGGCTCCAACAGTAAAAGACAGATGCCACAAGGTGAAAAACCCAGAACCTTCTCCAAATGTTACTAAAGGAAAATATGAGACCCAGGCCACACTTACTTTGGTATTTTTTTTTATAAAACATCGTTAAGCATTGTTGGAATGATGTAACATTAACTACTTTTCTTCTTTATAGATCTAGAGGGATAAGCTATGGGGGGGTACCTCGTCCTACTGAATATACAAAAGAAGGAACAAGAGGGGGTTTAGCCAACCTGACGGACTATTGCGGTACCTGAACAGAAACAGGCGCTATTTTTAGCGCTGCACCGCATGAAAAACGCCCCGGTGTGAAAGGGGCCTTATTGAATCTATTTCACTGTTTATTCTTATTATTCCTTATTAATATAGTGTATTTTCTAAGCAGTAGGCCCATTTAACCCCTTTTCCCACAGCTCCCTGGGTTTCTGAATGGGCCAAGGGAATGTATAATTTCCTCAACTTCTCTCCACAACAGGTCAGAGAGGCCACACCTGTTGTAGAAGAGGTAGCTCTGCAGCCAGGTGAATAACCCTCTATTGTCAGACCTGGTGTGCAGGTGGCTGGGCAGGAGTCCAATAGCACACAATTTCTCCTGAAGACCCTGACACTGTGGCAATCCCCTTCCCATTTGCTACCAGAGTACTTCAGTTCCAGTGGGGTGGTCTTTTATCCTTGGGCCTTGGATCCTCCTGGCTGTTTAGCTATGTTACCAGAGCTACCCCCGACATCACTATGAGGGATGCTGTTCATAAGGATAATCACAAGTAGCTGTTTGTGTTCTGAACTGCTTTACTTAGGTAGTGCTTCTCATCTGGATCCTCCATTGTTATTGAGTTTTATATAGAGTATGCTAACTAGCCACATTACCCTGATTGGGCCACAGAGACATTGCTGTGAAGTATCCATGTTTATGCAGCTTTTGTTATTGGAGGGCATTTATATTATCTGCCATCCAGTACCTGTTTTACATTATTAATTAAAATGTTGCATCTGTTAAGTAAACAGCATCTGTTAAACTAGTAAAGATAGCTTCTGATTGGTTTCTTTGGGTTGTTGCATTTGTAACATAGTTGTTTGCTTTATTAAAGTACTAAGTATATCTAAAGTTATTTTTTATTTTTATTTTGGTGGAGTAGTGAAATAGGGAAGGGTTAAAACCGCTGTCAAGTTTTTGTTGCTGTTCGTGTCCCTGCTGGGGAGACTGCGAAAACAAAAACCTTAAGGTAAGCTTCACATCTGTGTATTGCTGTAATGCACTGCACAATATCACAACACTTTGTAACACATGAGCAGTTATGTGGTGGATTGCGGTGCCAAAATTACACACATGTATTGCAGTGCACTTACACACAGATGGAAACCAATTGTGCGTTGTGTTGTGGTGCATTAAAAAAGGAACATTCCTTTTTTTTGTGGATTTTTGTGTGCATTGTGGTACATTGGCAGTCCATGCAAAATAAGGGGGCTGCCTTAACCCATATCACAAAATACTGCAATAGTTGATAGTGTGAACTACTATCATAAAAAAAAAAAAAAAAAATAAGGTGGAATGAATAGACTGTAGGAAAGGATTGGTAACTCATCACATAATACCATATTTAAGTCATAAATGTTCAATGATTACCGTAATTTGTTTTGGTTAGTTTCGAACTTAAATGTGATTAGCCATAGAATCACAAGAGTATATGGCACTGAAAAACTTCTAGAAAAGAAATGTGAATGTGTTAAATCTCTGCCTTAAATGCAGTAAATTGAATTATCCTGCTTCCTCGTGACAGGAATACAAGTCTGATGCTGATGGAATTATGCTGCCCTTTGTGTAGTAGTGCATGACCTGAGCAGACAACTAACCAAGCTGGTGAGCTACATTAGTTGTGCTGGAAAGATTATAAGAGCACATGACTTTTCAACAAGGTTCACATGGATATCACTACCCTCTGGAACATGTAGTATAGATCTTCTACTAATTAAATTGGTTAGTCTGGGAATTGAGGAAGCGTTATCCCATTTAAACTTTGCTGTCTATGTCCTGTTAAGATTTAACGTAATTCTTTGTCTTGGAGATGCAACAGGAAGTGAGAGGAAATCTCGACAGTGAAAGAGAATTCCCCACTTAGATTGCCGACACCGGAACAGGTGTCCCTGTTAGAAGGCTTACACTCTTCCTCACGTTTTCTATTTTTCCTTTCTTTCTCTGCTTGGAGGTCCCTTCCCCTTCTTTTTCTTTTTCTTACCTATGTATATCAGCAGTGGGCAGGTGTATCTCCCACAACTGCCTAAAATGTTGTAAGACAATAGGGAGAGCATTTAGATCCAATTGTAGAACTGGAATAGGGATTTGGGAGTCTGGCGAACTGTCATCAGCACACCAAGGATTCCTCAAGAAGGGTCCAAAGCTTTATTATCGTGGTCACATAGTATACAGAAGGCAACGTTTCAGAGCCATGCAGGGCTGCTTTGCCTGAGGAAGGGGCTCTGCGTGGCTCCAAAACGTTGCCTTCTGTGTACTATGTGACTTCGATAAAAAAGTTTTGAACACTTCTTGAGGAATCCTTGGTGTGCTGATGACAGTTCTTCACTTGGATCGTTTACGGTTCCCAGCCTGTGGTCATTGCAGCACCTACCATTAACGAATAGCCATCATCAGGAACGTGTTCGTGGGGAATATTATGTTTGTATTTAGATCCAATAACACAATTTAAAAGATCTATTATTTTGAAGATTACTTCAAAGAGGTTACGCATTATTGATGCCTCAAATCTCAGGGCTTTTGCATGCACTACAAGAGGACCCGATATGATGTCTCTGCAATGGCCTTCTTCCATTCATTATGGCATTATGGGTCTATATTATATAGCTAGTCATCAGATGTTTGACCTCCCTAGTTGTTTGAGTTTACAAGGGACACCATAGATGGTACTTCCTATTTGCTATGACCCATTTTATGTTCCCTCCTTCCCCTTTTTTTCCTTATTTTTTTTAATACATTTATGATGTTAAATGTATTGAGCTTGGCGAGAATTGTTCACTGCTCCCCCTTGTAATGTTCCTTCCTTAGTCTTCTGAAAATGTTTAATAAAAACAATTGAAACAGAAGGCTTACACTCACATTGTTCTGAAGATAAATGTAAAATTTCTAATTTCCCATCACTTTCTGTCCAAGTGATAGTGCCTGGGACAAAAATCGTGAATCTCCCCGGAGGGGCACAAGCAACAACAGAATCTGGACAGGTATTCTAACCCTTTCCTACTATATCCATCATTAAAAGGTTATTTCACCTTTAAAAAAAATAATAAATGCACATTTTTTTTTTTTTTACAGAAAAAAAGTGCATGTTTTATTAATTTATTCATTTCTGCATAGTAGCCTGCAAAGCATTGCACCTACAATAAAAAGTAGAAGTATGTATATGTATAATAATATGTATACCATTGCTACATTCATTTTCAAATTTAGTGTTACATTATTTAAATTATCTTACAATGTCAATTTACAGTTAGCTATGATTTTCTAACACTACAAAAAATTCAAATGTTGCTTCCCTCCTATCATAGCAACTGGGACATTATTTACATTGTGTACAAAACACCCCCAACATGTTAGGCTTGATTATAGAATTCAGGAAGTAGTAGGCATGGGAATGCATGTGGTATCCACAAGGCAAAAAGACGTAAACATTTGCAATAAAATCTCCTAAAAGTATTGGAAAGCAGATACTAGAAGAATTGCTGTTTTCTTTAACAGAGTGGCGTTTCATTTTGAACATTGGTTCAACTAATAATAATGTTAAAGAGACTATGGGGGTTATTTACGAAAGGCAGATCCACTTTGCACTGCAAGTGCACTTGAAAGTGCACCGCTCCTATACCGCTCCTTCCCATTGAAAAGAATGGGAGACCGCGGTAAAACCACGGCAATACCGCCGCTACGGCGGCGCTCTGCGGGGGTGTTTAACCCTTTTTCGGCCGCTCGCGGGGGGTAAAACCGCACCGCGAGCGGCCGAAAACCGCGGTAAAAACGACGGTAAAGCAGCGCTAAATATAGCGCTGCTTTACCGTCACCGCGGCTCACCGCCCCAGTGTGAAAGGGGCCTAAAGGTTTTTCCGATGGATTTTCGACGGAATTCCGCTCAAGCTGTCTTGCATACACACGGTCACACGAAAGTCCGACCGTCAAGAATGCGGTGACGTACAACATGACTAGAAAATGGAAGTTCAATAGCCAGTAGCCAATAGCTTCCGTCTTACTTGCTTCAGAGCATGCGTCGTTTTTGGTGTCGGAACAGCATACAGACGAGCGTTTTTTTTCCGATAGTCATTTTTTCCGTTTGAAAAATATAGAACATGTTCTCTAAGTCCATCTGAATTTTAGACGGAAAAAGTCCGATGGGGCATACAAATGGTCGGAATATACAATGAAAAGCTCCCATCGGACTTTTTCTGTTGGAATGTCCGACCATGTGTACGCGGCATAAGGGGTAGATCTGAAATGAGGGGAAGCTCTGCTAATTTTATCATCCAATCATGTGCAAGCTAAAATGCTGTTTTTTTATTTTCCTTGCATGTCCCCCTCGGATCTGCAGCAACTTTACTTCCAAGTGCACTTGCAGTGCAAAGTGGATTTGCCTTTAGTAAATAACCCCCGATATTAATAACATTAAAGAGACAATAGCATTTCTGTGAAAAAAAGAGACAATAGCATAGCAGACAATTAGATGTCATTTGTAAATATCTGTAGTGAAGGTCTGAAATAAGAGAAAGTATATAACTTGTATGGGTATTTTTCCTTTGCTCAGTTTTTTTCAAATATTGCTTCAGGCAAACCAAGACCATAGAAGAAAACTAGAGTATTATCCATTTTATTCCAGCTGTAGACACGCGACAACAAGGTTTTGCTGTTTATGTCAAAAATAACTAATTGTACTGATTTGTCATGCTGTGAGTTTGTCAACATTTCACAAAAGTTCCTAAATGAGCATAACTCATTTTATTTTCAGGTCCATAACATACTGTAAATTTTCTATTCAATATTCCTGTTTATGAAGCACACATGGCGGATCTATTCCATATGTGAAAGAGGCAGATGAAGGGAGACATGCAAAAAGTGATATAATAGTGAAAACACAAAAGTTATTAGTTTCAGAGAAAAAGTTCAAAGTGATATTAAAGTCTTCCCTGCCAGTGCCAATAGTACAATGTCAGTGCATATTTTTAGCACTGGTCACTGTAATAATGTCACTGGTTCCCAAAAATGTCAGTTAGGTGTCCAAACTGTCACAGTCCCCCTAAAAATCACAGATCACCGCTATTACTAGTAAAAAATTAAAATGCCACAAACCTATCCCCTATTTTGTAGATGCTATAACTGTTGACCAACCCAATCAATATATCAATACAAATTGTCCTAAAGTGATAAAGAATTTAGATTTTACATTTTTTTTTGTTGGGAATGTTTTATAGCACAATGTAAAAAATATATATTTTTTTCAAAATTGTCAGTCTTTTTTTGTTTCTAGCGCAAAAAATCAAAACAGCAGAGGTGATTAAATACCACCAAAAGAAAGCTCTATTTATGGGAAAAAAAAAAGATATCAATTTTATTTGGGTACAGCGTCGCACATCCGTGCGAAGTAAAGCAGTGCCGTATCGCAAAAAATGACCTGGTCATTAAGGGATTAAATCCTTCCTGGGCTGAAGTGGTTAATTAGACAATGCTGTCTTATTTTTAGAACAGTGGTGGTTGGGATGTTTGAAAAAAGTTTACCATAATAATTTTTTCATTAATAAAATTCAGTATTCTGTTTAATAATACCCATATAGGGTATATTTTTTCTCTATAATTTTTTAGCAGGTTCAAGCCACATGGGGAGGGATTAACCTCTTTTTTCTCTGGGGCCTGTCCCAGGGTATATTTCTGTTATTTAGATAATTAGAATGCCTGAGGCATCTATGTCAAACTGTAAAACACAAAATGGCCACATTGTGCAACCATTTCTGTTTAACATATACAGTAGATGAGTTGGCAGAGTCACATTACCGATACCTCTTCAGCCAAAAATTGACAAATTAGAAAACTGTCAGCTGTCTAAAGTCACCCATACATCGTAATTTCCCAGCAACTTAATTTGTTACATTTGGTTAATACATAAGTAGCTGTAACTGTGAAATTTTGTACGTCTGAGAAGTATTAGTTGTGCCATGTGCTTAACAGTATCAGATGTACCCAGACACATGACAGTCATTGCTATGAAAGCATCTTGTGCTCAGGAAATACAATTCACTCTTAAAGGAAGCAGGGCTAGCACTGTGAAAGAGGAGATTTGGAATCTTAGTCAAACCTGAACACTTTAGCGGCACACAGCAATTTTTTTATTTTTATAGTATAAACTATACATAGATTTTGCTATTAAAAAACATTATATAAAGTTAATAACAAGAGTCCCCCTTTACATCAGACTCCACAGAGTTCCCCTTTTACATCTGAACTCGCAGAGTTCCCTTTCACTGTAAGGGGGGACTGTGCAGACTATGAGAAATCTGGAGACTCTAACATAAGGGATGCTCTGGGAACCCTGATTTAAGGTGGAACACTGATGTACGTAGAGGATCCTGAAGTAAGGGGGAAAACTGTGTCCTCCGTTGTAAAGGGGAACTCTGATGTAAGGGATGCTCTGAGAACCATGATTTACCTTAGTGTACTCACTCAGATGCAGGAGAGAGAAGGGGGAGACTTCAATCACAGACAGGGATGGATTGTGAGCTCACTCATCCCTATGGCAGTCAGCACCTCTCATCCAGATGTATCTAAGGCGGCTGGACCTCAAATTTCCGGCCCCCACATTCCTTTTCTGAGGCACAGTGCCAAGGATTGGAGTGTGGGCAGACAGAAAGGGATAGAGGCAGGAGGAAGAGGTACAGATCAAGCCCTCTCTCCTCTCCTATCTGTGTGTTTGGGGGGGGGGGAATGTTAGGGCTGGCTTTGGGTAGTGTGAAAGAGTGTGTAACAGACACTCTCAGCTTAGACAACTGCAGCCAGCAATCCTGCTGGGAGGCCGTAGTCCAGTCTGAATCATGTGTCCGGGTTTCAGGCAGTCTGAAACCCAGACGCATGATTCCAAACCCGAACTGTCCGGGTGAATCCCGGACAGGTGGCGACCCTAAATCTTAGGAGCAATTTTCATTATTATTTACTAGTATAGTTTGTTTTAATTACATATATAAATTAAGTGTTTTAAATAGTGCATGATACACAAATAGGGTATAGCTAGACCAACAGAAAAGTCATTAAGGTTCTGGCTTGGGACTCTATGAAAAATTTTTTTTTTTGGATCACTTGCTAAAATAAGAAAAAATAACAATTGCCAACAGTGGGAATATAACAATTACTACTAGTTGTACTAGCTGATCCTGCTCAGTGCTCAAATATCTACAGTATGTCCTCAGTAAGACCCTCAGTCACCATGTAGACTCAGTGCTGGATTTAGACCTTGGGGGAGCTGGCCACTTCAAGTTCGGGGGCCCCTCAACATAGGAATTAAATTATATGAGAAATAAATAAAACTAAACTGAAATGAAGGATAAGCCGCATTTATTCTAAAAAAAGAATATATATATGTTAAGTTCCGAAGAAGACAATTTGGAACTGGCAATTCATACATCACAGTTATGTATCACACTACAGTATTTACAAAAAGTCTTCCTGCACTTAGCATCTGTAAAATATTTAACTAACTCGTCAAACTGTATCACCTTGGGGACACTGCTCTCGCCAGCCAGTAGGCACAAAGCACTAAGGGTCTTTTCACACGGGGGGACTCCTGCAGTGGATCCACCTGCTCACCTGGGAATCTGTCTGCTTATCCCTGCTGAGCAGGCAGATGACAGGTCTGTGTCTGCTCCACTTATCCAGAGCAGACACAGCCCACTCTCCTCTATGGGCGGGCGGTCTGCCCATGTGAAAGGGGCCTTAGTCTTATCATGGTTCTCAGATAATATCTTACAAGTGTCAATTCTCCCAAACTAGTGACCATCATGCTCAAATATATTCTAAGAGCTACATTAACGGTATCGGCAAGCCCTTCAACATGTAATAAAACTGCCTGTTGAGATGAAGTGAGACATAACCGGAGCTTGGCAAAGGCTGAAAACTGGACAATTTCCTCAACAAACACACTACTGAAGCCTCAAAGAAAAATAGGTTTCATTTTTTTATACAGAAAGTGGCCCAGGGCAATTGTCCCTTTTGCCCCTTTATAAATCTGGCACTGTGTGTAGACTCCTAAGCAATGGAAAGAAGATACCAGTACCTAGGTTACCTAGGTACCTAGTGCATCAGCTATACCTCACTTTAATAAATATATGTTAGATCCAGTGATTATCAAAAAGAAAGAAAATCTACTGTTATGTGTCAATGACTGAGTCTCAGTCTAATAATATCAACTTTAGAGTTTTCTTCAGAGGTCCATGGGGTTTCCCATTCATATTTCCAAAGAAGGAATAGCTTCTACAACAATCATATCTAGAACTGGGATGCGATCTGAATGAGATATAAAATCGGTCTCTGGTGTTCATTTCTGCATAGAAATGTATGAATTCAAGCTGTACCCTAGAAACATTCAGTATAGTGTTGTGATTTTTGATTGTTAGGCCTTAGTCAGGGCCCAGTGTTGGCTATAGGCACTAGATCACACATCAACTGATTCAACTGCCCAACAAGTTATTTAGAAATATATGCATGATTAAAGTGGTTCTAAAGGCTCAAGGTTTTTTACCCTATCAGTGCTGTAGAACCCCCCCAACACAGCTCGCTGCTGCCCGACCCGCCACCAAGATGGGGTAAGTCCCGGTCAGACAGCGCGTGGGCGGGGGTCACAGTGGCTGCATTTGATGGGGCACAATGGCGGCATTTAATGGGCACAATGGCAGCATTTGATAGGGCACAATGGCGGCATTTGATGGGCACAGTGGCGGCATTTGATGGGCACAATTTGATGGGCACAATGGCGGCATTTAATGGGCAAAATGGTGGCATTTGATGGGCACAGTGGCAGAATTTGATGGGCACAATGGCGGCATTTCATGGGCACAGTGGTGGCATTTCATGGGCACAGTGGCATTTCATGGGCACAATGGCGGCATTTCATGGGGCACAATGGCGGCATTTCATGGGACACAATGGTGGCATTTTATGGGCACAGTGGCGGCATTTGATGGGCACAGTGGTGGCATTTGATCGCACAGTGGGGGCATTTGATGGGCACAGTGACATTTGATGGGCACAATGGCGGCATTTGAGGAGCACAATGGCAGCATTTGATGGGGCACAATGGTGGCATTTGATGGGGAACAAGCGCGACAATTTGATGGGCACAATGGTAGCATTTGATGAGCACAGTGGTGGCATTTGATCGCACAGTGGTGCCATTTGATGGGCACAGTGGCTGCATTTGATGGGGCACAATGGCGGCATTTGATGGCACAGTGGCTGCGTTTGATGGCACAGTGGATTCTTTTGATGGCACAGTGGCAATTGATGGGCACAGTGGTGGCATTTGATGGCACAGTGGCTGCAATTGATGGGCACAGTGGCTGCATTTGATGAACACAGTGGCTGAAATTGATGGGCACAGTGGCAGTGTTTGGCACAGTGGCTGCATTGATGGGCACAGTGGCTGCATTTTATGGGCACAGTGGCTGCATTTGATGGGCACAGTGGCTGCATTTGATGGGCACAGTTAAGGCTCCAACTGATTTTTTTTTTTTCAGTATTTTTCAGTTTGTTTGCGCCCCCCCCCCCCTTAAATTTTTTTTTGGGAGAACCAGCCACCACTGCCTATCACGAGCCAGTGATAGACAAGAGCCTCGGCTCTCTGGGTCTCTTGCTCCTTATTGGCTGAGCCATTGGCTCCTACTACTGTCAATCACAGCCAGTGAGCCAATGAGGAGAAAGAGGGGGTGTGATCGAGCCGTGGCTCTGTATTTGAATGAAAAATGATGATTTTGCGCTAAAGTGCATCAAACGATAAAGTGTATGAGTGATCCTATGTACAACCAAATATGTATAATAAATTAATGGTCACTAAAAGACTCAAAACGTGATAATGTGAATCACATACAATAAATAAATATAAATTTCATATAATGGACGTGGCAATAATTAATCACATAAAAATATGACTAAAAGAGTGCAACAAGTGCTAAACTCGCAATAGTGAATAAAACAAATGCAATCCAAAATGCATAAATATGTGAAAATAATTAAAAACTGAACACATGCACAATAAGAACCACAGTGAAAATAAATAAATAAATAATTATTTAAAATAATTATTTAAAATTGAGTCCACCAGAGGATTTAAATCTGAAGAAAGATGATGGTGGTGACCCCCCTTAGCAGATTGGCCGGACGTAGGATACCGGAAGTGCTGTCAGACGGACACCATAACCTTATCTCTCTGGCTGCTTGTACTAGATTTTAATGTAAGCGTTTATTTTTTGAATAAAAAGTTGTGATTTTTGGCATACTTCACGATTGGGTCCCCCTCTTTCTTCTTTTTGTCTCTGCCCTCACCCATACCATTATTTGGGAGCGAGTCATTGCTACAGGGACCGCAGTTATCACTGCACACCAACAAGGGGAGGGCTATCCCTGGGTCCACAACTTTGAGGAAGTGGAAACTCTTTTTATGGAATGGATTGATTACACAGAAAACTCGATTGGGAGGCATTTAAGGAGGAATCCGGAATTGTAGCTGATTATCCATACTGGCTTTGATGTGCATTTTGATCGTTTGAGAGGTGAGAGGCTAGTGAGCACCATCTAGGATTAGGTCCTCACCACCCAACACCCCCCACTTTTTAAAGAGAGGCTCAATCACCATTTCTAAGGATATAAGAGATTATGAGAGTTTTATGCTAAGGGGGTCACCACCATCATCTTTCTTCAGATTTAAATCCTCTGGTGGACTCAATTTTAAATAATTATTTTAAATAATTATTTATTTATTTATTTTCACTGTGGTTCTTATTGTGCATGTGTTCAGTTTTTAATTATTTTCACATATTTATGCATTTTGGATTGCATTTGTTTTATTCACTATTGCGAGTTTAGCACTTGTTGCACTCTTTTAGTCATATTTTTATGTGATTAATTATTGCCACGTCCATTATATGAAATTTATATTTATTTATTGTATGTGATTCACATTATCACGTTTTGAGTCTTTTAGTGACCATTAATTTATTATACACATTTGGTTGTACATAGGATCACTCATACACTTTATCGTTTGATGCACTTTAGCCCAAAATCATCTTTTTTCATTTTTTGTACGGGTTTGTGTTTACTCTTAGACTTTGCAGCTTGGTTTAGGAATTTTTTTCCACATACAGCATTAGTCTTTTACTCACTCACTCATCTATTCTATATTAATATAGTTTCTAGTTCATTCAAACAGCGCGAAGGACACCCACACTTATTCTGTATTTGAATGGACACAAGGAGCGAACCTGCTTGGATGCCCCGATTGCAAGCTGCTTGCTGTGGGGGCACTCGGTAGTAGGGAGGGGCCAGGAGCGCTGGTGAGGGACCCAAAAAGAGGCTGCTCTGTGCAAAACTACTGCATAGAGCAGGTAAGTATGTTTGTTATTTAAAAAAAATTAACTTTAAAAGATCTACTCACCAAAATTCCAACTGACCCCCCAAAATGTTTTAACCTCAATGGGCATATTTAACCACTTCATTACAGGGCATTTTCACCCCCTTCCTGCCTAGACCAATTTTCAGCTTTCAGCGCTGTTACATTTTGAATGACAATTGCGCAGTCCTGCAACACAGTACCCATATGAAATTTTGATAATTTTTTTCCCCACAAATAGAGCTTTCTTTTGGTGGTATTTGATCACCTCTGTGGTTTTAATTTTTTGCGCTATAAAAAAAAAAAAAGAGAGCGACAATTTGGAAAAAAAACTAATTTTTTTTTACTTTTTGCTATAATAAATATCCCATTAAAAAAAAAAAAAAAATGTTTTCCTCGCTTTAGGCCGATACGTATTCTTCTACATATTTTTGGTAAAAATCACAATTAGCGTATATTGATTGGTTTGCGCAAAAAGTTATAGCGTCTACAAAATAGGGGATAAATTGATGGCATTTTTATTGTTATTTTTTTTTTTACTAGTAATGGCGGCGATCTTGGACTTTTATCGTGACTACTGCGATAGTGCGGCGGACACTTCAGACACTTTTGACACTATTTTGGGACTATTCACATTTATACAGCGATCAGAGCTATAAAAATGCACTGATTACTGTGTAAATGTGACTGGGAGGGAAGGGGTTAATGCTAGGGGGGGAGGAAGGGGTTAAATGTGTATCCTAGGGAGTGATTCTAACCGTAAGGGGAGGGGACTCACAAGGGGAGGAGACTGATCGGTGTTCCTCTGTACTGGGAACACACCATCGGTCTCCTCTTCTCTGGCAGGACGTGGATCTGTGTGTTTACACACACAGATCCATGGTCCTGCTGTGTTCACGTTCAATCGCGGGTGCCCGGCAGACATCACGGCCGCCGGGCATGTGCATCGGGTGCCTAGAAACACTGTTATATCTCATACAGAAATTTGTCCTGGGGTTGATTTACAAAAGGCAAATAAGTTGTTCACTTTTCAAGGGAAGTTGCACTTTGCATGAGAATTTGCCCCAGAGTTTAGTGAATGTGGTGAAGTTTCACTTTGCAAAGTATATCCCATAACGTGCAAGTAAAAACAGCACTTTTGCATGTACTTGATTGGATGATAAAAGTCAGCAGAGCTTCACCTCATTCATTAAGCTTTAGGCCTCTTTCACACGGGGCGGATCAGTGCTGATCCGCCCCGTGGATATCCGCTTGCTCAGCGGGGATCGCCGGAGTGATGTCCGCTGAGCAGGAAAATGACAGGTTCGTCTCTGCACACTGCGCAGTGACGGACCTGTCAGAGCGCCGCTCTCCCCTATGGGAGATCAGGTGACTGTAGAGTCCGTCGTCATCTGATCCGATCCGAGGACGGATGGAAAAATAGCTTTTTCCTCCGTCACACTTTTTCGGATCGGAGCGGGTCGGATGTCAGCGGACATGTCACCGCTGACATCCGACGCTCCATAGACCTCTATGGAGCATCCGTTCAGGTCTGCCTGAAAAACTGACAGGCGGATCTGAACGGATCGGCCGTGTGAAAGAGGCCTTAAGGCAAATTAACTTGCAAGTGAACAGCCTATTTGCCTTTACAAAATAAGCCCCCCCCTTTTAAGTTGCTAATGCTTAGTAATCAGCACCTCTATAATGCTATGTTGATCATAACTGTCGTCCATTACAAGATCTTAGGCCAAAAAGAATGTATGTTTGCAGGGTTCAAAAATGTGATGGTATCAACAAATTTGTTAAATGTGATAGTTAAATGTATTCTTCCTGGACTAAATAAGAAATCTGAGTTATTTAATATGTTTTGTCACTATTGCACTCCATTGGGTAAAACAACTCTCACATTTCATATCCAAGTGTCATTAAATTAGCAAGATTAGTCACAAGAGGTCACTTCTTAATAGTGTATATTTTATGAAACGTCCTTCTGGTCATGTTTACCATTCAGAAGTAGTTTTAACTTTCACGGCTTTCATAAATGAGCGTACATCCAACATTACAGGTTGTGTGTTAAGAATAACCAAGTTGAGGTGTTGAATGTTTATGTCTCAAGACAGAAATCAAAGTTTGAGACAATGCATCGTTTTAAATTGCATCACAGCTTTATGCAATAACAAGATAATAGTGTTTATTTATTTTTAACAACTTGATTAAGCAATGAATTCCCACTGCTCATTGGTCCAAACTAACATATCATCATTCTGTCCCCAGCTGAATTATGGGACAAATTACTAAAGTTTAAAATGAACAATTTAAAAAAGGATAGTGCACTATTTGTTTTTTCATGTATCCCCCAGTATGTATTGTAATAAATGCAAACAGTAATAATGTACCATATCCCATTGCAACCACAAAATAGATTTCATAAATCTAAATTAGCCATTCTTAACCAAGGTTTTGTGGAACCCTAAGGTTCCTTCAGAGGTTGCTAGAGGTTCCTTGAGCTGTGAAAGACTGACTTCACATCTGATATTATCAGGGGTCAAGTCCTGGGGAAAAAAGTGTGGGAACTCACCCAAGATTCCCGCCCCTCACCTCAAAAATAAAAAAAGTGTGTGTATGGTTCCCGCAGGACTCAAGCCCTGGATGTTACTACATAGTTCTTGGGCCAACATCACTTGGCAGAGCCAGCGACAAGACTACAATGATATTTTTATTTGTAAGGATGGTATTCTAACCACCATGAAAGGTATTTTACTCATGGACCCCCATGAATTGCTTTTATCAGGGGTTCCCCAAGACCTGAAATATATTTCAAGGGTTTCTCTGGAGTAAAGAGGTTGAGAAAAGCTGCTCTAAATACTCTAGCCTATTATGGGTCTTTAGGCATTGGTAATTATTTGGTTACATCTCAGTGTTCAACACATCTTGAACCTTACATGGATAATCTGTGGAGTGTTCAGTTTTCAGAGTTCTGTCAATGAATGTTAACACTTACATCCATGAGCAAGATCTTGTTCCTCTTTGGAGGTTGCGCTAATACCATGCTGTTTAATTTAAATTTAATTAACCTTTAGCAGAATGTAGAGCCACAGGAAGCTTATAAGTCATGTTCATATAAGAATATTATTGGCTTATTTTTATAAACGGCATTAAAGTTCACAGGCATAGAACCCACAGTCATCACAATTCTAACAAGCAGGTCTAATTACTGCTATTTCCCTTGGTGTCACTGATAATTGTCAGCTCAGCACATGTAACGCAGTAAGTGCTGCAGGCTGTGGCACATGCTGCTCTGCTTGGTTCCACCTGCTGATAACTGGCATAATCTTCTGCAACTAGTTAAGGCCTATTGGGGCCACTGACATATTTCTATAAAGAAAAATATTTCATCAGAACACTGCCTTTGCCTTAGATTTAAACTGAAAATGAGTGACCATGGGTTAATATACATGTAGCGGGGTTCTACCCCTTTTTCTGGTAGAGACTACATCTCCCACAATTCCCCAGGCCCCAGGGCTGCTGACTTCCGCCCGGGAGGCTGCTGGGGGAGATTATAAAAGGGAAGAGCGGAGACCGCCTCTTCCTCTTGGGACACTTCCTCTTCTGAGGCCTGACAGGACTGGCCTGCCTCTGCTGACAGAGCGTGTGACGCGGAGACTGCAGCCAGCAGAGACACCTGTGCGGACCGGAGCTGAAGGCCTGAAGCCTGGGCCTTGCAGCCGATGGAGTGAGACTCTCACCCCTCAGAGTCCACAGCAGCGGAGCGGAGACTTCCCCTTACTGTCGGTCGGACGGAGCTGATGACCGGAGTGCAGGGCTGTGACTGAGGAGACCGGACGCCGCCATTGAAGAGACCAGAGCCGCCATTAGAGGGACCGGATCGGAGGACGGTACCCCAAGGATTGGTGAGAGAGCCTGTAGGCTCAATCCTGCATTGACACACAAGTTTTATGCCTATTGAACTTCCTAGGCGCAATTTACCTCAGAGCAGCAATGTTACTTTTTGTGGATTACAAATGACACCATTTAAAGCTACATGTGCACCACCTCTACAGATTTATTGCCGGTGAAGAACACTGTACTAGTACAAGGACTGAGCTCTATTGCTAGGGATCAGGCCTGGTCCGTTAGGTAGGCGCAGATAGATTTATTGCACCTCAGGGGTGCATAGCAGACGGTCGCCACACTTGGCGCTCCGTTTCCCCATTGTTAGATTCATATACCTGTGTACATGTTTAAAGTGCATATTGCAGGGACCTGCTAAAGTATTGTGAGATATATATGTTCAAATGCATGTTGCTATTCTTTTTCCTTACTGCCAAAGTAAAGCCAGTTATTCTTATTTCAGCAGTCTGCTTGTGAGTTCATACCAATTACACTTAGAGTATAAGCTAAGTTTTATGTGCATAGGGACGTACCCTTTGACTAACTGTGCCAGAGTGGGTAGAGCCAAATTGCCGGGGGTTGGTGGAGCTGTACTCAGGGACCCAAAACAAACCAGCGGCTCTCTTAACTGGGGGTAGCGCTACACGTGGGGGCTCGTAATCCGGGATCCTGAGTCAGCGGGAAAAGCCGCCAGAAGGTGCCGGCATGGACCCAATAGAAGTGGGACGGTGGTCCGCAACATGGGCCGCTGACCCAGCCGCAGCAGCAGTCATTGAACTGCCAGGGATGTGGCAGAGAGAGGCAGTGAAGCAGCTCATAATGTCATTATCCCCATGCCAGAAGTCATGGATAATGGACATGAGAAATGATGCTGGGTACACATACGCCTTAATAGAGTGGAGTGAAGAGACTCCAGAGCAGTTCAGGAGCCAGAGCATACAGGCACCGAATGGTCAGCACTACCAATTGCTGCATGCGCTGCCGCGGAAGGGAGACTACTCTCCTATGAAAGCCATTCTATCCCCAAAGAAGGAGGAGCAGAAGGGCGCGGAAAGTCCCGTACCCGCACACACTACTCTTAGTGCAGAACTGTGTGCTGTCCTAGGGGAAATTGTAACCCAGTGCAGAAGAGACCCCGGGGATTACCCAATGTCGGGATACAGGAAACTCCGGATGTTTTCAGGGAGGACACCTGTACCCTCGGGAGAAGAGGGATTTGAAGAGTGGTTAGATGGTGCCACGCAGGCCCTAGAAGAATGGGAGGTCTCAGAAGGCAGAAAGAAGCAAAGGATTGTTGAAAGCCTAAAAGGACCTGCCTTAGAGGCCATACGCAATCTGAAGACGAGTAAAAAGGATTGCACTGCCCAGGACTACATAGACATCCTGGAAGGTGTGTTTGGTGGGACAGAAAAAGTCACAGAACTTACCTATCAACTGGAACACTGTTACCAGAAGACAGGGGAGAAGCTGTCAGAGTACATGGGACGCATAGACAAGATCCTGCATAGGATTATCCTGAAGAAGGGGATAGATCCATGGAAGGTAGATGAAGCCCGTGCCCAGCAGGTGATGAGGGGAGCCCAACCCTTGGACCCTGTCGCACTAATTCTACGTACCCGCCAGGATGGGAAGAGCCTGGACTACCCTGACCTCATCCGAATGGTCAGAGAAGAAGAGGCCATGTTGGAGGAGAAGAGGGAGAAGCAAGTGATGGGGTCTACAAAGTCTACAGTGGCCACGGTCAGGTCGGCCTTAACCCCTGAAAGAGACACAGAGGTAGATGCCCTGAAGTTGCAGATGTCCCAGATGATGGAGATACTGACATCTCTAGTGGCGAAAGAGACGCCCAGTCCCAAGAAGGAAACAACCAGGAGGGAATTGTTTCCAGCTGTTCCAGCACCAGCACCCCCACCTGACCACAGTGAGATGATTTGCTTTAATTGTGGAGGAATTGGTCATATTGCAGCTATATGTTCCAGTCCCAAGAAGAAGAAGGCAGAAAGCCGCCAGCCGGCGGGAAACGCCAAAGGGCCCCGGTGAAGGAGTCAACCGGGTGCCCATCACCTTCAGTGAGCTCCAAGAAGCGTAACAGGAAGAGAAAGCGAGGAGACCAAACCCCTCAGAAGGGGCCCAGGGATCCTCAAACAAGGTGCACTCCAGAGGAAGGGGGCAAGACCCCTCTGAAGAGACACAGCACCCCAAAGCAACAACCCTTGCAAGTGAGAGATAACAATATCCCTCAACGGGTTCATACTCCCAGTAAGAGGGAGAGGGTCAATGCATACCAGGCTCAAGAAAGGAGCAAGTGCAAATCAAGTGCTGGCAAAGCAAAGAGTCCGAAGAAGAGGACAGCATCAACTAGGCCCTACCCAGAGGAGCTAGTTGGTCCATCCCCTACTGTACCCATCCAGGTGGAAGGAGTGTACACGAAGGCCCTTCTGGACACTGGAGCACAAGTGACCCTGTTGTACAGGGACTTCTATGACAGATACCTGAGTCATCTGCCAATACAGAAGATAGAAGAGTTGGAGATAAGGGGATTGGGAACTCAGAGTTTCCCCTATGATGGATACTTACCCATCAGATTGACGTTTGACCCATCCGTAGCTGGGAAGTCTGAAGTGTTCGACACCTTAGCAGTGGTGTGTCCCCGCCCACCAGGAACCAGCAAGACGTCCCTGATTATAGGGACGAACACGGACCTAGTCAGAAGGCTTCTGACCCCCCTGGTGAAGAAAGAGAATCTTTCACCTCCCAAGATCCATCCCATGCTGAAGGCAGCCTATCAGCGGTTGGTCCTAGAGCAGAAGACCCCAAGTGAGGGGATAGGAAGGGTATGGAGGCTTGGAAAAGAAGGAGCAGTGTTACAGCCTGGAGAGGTGACCTGCATGAGAGCCACGGTGAAACTTACTTGGGAGCAGCCTGGCCCCTTTGTGATGTTGGAACCTGACCCAATGGAGGGTCACTCAGGTCTGGAGGTGATACCAGAAGTAATTTCACTGAAGGACCTGAAGAAGGCTAAAGGAAGAGTCCCTGTCAGTGTGAGGAACCCCACGGAGCAGCCCGTGGAGATCCCTGCCAGGATGCTTCTGGGACAGGTGAGTCCTGCTGTCCCAGTTGGCTGGTCAGAAGTGAAGGGGACGGGTGAAAGTGAAGATGTTTGGAAGAAACTCTCCATGGAAAACCCTAACCTACCTGGAGCTTGGAAAGAGAGAGCCAAGGCCCAGCTGACCAGATGGGAGAAGATTTTCTCCAAAGATGAGTTTGATGTGGGGTGTGCGAAGAGTGCCACCCACCGAATCCGCATGCAAGAGGACAAGCCATTCAGAGAAAGAGTGAGGCGAGTCCCGCTAGCAGATCTGGAGGATCTGAGGGAGCAGCTTGCGGAATTGAAGAAGACGGGAGTGATTAGGGAGTCCAGAAGCCCCTACGCCTCCCCAATTGTGGTAGTCAGGAAGAAGAATGGGTCATTGAGACTCTGCATTGACTACAGAACTCTCAACAGGAGGACCATTCCTGACCAGTACACCACGCCAAGGATAGAGGATGCCTTGCAGAGTTTATCTGGAGCTAAGTGGTTCAGTGTGATGGACCTCAAGAGTGGGTATTACCAGATCCCCATGCATCCAGAAGATAGAGAAAAGACTGCCTTCATAACCCCAGTGGGATTCTTTGAGTTCAACAGGATGCCTCAGGGCCTATCTGGAGCTCCTGCTACGTTTCAACGCCTAATGGAAAGGACAGTTGGAGACATGAACCTCATAGAAGTCCTTGTGTACCTGGACGATGTCATTGTCTTTGGAAAGACTTTGGAAGAACATGAAGCCAGATTGGAGAAAGTACTGAAGAGGCTCAGTGAAGAGGGACTTAAACTTTCTCCAGAGAAGTGTCGGTTCTATCAGTCTTCTGTGAACTATCTGGGACACATAGTGTCTGAAAAAGGAGTGGCCACAGACCCTGAGAAGCTGGAGGCAGTTACTTCGTGGCCAAGGCCCACAACAGTTACAGAACTTCGGTCTTTCTTGGGGTTCTGCTCCTACTACCGCAGGTTTGTGGATGGATTTGCCCGCATTGCCAAACCCCTCAACGAGCTGCTGAAGACAGAAGGAGAGGAGGATGGAATGGGGCCTAGGAGGTCCAGTGAGTCGGTCCAAGACCAGTGGAATTCAAGGTGTGAAGAGGCTTTCAGAACCTTGAAGAGAAGTCTCACCACAGCCCCAGTTTTGGCCTACGCTGATCCCACTAGACCCTATGAGCTACATGTTGATGCCAGCCATGAGGGCCTGGGTGGAGTACTCTACCAGGAGCATGAAGACCAGCTACGGCCAGTGGCTTATGTGAGCCGGAGCCTGACCCCCTCCGAGAAGAACTATCCCACCCACAAGTTGGAGTTCTTAGCCCTCAAATGGGCAGTTGTTGACAAGTTGAGAGACTACTTGTATGGGGCCGAGTTTACTGTAAAGACAGATAACAACCCCTTGACTTATCTATTCACCACCGCCAAGCTGGATGCAACTGGACACAGATGGTTGGCGGCGTTGTCTGGATTCAATTTCAGCCTCAAGTACAGACCAGGGGCTGGAAATAGGGATGCAGATGCCCTGTCCCGAAGATCCCATGTCATGGTCGACGACTGGGAAGACTGGACCCAAGTGGCACCAGATGGAGTGCGAGCCCTTTGTCAGGGGGCTGAACTCCAAGCCAGAGGAGGATCCAGAGCTGAAGAGATAGGAGTTACCACAGTGGGAGTCCCAAAGTGTTACTGTGGGGTAACTCAACTGGCAGAAGAGTGTCTGCCGAAGCTGTCCAAGAAGGAGTTAAGGTGTGACCAATTGGAAGACCCCATGGGGAAATTGGTCCTGGAAGCCCTGGAAGACCAGAGTCCAGAGGGACTTCGCCTTCACCCTTCTAAAGAAGCTCGCCTACTGAGGAGAGAATTGGACAAGTTACAGGTGCATCAGGGGGTAGTCTACCGAAGGGGCCCCTCTGATGGACCAGAAGACAAGTGGCAGTTGTTTCTCCCGGAAAAGCATCGAGAGACTGTGCTGATTGCCTTACATGACCAGCATGGTCACTTGGGAGCAGAGAGAACCTTCCAACTTGTCAGAGACCGGTTTTACTGGCCCTGCATGAGGGCTGAAGTGGAGGAGTATTGCCATTCCTGTGCAAGATGCATTCAGAGGAAGACATTACCCCATCAAGCTGCCCCAATGGGCCATCTACAGAGTGAAGGCCCAATGGATCTGGTATGCATTGATTTTCTCTGCCTCGAACCCGATTTGAGCGGATTGGGAAATGTTCTGGTGGTAACCGACCATTTCACTCGTTATGCTCAGGCTTTCCCAACCAAGGACCAGAAGGCCTCTACAGTAGCCAAGGTACTTCTGGAGAAGTACTTTGTTCACTATGGACTGCCACAGAGAATCCATTCAGACCAAGGAAGGGACTTTGAGAGTCGCCTGATCAGGAAGCTACTAGATTCTCTGGGAGTAGAGAAGACTAGAACCACACCATATCACCCTCAAGGTGATGCCCAGCCTGAAAGGTTCAACAGGACCCTATTGAACATGTTGGGAACCTTAGAGACCGAGAAGAAGCAACACTGGAGCCAACACATTTCAGCTCTAGTGCATGCTTACAATTGCACCACAAGTGATGTGACAGGTTTTTCCCCTTACCGACTTATGTTTGGGAGAGAAGCAAGATTGCCAGTGGATTTGGCCTTTGGAATTTCTTTGGACCATGCCTCAGCTGCCTCCCACAAAGGATATGTGGACAGACTGAGGCGCAGTTTGAAGATAGCTTACGAGAAAGCTCAAGTGGCCTCTGACCAGAGAGGGGCCCGAAATAAGAGGAACTTTGATTTGAAAGTTAGAGTACAGGACCTACAGCCTGGGGACCGTGTACTGCTACGCAATCTAGGGATCCCTGGGAAACACAAGATTGCTGATAGATGGAGATCAGAGCCATATATCTGTAGGAAACTTCCAGGATTGCCTGTCTACAAGTTGAAGCCAGAAGGGAGAGTGGGGCCTTTGAAGACCTGGCATAGGAATCATTTGCTCCCACTCACTGAAGCAGTCAGAATGCCTCCAACAAGAGACTTACCTGAATCTGTTTCCATTCTGGATACCCCCAGGCCTAACACTAGGTCTCAGACGTCCCAAGTTAGGGGTGGTGAGGACCCCCAACCTGAAGAAGAAAGAGGAGAACTTGAATGGCTATGGCCTTCCTCAACTCCAGGAAATTCTGCCATAGATCTTCCACCTACTGAAGATGTGGAAGATAACACATTGAACCCAGAAGCCACAGAGTTTGTGCCACTCAGTGATGTGCCTGAGTGCTGGGAAGATATCCCTGGTCTCTACCCAGAACAAGAAGAAGATGTTCCAGAACCAGAGATGTTGCCAGAATGTGTTCCTGAAGAAGTTCCAAGAGAACAGAGAGCTTGCAGAGTTGTGAAGCCTCCCAAGAAGTTAACTTACCCCAAGATGGGAGAAAGTTCAGAGGACTCTGTTACCACAGCAAGGAGAAGTGCTGAGAGCCCTGACCCTTCCGCTGTCCATTTAGTGGAGGGCAACCCCAGCTCGCTCTCTGGCACAGTTAAGCAGGTCGCACACACTGAAGTGACCTGTAGACAGGACAGCTCCCCATCTCATGCCAATTGGTGGGAAGCTCCTCTGTCCAAATTATGTGAAAATGTTGTTCCCGAAAAAGTTTGTAGTTTGAACACTATCTTTGGGGACCAAAGATTTAAAGTGGGGGGAGTGTGTAGCGGGGTTCTACCCCTTTTTCTGGTAGAGACTACATCTCCCACAATTCCCCAGGCCCCAGGGCTGCTGACTTCCGCCCGGGAGGCTGCTGGGGGAGATTATAAAAGGGAAGAGCGGAGACCGCCTCTTCCTCTTGGGACACTTCCTCTTCTGAGGCCTGACAGGACTGGCCTGCCTCTGCTGACAGAGCGTGTGACGCGGAGACTGCAGCCAGCAGAGACACCTGTGCGGACCGGAGCTGAAGGCCTGAAGCCTGGGCCTTGCAGCCGATGGAGTGAGACTCTCACCCCCTCAGAGTCCACAGCAGCGGAGCGGAGACTTCCCTTACTGTCGGTCGGACGGAGCTGATGACCGGAGTGCAGGGCTGTGACTGAGGAGACCGGACGCCGCCATTGAAGAGACCAGAGCCGCCATTAGAGGGACCGGATCGGAGGACGGTACCCCAAGGATTGGTGAGAGAGCCTGTAGGCTCAATCCTGCATTGACACACAAGTTTTATGCCTATTGAACTTCCTAGGCGCAATTTACCTCAGAGCAGCAATGTTACTTTTTGTGGATTACAAATGACACCATTTAAAGCTACATGTGCACCACCTCTACAGATTTATTGCCGGTGAAGAACACTGTACTGTACAAGGACTGAGCTCTATTGCTAGGGATCAGGCCTGGTCCGTTAGGTAGGCGCAGATAGATTTATTGCACCTCAGGGGTGCATAGCAGACGGTCGCCACACTTGGCGCTCCGTTTCCCCATTGTTAGATTCATATACCTGTGTACATGTTTAAAGTGCATATTGCAGGGACCTGCTAAAGTATTGTGAGATATATGTTCAAATGCATGTTGCTATTCTTTTTCCTTACTGCCAAAGTAAAGCCAGTTATTCTTATTTCAGCAGTCAGCTTGTGAGTTCATACCAATTACACTTAGAGTATAAGCTAAGTTTTATGTGCATAGGGACGTACCCTTTGACTAACTGTGCCAGAGTGGGTAGTGCCAAATTGCCGGGGGTTGGTGGAGCTGTACTCAGGGACCCAAAACAAACCAGCGGCTCTCTTAACTGGGGGTAGCGCTACATACAAATGGTAAAAAACATTTTTTTTTCTAAAACAGAACTTCTTTCTGAATATTCAAAAGCATTACTTTATGTTAAAGTCTTATTATAATAAAAATCCCTCTGCAATAATATACTGAGGTTTATTCAACTTATAACTTAGTTTCTAGGAATCTTTCAGGAAGGCTGATCTCTGCCCACCTACAGGACAGGAAACACCAATTAGACAGCAGTTAAAAACATGTCCCTTCTTCATTTACTAATTGTCTGGTTAAGAATATAACACCCACGATGCTTCTTAAAAAAAAAGGTTTAGTTGAAGGTGATTTATAGTAGTAATTCTTAGAAAAGCACATAAAAATTATATTAAGGTTATCTATGTGTGATTCTACTTTTTTTTTTTTTTTATGTTTTGTAAAAATACATGCTTTCAGGTGCACCACCAGGGTTATGCTTTACCACGCCATTCACAATGCTGGTCTTATATCTAACTGATAAGCAGGGAGGTTGAATCAAATACAGGGTCTTTTCTATTAGTAAATCAACAAATCCTTTTAACAGGTGTACACAAATCGTTGTGTAATTTAAACTTTATAATCACAAACTTACAACTGCATTAATTGACTTTGGGTGGGTTAGCCCGTATTTAATACTATAACAAAAAAATATTGAATTACTTACGGTATACACTGCCATAGTATGAAATGTAGATTTTCTATTTAGAATTCATACATTTAGTCTTACTTTTTCTAGCAAAGGATAAAGCAACTGCGGGAGCAATTCTAGCTTGATTGGTTGAGTTCAAGGAGTTTGAACAGAATGAACAGAATGAGATTGCCCAGCTGAAAACCAAACCACCAAGGACCAATTAAAGTTGGTTTTGCTCCCTCCTAAGCAGTCTTTCTCAGCATATACAGGATAACATATAGATGGGGAAAAATATAGCAAAATTGATAGGCAACACCTCCTAGGCCTTTTAGATGACTCCCTCAATTCAGATAAAAAAGGCTTTGACTTTTATCATTTGCCTATAAGTCATCAGTGAAATTTTCCTTCATGTTATCATTTCCAATGTCTTTTGCTTTATCACCATATAGAGAGATCCTTTCAGATAAGCAACTGTCAGCAAAACTAGGTTTGTTATGCTCACAGTTGTCAAGCCATAAGCAAAATGGCTTGTTGTGAACCCCTATGAAAATGCTAAGCAGCCCCATTTCTGCAAGAGTTCCCTTGATCTTTAAGTAAAGTTTTAGTTTTAAAAAACCCTACCTGAGCAAGCTGCACAGACTTAAATTCATTTTTCCAAGTAGTTGAAAAAAATATTGGAGCACGCATATTATCTTGGGGTTTTATCTTTACTTTTTTACCTATGAGTTTTACCTGTATTTGACCTATGATTGCATGTAACCAAATATAAGGTTCAAGAATAAACTAGAATAAACTTATTATGTAACTGTGTATAATTAAAATTTGGTGGATGCTGCAAAGTTAAACCACTTTAAAGCTTCCTTTTAGACACTGAGTGGCTGATTTACTATAGCGCGATTATGCAAATGCACAAATAAATACTTTCAAAATAGCCAAATCGTGCACGGGAAAAAATACTCCCAAAATCAAATTCACTATAGCTCCCAGACAACAGAGATCGTCCAAATCATTACTCTTGCTAGAAACAAGGGAATTCCACATGGAAATAATGTTTTGAGCATAGCAACTTTTTGCAATAATAAATATATATAAAAAAATATGTCTTTATCAGTTTAGGCCAATATGTATTCTTCTACATATTTTTGGTAAAAAAAAAATCGCAATAAGCGTATATTGATTTGTTTGCGCAAAAGTTATAGCGTCTACAACATAGGGGATATATTTATGGCATTTTTATTATTATTATTATTATTTTACTAGTAATGGTGGTGATCAGCGATTTTTAGCGGGACTGCAACATTGCGGCGGACAGATCAGACACTTTTGACACTTTTTTGGGACCGGTGACATTTATACAGCGATCAGTGCTAAAAATAGCCACTGATTACTGTATAAATGACACTGGCAGGGAATGGGTTAACATTAGGGAGTGATCAAGGGGTTAAGTGTTCCCTAGGGAGGTGTTTCTAACTGTGGGGGGAGTGGACTGACTGGGAGTAGAGAGAGATCGCTGTTCCTGATCACTAGGAACAATCTCTCTCTCCTCCCTTGTCAGAACGGGGATCTGTTTGTTTACATTGACAGATCCCCATTCTGGCTTTCTGTGGATCGATCGCGGGTGGCCAGCGGACATCGCGACCACTGCCACGCGCATGGGCATCGCGTGCGCCTGCTATTGCTCTTAATGCGGGCGATGTACAACTACTGCGGTTCGCCAACCTTTCGCAGTATAATGATGGCGGCTGATCGGCAATCGGTTAAAAAAGTCATATATAAACTGAAATATCGTTGAAAGTCTGAGAAGAGATAAATTTCCCCTCTCTTCACAACTATGTACCAGCACAAGTGCGCATGCTCAAAAAAGCAAAATACTCTCATTTTAACACCCATTTATTTTTTACCAAGCACTATAGTAAATTCGTAGCGCTAAAATGCGTTTGAGCGTGAAAACTTGTGCTATATAGCCAAATGCAAGTTTCAACTGTTGATTATAATGGTACAATTGTTACTTCCCCAAAAAAATACATTTTAATTTCATCTAAAATAAATTTTCCTTGCAACAATGTTGCTTCTTCTTCATATATATTTTTTTAAAAATGCTAGTAATGTGTAATGTTTTCATGTTTTGGTAAAATATATTTTTCATAAAAATCTAATCCGAAACTCCCACAGGTGTCACAAACCACAAACAATACCATTGCTTATGCAAATTTTAAATGAGTCACAATTTTGTGTGTTTAGTATTTCCAAATGATCACAATTTGACCCCAAAAAATTTAATATGTGCACCAACATCGGAAATAAAAAATGTAATTCCCCAAATTCAGAGGGTAACATCACTATTCTACACTCACACACCAAGAACCACCAAATATCACAGAATAAATCAAGAAGCAACCCAATTCAAAATGGTTCAGCATGCTGACAGTAATCAGCCATACTCAGCCTTCAAAACAGATGGCATATGCCAGAAATAGGTTGTTCAATGGCTCTCCAGCCTTCCACAGTACATCTGCATTGATTAACTTATTGCACCCCTGGGAATTAGGACTGTTTGACACCACAGAGATGCAACCTACATTCATGTGGTAGCACAGTGGCTAATGGGTAAGCACTTCTGCCTAGCAGCACTGGGGTGTATGGTTCAAATTCCCAAACTTGCCACTTGATGTCAAGAAGTTGTCTGTTCTGCCTATGTTGTTAAACATAACTCCTGACTCACATTCTTACATAAATTAATGTCTAAATGTAGTATTTATGTGGAGGAGGGTTCCACCACCATTGCAAATTGTGTCATATGTTTTCCATGGGCAAGGACAATAATCAGCCATCAAGTGGTTGTATACCCTTTTGTTACATTTTTACCTACAGGTAAGCCTATAATAAGGCTTACCTGTAGGTAAAATAAATACAGAGGGTCACTTTGCATGCAGGGTCTCTTTGAAGGGTCACTTTGCTGCCTGACCTTGCCGGAAAGAAGACTCCTGCGCACATGCGTGGGATTGACGTTATCGCTGCTCCGGCCACTCACAGTGCTGGAGCCGCGAACCCGGAAGACGCGCAGAGGGTAACATGCTCCATTGGCAGTAACCAGGATCAGATGCCGACACCTCATTCTAAGGTAAGTATTTCATAATGAGCTAGTATGCGGTGCATACTAGCTCATTATGCCTTTGCTTTACAGGTTTTTAAAAAGAAATAAATATATATATATATATATATATATATATATATATATATATATATATATATTGTGCGGGTATACAACCGCTTTAAGATTTCCCCACCAGCACTAATTGCAACCTCTTACCAAGGAACACAATACGAGATGGTTCAGCATGCTGACAGTAATCAGCCATACCCAGCCTTCGAAACAGCCAGCCTGGGCTCCTGACGTTCACTTCCCTCGGCGCAGGAAGGGAGATCACCACCTCTCCCCCCTCCCTCTAGGCAATCATCTGGGACACGTGACAGGTCCCAGATGATTGCGCAGTGGGTGCCCGGCTGTGAAGCCACGGCCGGGTGCCCCCAGTTAAAATGCCAGCGCCGCTGAGCGGAGGGGGAGACGAGCAGGGCTTCGTTCCCCCACATCGCTGGACCCTGGGACAGGTAAGTGTCCGATTATTAAAAGTCAGCAGCTGCAGTATTTGTAGCTGCTGACGTAATTTTTTTTTTTTAAGCGGAACTCCGCTTTAATGTTGATTGAGAAAGTTTGTTCCACTTTAAATCGGAGTTCCACCCAAAAATGCTTTTCGGAATCCTTCCCCCCTCCGGTGTCACATTTTGCACCTCTTAGGGGGTTGAGGGGAGCAGATACCTGTATAAGCCAAGTAATTGCTCCCACTTCCGGGCACAGCTAGCCGCAGTATCCGTGGATATCAATGCCATATCCGGTGCCTCCGCTGTCCCCCCGCTGTCTTCTGGGAGACACACAGGTCCCAGAAGACAGCAGGGACCAGTGGGATCGCGCAGCGTGACCCACGCATGCGCAGTAGGGAACCAGGTTGTGAAGCCGCAAGGCTTCACTTCTTGATTCCCTTACTGAAGATGGCGGTGCCTCCACCCAAGCGCAGAAGGACAGATCAGCTTCTGGTGCCGACATCGCGGGTGCCCTGGACAGGTAAGTATTCATATTTTAAAAGTCAGCAGCTGCAGTACTGAAAAAAAAAATCTGCAGAACTCCGCTTTAAGTAAAAAATATTCAGCATGATTCACAGTATGGTGGCTTCGGAAAATGTTAACTCCTAGTTCTTGGCCTTAAAGTGGTATGAATACTTTCTAAGTCACTGGCCTGCCAAAAAACTTATCTGTAGGGGTTATTCAATAATACTTGACTGGCTTATTGTATGTGTGTTATTGGAAAAAATGCCAAATTACATTGCCCTCATCCACTTTTAGTGTGCACCCTATTATATCTGATGGATGTCAAGCAGTACTTATTACATATATAAAACCAGAGAAAATTCCACGGTGATGATAATAAGCACAGAATAAAGTGTCTGCCTTACAATTGTGACACCAATTCAACAAATAAGAATTAATAAAAAAGCACTCAATCCTCAAATATTAACCAGATATAAAGTGCAAGAAAAAACAATATACAGTAAGCCTTAAAGTGTAAGTGTACCGCATTGAAAAACTACTCAGAATATAAAGATATTAGTGAAGAGTTCATACACTGGCTTCAAAGTGCTTCAACATGTTAAAGTGTGCTTCCACTCTTCTTTTATTCAATTGTAGATCAGGGTTTCCACCACCAAACACCCCTGCAGAATGTGCCTCTTATCAAAGAACATGGACCATTCAATTATAAATGGTGAACAAAGCTTAAATAAATCTTTACTGGTGGTGGTCCATGTTTTTTGGTAAGATGCTCATTGTACTGGAGTGTTTGGTGGTGAATGTCATATGCCTGGGATTGAACTTGGGTCCTTCTGTCTTTGGGCTGTGTCTCCGTTCACACTGCCACTGGGAAAACTGAGTCTTGCAGTATACTCCTTGCATAGTACCTCTGCTCCTAATATTCTCTAACCCCATCTTTTTTCCAGCTGAAAAAATCCACAATCAGATCAGCTTAAATTGCAGGAATTCCTGTGGACTGTGTCCATTTGTTGGGTTTGTTTCCCTGGGTGTGTGACATACTGCTGATCTACTGAACATTTGGACTGACCTCTGCCTGTTTCTTGGTTTACTCTCTTTGCCTGATGATTCTACATTACTCTACCAGCCTGTGTATGACCCTGCCTGCTTTCTATCACGCATCCGGATTCTGACTTTGTACCTTGCTATCAAGATTTATTGCTGACTGCCTGGCCTGCCTGTCAGGGGTGCACTACGCAAAGAGTGTAGAGCTCAGGGGTGTGCTACGCAAAGAGTGTACCGTTCCGGGGTGCACTACGCAAAGAGTGCAGGGTTCAGGGGTGCACTACACAAAGAGTGCAGGGTTCAGGGGTGCTCTAGGCAAAGAATGTAGAGCTCAGGGGTGTGGTACCCAAAGAGTGCAGGGTTAAGGGGTGTGCTACGCAAAGAGTGTAGAGCTCAAGGGTGCGCTACGTAAAGAGTGCAGGTTTCAGGGGTGTGTTACGTACAGAGTGGTGGGTTCAGGGGTGTGCTACATACAGAGTGGTGGGTTCAGGGGTGTGCTACGTAGAGAGTGGTGGGTTTCGGGATGCGCTACATACATAGTGGTGGGTTCCGGGGTGCGGTGCGCACAGAGTGGTGGTTTCCCGGGGTGCGCTATGTACAGAGTGGTGGGTTCAGGGGTGCGCTACGCAAAGAGTGTAGAGCTCAGGGGTGCACTACGCAAAGAGTGCAGAGATGTTGACCTCCTTTTGTTGATTTAAAATCCTGGCCAGAATATTTGTACTTGAAAGTCAGAAGACAACTACATTTTGAATTAAACTTGCAGCCGCTATTAAAACTGGAAGCTCATTTTAACTGGCAGTAGTAGTAGTAAAAGTGGTGGTAGTAGTAAAAGAGCTACTACTACTACTTTTATTTATTTATTTATTTTTTTACTACTACTTGTGGTAGTAGTAAAAGAGCTAACCCCTTCACTTTTATGTAGTGTAAAAAAAAATCGAACACATTATTACCACGCATCACTTCAAACCTCAACACCAGACATAAACTTGCTGTCACCATATCATATTTTATATTTAACACATTAATTATATATTTTACTTGTGTCCAACACTTCAAGTTCTCCATTAATGCACTCATTAATTACAGATTACATGACTGTGCATATTTTTATGATCTATGTGTTTGTCGGTCCAGGGGTTTGGCAGACACCCTCACTAGATCATTTGTGAGATAAAATGGTAAAAGTCAATTGATGGCTATTGTTCACAATGCCTGAAAATAAATGTTGAGTCCACCAACACTTACAATCTTACAAATCTTACAAATTTTATGTCTAGGGCCAACACAAAAGATCAGTCTGAAGAATTATGCAGCCCAGTTTTTTTTTTTTTGCAGTTGCTATAATTTGTTAAAATCCTTAAACACCCCACAGGATGGCATTCATGTTCAATAGCATTTACAGCAGTTATCCCTGAACTTACATATATAACATACAGTGTTGCCATAGTAATTCAGATGTGCATTTGTCATTTCATGAAGCTGATACTAATAGCATTAAGAAAACCTTGTGTCCCAGTTCACAGGGGTGCCCTCTGCAAGAAGCTCTGCAAAGGACTGCATACAATTAGCCTGGATACAAACAGCTTGGATTAATAGATGTCATGTTCCATCTCTATCCCAAGCTAAGCAGAGGAGCAATCTGTGTCACTGGGCAGTTTGAGCCTTTGTCACAAGCCGATTTACATGAAGATCATTTAACCCTTTGTGATCTCCAATCACAGCACCAGAAAAACATATGATTATTTTCTTTACTGCCAGAGAAAAAAGTGCATACAGTCATGACCAAAAATATTGGCACCCCTGCAATTCTGTCAAATAATGCACCACTTCGCCCAGAAGTTGCAATTACAAATGTTTAGGCATTCTCATGTTTATTTATTTTGTTTGTATTGGTATGGCACAAAAAAGTGGAGAAACAAAAAAGCCAAATCTGACACAATCCACAAAAAAACTCCAAAAAAGGACTGGACAAAATGATTAGCAACCTCAATTTAATATTTGGTAGCACACCCCTTGAAAACCCATCAATGAGTTTCTTACACCTCTCTACTGGAATTTTGGACCACTCTTCTTTCGCCAACTGCTCCAGGTCTCTCACATTGGAAGGGTTCCTTTTTCCAACTACTGTTTTGAGCTCTCTCCACAGGTGCTCTATGGAATTTAGATCTGGACTCATTGCTTTCCAGTTTAGAACTCTCCAGCACTTTGTCTTAAACCATTTCTGCATGCTTTTTGACTTGTGCTTCGGGTCCTGCTGTAAGACCCATGACCTCTGATGGAGACCCAACTTTCTGACACTGGGCCCTACATTGCACCCTAGAATTCTTTGGTAGTCTTTAGATTTAATAATACCATGCACACGGTCAAGACATCCAGTGCCTGAAGCAGCAAAGCAACCCCAAAACATCAGTGAACCTCCACCATGTTTGTCTGTAGGACATTTCTTTTTCTGAAACAATAAAATGATGGCCTTTATCAAAAAGCTGTCATTTTGTTTCGTCTGTCGACAGCATATTCTCCCAAAAGGATTTTGGCTTCCTCAGGTAAGTTCTGGTAAACTCCAAACTGGCTTTTTTGTTTCTGTGTCAACAGTGGGGTCCTCCCTGGGTCTCCTACCATAGCGTACAATTTCATTAAGATGGCGACGTATAGTGCGAGCTGACACAGTTGTACCCTGTGCCTGAAAGTCAACTTGAATTTGTCTGGAAGTTGATCAAGGTTCTTTATCCACCATTCGAACAATCCTTCACTGCAATCTTGATATGTTTTTCTCTTTTGTCAATGTCCAGGGAGATTAGCTACAGTGCCATGGGCTGTAAACTTCTTGACAATGTTGCGCACAGTGGACACAGGATAATTAGGATCTCTGGAGATGGACTTGTAACCTTGAGATTGTCCATGCTTTTCCACAATTTCTGTTCTCAAATCCTCAGACAATTCTTTGCTGCTATTTCTTCTCTCCATGCCCTGTAAAGCACACAGAGACACACAACAGAAATGTATAGTCACATTTTCACAATTTTAACTGGTTGGTGTGGTTTCTATATTGTCAGCACCTGTTATTTATACAGGTAAGTTTAATTACAAATTACAGGAGCATCACAAACTTGAAATGCAATTATTTATTACAATTTTGTGAAGCTGCCAATAATTTTGTCCAGTCCATTCTTGGAGTTCTGCGTGGAATGTTTCAGATTTGGCTTTTTGTTTCTCCACTTTTTTGTGTAATACCAATACAAACAAAATAAATAAACATGAGAATGCCTAAACATTTGTAATTGCAACACTTTGTGGTGCATTATCTGACAGAAAATCAGGGGTACCAATAACTTTGGCCATGACCATATATGACCAAGATCCATGGGGTTTGGGGTTGGAGGCACCGATAATAGAGACTCACACACATGTAAATGAAATATATATTTTTAATAATAATAATAATAATAATAATTGTGATATCTTAAACCTTTTTGTGTCCAGGTTCCTTGCTATATATTCCCTAAAACCTATATGATACAATCTTGGGTTGCATCTGTATGTAAATACTTTTAACTTTTTAATAATAATGATAATAATATTTTAAACATTTGTGTATTTTGATTCCTTGCTATACATTCCCTATAAAGTACATGAGAGAATCTGGGAAGGGTATTCATACATATTTGGGAAATTAGGTAGGAGAGATTTTTGTTTGGCACAGAAATAGGGATATTGTAGTCCCAAAATTTGACTACTAATCTCCATCAAATAATCCAAAATCTCTTTTCATCATTTTAGCTTTTCTTCACTTTGATGTTGCCTTGAAACATTAATATTAGCAGGTGTGAGTTAGCTAAATTTAACTGGACCAGTTCTGTAAAGGGTGACAAATACATACCCCAACATTTATAGCCAAATGGGTGACTCCTTAACCCAATTTCCATGGTTCTATTGAATATTATTGAATTAGGTGACTGAGCTGCCCATGTGGCTATTAATGCCGGGGTTCATTCTTGACACTCGTTATAACTGAGTGTCAAAATGTTGTGAGTATTACAGAACAAGTCTAGCTTATATTTTGTTCCCAGAAGCACCTATAGGACTTGAAGTGTGTTTAGTCCCATCACACAGAGATCATATATTTTCTTCCCAGAAGCACCTATAGGACTTGAAGTGTGTTAGTCCCATCACACAGAGATCATATATTTTTCTTCCCAGAAGCACCTATAGGACTTGAAGTGTGTTAGTCCAATCACACAGAGATCATATATTTTGTTCCCAAAAGCACCTATAGGACTTGAAGTGTGTTAGTCCCATCACACAGAGATCATATATTTTGTTCCCAGAAGCACCTATAGGACTTGAAGTGTGTTAGTCCCATCACACAGAGATCATATATTTTCTTCCCAGAAGCACCTATAGGACTTGAAGTGTGTTAGTCCCATCACACAGAGATCATATATTTTGTTCCCAGAAGCACCTATAGGACTTGAAGTGTGTTAGTCCAATCACACAGAGATCATATATTTTGTTCCCAGAAGCACCTATAGGACTTGAAGTGTGTTAGTCCAATCACACAGAGATCATATATTTTGTTCCCAGAAGCACCTATAGGACTTGAAGTGTGTTAGTCCCATCACACAGAGATCTATATTTTGTTCCCAGAGGCACCTATAGGACTTGAAGTGTGTTAGTCCCATCACACAGAGATCTATATTTTCTTCCCAGAAGCACCTATAGGACTTGAAGTGTGTTAGTCCCATCACACCCATCACACAGAGATCTTATATTTTTGTTCCCAGAAGCACCTATAGGACTTGAAGTGTGTTAGTCCAATCACACAGAGATCTTATATTTTGTTCCCAGAAGCACCTATAGGACTTGAAGTGTGTTAGTCCAATCACACAGAGATCTTATATTTTGTTCCCAGAAGCACCTATAGGACTTGACTTATATTTTGAAGTATAGGACTTGAAGTGTGTTAGTCCCTAGTCCCCATCACACACAGATCCCACCTATCATCACACAGAGATCATATATTTTGTTCCCAGAAGCACCTATAGGACTTGAAGTGTGTTAGTCCCATCACACAGAGATCATATATTTTGTTCCCAGAAGCACCTATAGGACTTGAAGTGTGTTAGTCCAATCATCACACAGAGATCATATATATTTTTGTTCCCAGAAGCACCTATAGGACTTGAAGTGTGTTAGTCCAATCACACAGAGATCATATATTTTGTTCCCAGAAGCACCTATAGGACTTGAAGTGTGTTAGTCCCATCACACAGAGATCATATATTTTGTTCCCAGAAGCACCTATAGGACTTGAAGTGTGTTAGTCCAATCACACAGAGATCATATATTTTGTTCCCAGAAGCACCTATAGGACTTGAAGTGTGTTAGTCCAATCACACAGAGATCATATATTTTGTTCCCAGAAGCACCTATAGGACTTGAAGTGTGTTAGTCCAATCACACAGAGATCATATATTTTTGTTCCCAGAAGCACCTATAGGACTTGAAGTGTGTTAGTCCCATCACACAGACCTATATTTTCTTCCCAGAAGCACCTATAGGACTTGAAGTGTGTTAGTCCCATCACACAGACCTATATTTTCTTCCCAGAAGCACCTATAGGACTTGAAGTGTGTTAGTCCAATCACACAGAGATCTTATATTTTGTTCCCAGAAGCACCTATAGGACTTGAAGTGTGTTAGTCCAATCACACAGAGATCTTATATTTTGTTCCCAGAAGCACCTATAGGACTTGAAGTGTGTTAGTCCCATCACACAGAGATCTTATATTTTGTTCCCAGAAGCACCTATAGGACTTGAAGTGTGTTAGTCCATCACACAGAGATCATATTATTTTGTTCCCAGAAGCACCTATAGGACTTGAAGTGTGTTAGTCCCATCACACAGAGATCATATATTTTCTTCCCAGAAGCACCTATAGGACTTGAAGTGTGTTAGTCCATCACACAGAGATCATATATTTTGTTCCCAGAAGCACCTATAGGACTTGAAGTGTGTTAGTCCCATCACACAGAGATCATATATTTTGTTCCAGAAGCACCTATAGGACTTGAAGTGTGTTAGTCCAATCACACAGAGATCATATATTTTGTTCCCAGAAGCACCTATAGGACTTGAAGTGTGTTAGTCCCATCACACAGACCTCCTATATTTTCTTCCCAGAGGCACCTATAGGACTTGAAGTGTGTTAGTCCCATCACACAGAGATCATATATTTTTGTTCCCAGAAGCACCTATAGGACTTGAAGTGTGTTAGTCCATCACACAGAGATCATATATTTTGTTCCCAGAAGCACCTATAGGACTTGAAGTGTGTTAGTCCCATCACACAGACCTATATTTTCTTCCCAGAAGCACCTATAGGACTTGAAGTGTGTTAGTCCAATCACACAGAGATCTTATATTTTCTTCCCAGAAGCACCTATAGGACTTGAAGTGTGTTAGTCCCATCACACAGAGATCCTATATTTTTTGCCAGAAGCACCTCTAGGACTTCTAAGTGTGTTAGTCCATCACACAGAGATCATATATTTTGTTCCAGAAGCACCTATAGGACTTGAAGTGTGTTAGTCCCATCACACAGACCTATATTTTTCTTCCCAGAAGCACCTATAGGACTTGAAGTGTGTTAGTCCAATCACACAGAGATCTTATATTTTGTTCCCAGAAGCACCTATAGGACTTGAAGTGTGTTAGTCCCATCACACAGAGATCTTATATTTTCTTTCCAGAAGCACCCATAGGACTTCTAGTGTGTTAGTCCCATCACACAGAGATCCTATATTTTGTTCCCAGAAGCACCCATAGGACTTGAAGTGTGTTAGTGGCATCACACAGAGCTCCTATATTTTCTTCCCAGAAGCACCCATAGGACTTGAAGTGTGTTAGTCCAATCACACAGAGATCATATATTTTCTTCCCAGAAGCACCTATAGGACTTGAAGTGTGTTAGTGGCATCACACAGAGATCATATATTTTGTTCCCAGAAGCACCTATAGGACTTGAAGTGTGTTAGTCCAATCACACAGAGCTCATATATTTTCTTCCAGAAGCACCCATAGGACTTGAAGTGTGTTAGTCCCATCACACAGAGCCTATATTTTCTTCCCAGAGGCACCATAGGACTTGAAGTGTGTTAGTCCCATCACACAGAGATCATATATTTTGATCCCAGAAGCCCACTTCTATAGGACTTGAAGGACTGATAGTGGAAGACCAATCACACAGAGATCATATTGGAACGTATTTTGTTCCCAGAAGCACCTATGGAGGACTTGAAGTGTGTGGATAGTCCCATCACACAGACCTATATTTTCTTCCCAGAGTGTTGGGTACACCTATAGGATTGAAGCTTGTGTTAGTCCCAGCTCACACAGAGATCATGATACGTTTGAAGGGAGAGAGGATGTTCCGTCACATGTCCAAGAGGCACCTATAGGACTTGAAGCAGAGCTGTGTTAGTAATATTTGCTCCATCACACAGAGATCATATATTTTGGCTTCCCAGAAGCACCTATAGGACTTGAAGTGTGTTAGTCCAATCACACAGAGATCATATATTTTGTTCCAGAAGCACAGTACCTATAGGACTTGGAAGTGTGTTAGTCCCATCACAATGTCCAACGAGGCAGAGGTTTCAGACCTATATTTTCTTCCCAGAAGCACCTATAGGACTTGAAGTGTGTTAGTCCACACATAAAAGCCACATCACACAGCTACGCTGTGTGGGAGATCTTAGGCCCCTATTTTGTTCCCAGAAGCACCTATAGCTACTTGAAGTGTGTGGTGTAGAATTAGGTGTGTCACAACCAAGTTTGCGGTTACACCGACGTCTGATTGCGAGCAGGCAAATTTCCCTGCCCCCGCAGCTGGACCGTAGAAAGAAAATTACACTCCCCAGCCATCCACAGTGCCAGTCCCATCACAACAGAGCTCCTATATTTTCTTCTCAGCACGCACCCACAATGGACTTCTAGGCTGTGTTAGTGGCATCACACTGTGTTGTGCAGAGCTCCTCTATTTCTTTCAACGTTGCAGAAGCACCCACAGAGACTTCTAGTGTGTTAGTGGCATCACGACAGAGGATGCTCCTCTTTGAGGAGGCCACGAGGATTTTCTTTGCAGAAGCACCCAGGGCCTTGAGGACTTCTAGTGTGTTAGTGGCATCACTCAATCAGAGCTCAGTCCCAACAAACCAGTCTATTTTCTTTGCAGAAGCACCCACTAGGACTTCTAGTGTGTTTCTTCGGAGTGGCATCACACAGAGCTCCTCTATTTTCTTTGCAGAAGCACCCATAGGACTTCTAGTGTGATTAGTGGCAAGGTCACACAGAGCTCCTCTTTTTCTTTGCAGAACGCAACATTCAGCACCTTCCAGTCTTGGATCACACCCAGCTACCAGGCACCTGAGGCGGATATAACCGAATAATTTTTAATGTCACATAACATCCTTCCAAGACTGCATATGCTGAGGACTTCAGCCCTCAGGGGCGTGTACATACAATTTTTATATAAAAAAATGCTTCGCAACACTGTGCTCCAATGTACAGTATCTGTGAGGGGTATGCAGTTGTTGTGGCACCAGCACCAGTTGCCTAGTGTGTTAGTGTCAAAATGTTGTGAGTATTACAGAACAAGTCTAGCTAAATGTGACTACTACTACTAGCTAAACTGTGGTCTGGATAGATAAGAACCTTTAAGTCTCATTCACACCAGTGGCCTGGTATACTGCACCTGCTGGTGTGCGCTATGGAAGGAGCAGTGCTGATGTGTTGTAATGATGCACTAAACTACTTACTGTTTTTCTTTTTTATGTTACCGAAATGTCACAGAATAACTTTTCATTCATCCTTTTGCACTGTGGTGTAGTGCATTGCAGCACGCAGTGTAAAAAAATGCAGCAGGTCCTCCTTTTTTAACTCATAGGACTCAAGGCAAATTGTCTATGTGTGCATTGGGAAAGATTGCCATGCTTAGCCCAATTCATGGTGTGAATGGGTACTTACAGGCATGGACACATTTCACATTAGCATTTCAAATAACTTTTGTTTGCCATTGATAAATTACTGCCAAGGTGGAGAGATATATCTTTGCATTTTTCTTATATTTGTGTCTTTTTTATAGTAAGTTGGGACAAAGTACTACATGCACTTTGTCCCCTGGGAAACAGAACACAAAAAAAATTGAAGTTAGCCTTCTTCTTTAAAATAAAATGTATATATAATCTTGCGTCAGCATCCTATTGCATTGTACATTTCCCTGTTGATTGTTAAGGTGCATTGAATCTGATTATTATGTGGTGTAAATAGCTTCTTAGTGTTGTCTAAGGCTACAGTAGCTGTTCGGCAACCCAGCTAGCAAGGAGACAGTTGCTTTGACAAATGCAAATCTCTGTCTCCAAGCACTTGCCTGAGACAAGCTCTTCGCAAAGGAATGCAGGAGAAGGGGTCATGTCAACTAAAATGTTCCAGGCAAGCAAGCAAGTGCCTGTAGACAAGAGCTAAAGGTCCCAGGAGCTGCACATCAGAACAAGATCTGCTGTGTGTGAACAAGTGGCAGTCTCAGCCTGGACCCCCACCAGGCCACACCCCCAACATATTTAATTGCGCACACCGGATGTCCATGAGTAAGCTCGGGTGGGCAGGGTGAAACACATTGGGGGTGTGGCCTGGTAGGGGTCCAAGCTGAGACTGCCACTTGTTTACACACAACAGATCTTGTTCTGATGTGCGGCTCCCGGGCCCTTTAGCCCTTGTCTATCATTGTCTGGAGCGTGGGCCGGCTCCTTCCCGCAAAGCAGCTATTTCCTTGCCAGTGAATAGACATGGGGAAAAGTGCAGCAAAACCTTGCAGTAATCCCTAGTTAGCACCTAGAAAGATGGGAGAAAGCATTTAATGTAATTTGTCTCTCGGGGAACAGAACATATTAATAAAAATTGAAGTGGGACTTTAAATTATGTGCTTTTTATGGTTGCTTTTTTTCTCTTTCAAAAATGTTTATTCATTTCAAAGTAAACATTGCAAGTTGTTCAGAAAAAACGAAAAACAAGTGAAGCGCAAAACATATACAATTCCCAATGTGAACTATAGAAAAATGAATCAAGTATCTTCAAAAATAAATCATACCAATAGAATAATAAAAACCAATGGTGAAAAATAAAAAAAAAGAGACAAAATTAATTGTTTCTTCCAAAAACAGTGCTGCAATAATTAATAGAAGAACACTGAACACACTTGCATAATTTGCATAATATGTATACAATGATCACAAATAATTAAACATTATTACTCCAAGTCCAAGTGGTAAAAAACTAAATAAACAGTCCAAATTCATGTGATAGTGAAATAATCAAACAATCTTGAGTGAATTGACTACATAGATTGGTGAAATAGAATCCCTCCTCCAATCAGCTGAACACCCAAAGTGAGCAAATATTCTCCTTACCGACTCCAAAGACGAATATGTTGGTCTCACCAAACCCAGGGAATTCGGTCTCCCAAAAACCTATAGTGGTGTATGGAAATCCTGGATCCGTTTTACTCAAAAAATATAAACAAGAAAAGCTCCCATAGTGTAGTATTTGAGTAAAATTTAATAAGCACAAAAAGATTGCACTTACAGAAAAACACTTGTTATGCGTGGTGTGTCATACAACATTTCAATGGCAGCGTCTCCTAAGGCTTCAAAGCCAGATCTAAGTTGTTCAGTACTTGTATCCATAGATCACATCAATTATCCGAACATGTCTGAAGCCCCATACACACGGTCGGATTTTCCGATGGATTCTGTCCTATCGGACAATGTTGTCGGAAATTCCGACCGTGTGTAGGCACCAGCGGACAGTTTCAATCGGATTGTCAGACGGACAAAGTCCTATCTCCTGCTGGATAGATTTTTTGACAACAAAGTCCGATCACACCAAATCCGATCGTGTGTAGCGAATTCCGACGGACAAAGTGCTACGCATGCTCAGATCACATTACAAGACCAAAGCTATTGGCTACTAGCCTCTACGTAGTCCCGTCGTAGGCAACAAACGTCACCACGTTCAGAATGATCGGATTTTCCGACAACTTTGTCCGACCGTGTGTATGCAACACCAGTGTCGGACTAAATCCGTCGGACCAAATCCGATGGATTTGGTTGTCGGATTTTCCGACCGTGTGTATGGGGCTTAACAAATACTTAAAAAGCAATGTATTATACACTATAAACAAACATACCCGTTTGCAATTCTGCTAGCCAATAAAGGCTAATACTATACACTAAAGCAGCCCTCAAAATTTCCACTCGCCTGCTCGCATTTGACGAGTGGCTATAAAGGTAGGTCGAATGGAGCAGACAGAAGCAGCCATGATCCTGCTGAGGGAGGAGAAGAGGCACCCGGTGGATGCTGAGGGCATAACCCCCAACTATCCAAGCTTGCTGGCAATCTCTGCTCTCCCCTTCCTCAATGCAGACACCGATGGCACAATTTTCAGGCCAGCTCCGCCCTCCGCCCCTGCACTCCCATTTTTTTCCTCTCAGCAGCTTCCCTGGTAAGGAATCCTGCAGGACCTGCATGTTTTAGTTTGGAGAGACTGCTTTGTTGTGCGAATGCCAGGCACCTAGGGCATATGCCCCACATTTGCTGGTGGGTGCCCCAGGTCCCGGCACTGCATCCCCCCGCATTGTTTTTGTTCCAGTTCGAGGCACCTTCTTTCCCCACCTGTCAGGACTATAGCATAGAGCTGGGTGAAGTGCTGTGAAACGTCTCCTCAGCTCTGTCCCGACAGTCGGAGCTGTCAGTGGCAAAAAAGTACGGAAATACCAAGCAGCACGGTACTGGCTGCATTCTATATCTCTAAGAGGTGAGAGAGCTAGGGGCAGCATATTGACAGAGCTGGGGGGGTTATTAGTGAGAGAGCTGGGGGGTATTAGTGAGAGAACTAGGGGTACAGCATTGGTGAGAGAGCTGGAGGGGTATTAGTGAGAGAGCTGAGGGGCAGCATTGGTGAGAGAGATGGGGAATTAGAGAGCTAGAGGGGCAGGATTGGTGAGAGAGCTGGGGGGTATTAGTGAGAGAGCTGGGGGGCAGAATTGGTGAGATAGCTGGGGGGGGTTTGTTGAGAGAGCAGGGGGGGTTATTAGTGAGAGAGCTGGGGGGTATTAGTGAGAGAACTAGGGGTACAGCATTGGTGAGAGAGCTGGAGGGGTATTAGTGAGAGAGCTGAGGGGCAGCATTGGTGAGAGAGATGGGGTATTAGAGAGCTAGGGGGACAGCATTGGTGAGAGATCTGGGGGTATTAGTGAGAGAGCTGGGGGGCAGAATTGGTGAGATAGCTGGGGGGTATTGGTGAGAGAGCAGGGGGGCAGCATTGGTGAAAGCGCTGGGGGGGGGTATTAGTGAGAGAGCTGGGGGCAGCATTGGTGACAGAGCTGGGGGTATTAGTGAGAGAGCTAGGGTGGCAGCATTGGTGAGAGAGCTGGGGGGTATTAGTGAGAGAGCTGGGGGGGCAGCATTGGTGAGAGAGCTGGGGGTATTAGTGAGAGCTGGTGGGGAAGCATTGGTGAGAGCTGGTGGGGCAGCATTGGTGAGAGCTAGGGGGCAGCATTGGTGAGAGAGCTGGAGGTATTAGTGAGAGAGCTGGGGGGCAGAATTGGTGAGAAAGCTGGGGGTGTTATTGAGAGAGCTGGGGGGCAGCATTGGTGAGAAAGCTAGGGGGTGTTAGTGAGAGAGCTGGTGGGGCAGCATTGGTGAGAGCTGGGGGCCGCATTGGTGAGAGAGCTAGGGGGTATTAGTGAGAGAGCTGGGGGCAGCATTGGTGAGAGAGCTGGGGGTATTAGTGAGAGAGCTGGTGGGGCAGCAATGGTGAGAGCTGGGGGGTATTAGTGAGAGAGCTGGGGGGCAGCATTGGTGAGAGAGCTGGGGGGTATTAGTGAGAGAGCTGGGGGGGCAGCATTAGTGAGAGAGCTGGGGGTGTTATTGAGAGAGTTGGGGGGCAGCATTGGTGAGAGAGCTAGGGGGTGTTAGTGAGAGAGCTGGTGGGGCAGCATTGGTGAGAGTTGTGGGCCGCATTAGTGAGAGAGCTGGGGGGTATTAGTGAGAGAGCTGGGGGCAGCATTGGTGAGAGAGCTGGGGGTATTAGTGAGAGAGCTGGGGGGCAGCATTGGTGAGAGAGCTGGGGGGTATTAGTGAGAGAGCTGGGGGGCAGCATTGGCGAGAGAGCTGGGGGGTATTAGTGAGGAGGAGCAGCATTGGTGAGTGAGCTGGGGGGTATTAGTGAGAGAACTGCACTAAAGCCAGATCTACAGTCATACAAGGTCTGCTTGGCATTTGTTCCATAAGTCTGAGCATTAAGGCAAACTGGGCAAGGTGATTCTCTATGACTGAAAGGTCTAAAGCTAGCCATAGATGGATTGTATATCGGCCAGTTCAGCAGGGACTGGCCACGATTCGATCCCTCTTTTGGCAGACTAATAGTACTCAATTCGATCCATTGATCAACTTGGGTAAAACCAGCATGTCAGATTTTTAGCATGCGATTATTGCCAGCAGGTATATCTGCTAGCAGTAATCACTATATTCTCCCAGCAGGGACAGCTCTCAGCGCCCTCACCAGGAGAACACAATATGATGAGATGAGACCCTAAATAGCCTGATTATAATCTAATTGGGATACGTATTATCCCCTATTATGCTTTTTTGTTTTTCAATGTATTATTTTTATTTAGATTATTCTATTTTATTGTATTCATTATGTGTATGATTATTATGATTTGTATTTGATTATTATATACTCTGTGTATTTGATATGTATTCTTTATACATTTTCTTTTTTCTGTAGCCAATTTATGCCTTACAGCTCCTGAAGAAGCACTACAGCGAAACATGTAGAGACAAACAGGCATTTATATAGCTACATATATTGTCTATTTGTGATGATTTTATGTATTGCACAGAGAGCTATCTTTTTTCACTCTCTTTTTATATTATACTTTTTGTATACAATAAAATTCTTTTAACATTTTTTTTACTATCTATCTACATTTTTTTTAAAAACATTTTTTTGATAGAAAATTACTTAGAACCCCCAAACATTATACATTTTTTTTCTAACACCCCAGAGAATAAAATGGCGGTCGTTGCAATACTTTCTATCACACCGTATTTGCACAGGGGTCTTACAAGCGCACTTTTTTTTGGCAAAAATACACTTTTTTGAATAAAATAATAAGACAACAGTAAAGTTAGCCCAATTTTTTATATTGTGAAAGATAATGTTATGCCGAGTAAATTGATACCCAACATGTCACACTTCAAAATTGCGCCCGCTCGTGGAATGGCGACAAACTTTTACCCTTAAAAATAGGCGACGTTTAAAAAATTCTACAGGTTGTTTTGAGTTACAGAAGAAGTCTAGGGCTAGAATTATTGCTCCCGCTCTACCCATCGCGGCGATACCTCACATGTGTGGTTTGAACACCGTTTTCATATGCGGGCGCTACTCACGTATGCGGTCGCTTCTACACGCAAGCTCGTCTGGACGGGGCGCGTTCAAAAAAAAATTTTTTTCGTATATATTTTACCTTTTATTTTTTATTTTTACACAGTTTAAAAAAAAAAATTTGTTTGTCACTTTTATTCCTATTACAAGGAATGTAAACATCCCTTGTAATAGAAAAAAGCATGACAGGACCTCCTAAATATGAGATCTGGGGTCAAAAAGACCTCAGATCTCATATTTACACTAAAATGCAATAAAAGAAAATTGTCATTTAAAAAAAAAAAAAAAAAAAAAAAAAAAAAATTGCCCTTTAAGAGCTGTGGACGGAAGTGACGTTTTGACGTTGCTTCCGCTCTGCAGTGTCATGGAGATGGGTGGGGGCCATCTTCCCCTCACTCATCTCCATGCACAGCAAGACGGCTGCGGAAAGCAGCAGAGGGCACCGGGAGGGGGGTCCCACTCCCGCCACCGATAAAAGTGATTTTGCGGCAAATCCGCCACAGAGACCACTTTTATCTTGAAGCGGACCGCCCGCTGAAAAGGAGGATACCGGGGTTATGCCAGCTAGCTGCTGCCATAACAATGATATCCTCCTTCAAACAGCCAACGTAAACCTGCGGTGGGTTGTCCGTAAGTGGTTAAAATCCCCCTTCTCCATTTTTAAACTATTCAATTAATTGGGATGTGGGTGCCTTGATCTTTTGAGTTAGTGTTCTTCTTTCAAGGTTTCAAATGTAGGTGTTTCATTTACCAAGGTCTTTCACACTACTCAACAGATCAATCCTTTGTTCTTGGTTTCTGTTCATCTTATTTGTCCAAATTAGCAATGGCTGATTATTATGGCACGGCGTTTGATGGGCTGATGGATCATATCCAACCGGGTTTAAAGCAAAACTTTGGAGGTAATGAGTTTGGAGCAATTTTTTCTAAAACGTAAGTGACTATTAGAAAAAAAAAAGTCACGGCTATTAGGGAATAGACGTTACTTTCAGAAGTACATTGAGGAGAAAATATCTCCTTGCGGTTTACGTATATACAAATTTTCCCAAATATTAGAAAAGTTCAGCCAGATTTATAGAAGGAGTGGGAGAGCAATTTGCAAACCTGCTTGTTCAAAATTATGGATTTACTATGTGACCAATATACCACTGAATTAACTGTGGTGGACTTGGAAATAGAAAAACTTTACAATGAAAATACACAAATCACCTCAGATAAGACATTTGGCCAACATAAGGAATCTCTCAAAACTCATCTTGAGTCCTTTGTAGCCAATATCTTTAAGCCTGAAGAAAATACATTTCTTAGGGATAAATTGGCATATGACTCTAATTCTGCCTATAGATTGAGTCGGCCCACTAGGAAAGGCAATAGGAATAACTTACTAACTGACTAAATTACAAATGGTTCAACTGATCCTAATGACTCTGATGCCTCTTCGTTGTCCTCTATTTCTTCGCCTCAGGTTCAAATGGTTTGTTCCAAACAACAATCACATCTTTCTCACAAACGGAAGAGCGAAGTTGTGGATACACGTCCTTGGGCACCTCTTTCCTCGCAACTTATCACGTTCTTCACAATCCTCCACTTCTGGGCACCTCTTTCCTCGCACTCAAGTTGACACTGGTACTGGTACTGCCTTACCAGCTACCCCTCTATCTAACTTACCCTCTGAAATTAAGGTAATTTCAACCAACACGAGCACTCTGTCGAGGGATTTATGTCCAGTATCCATCTTTACACTGATTTCCAACATGGACTCCAAAAAGGTGTTCAATGTGGAAGGAGCCATACCCAAGCAGAATTCAAACAAACCAAATTTGAAGTAATAAATTTGTCCTCTGAGAATTTGACAGAGGCTCAATTTGAGGTCCTTGGTTTAGGTCTTACATTTTGCCCTGAGCAGAGAGTTGACCACTTTGATCTAATCAAAGATGTTCATATCCTTGCTGGTAGACTCATGTATAAGGTGCTATATGATAAAGATTCCACCAATACTACATGGAGTACCCTGGGTAATCCATTGTGGAAAGAATTTTCTATCCAGAACTTAAAAGCACTTGATGATGATTTGATGGAGCTCTGGGAGTAGGGCAACACTAATGATGACCCCCAGCCCCCCGTCTACACCCAACCCCTTGGGGGTGACTGGTGGTGGCATTGGGATCGTTGGTCAGGTTGACTTCCCACCTCCGCAGAGCTTCAAACCCAAATCCAAAAATGTTCCCCTCCTACAAGGTAATCCCAACATCTGGGCTTTTACCCAACAGGTAGTTAAAGAAATTGGACAAACCAATTGGAAATTTGGTGAACTGTCCAATTTCTCCCATGTACAATTGGAAGCTCTATCTTCTTTGAGACAAAACCATCAGCTTGTAATAAAACCATCTAATAAAGGTGGCAATATTGCCGTTATGGACCTTGAACAATATGAATCAATGATGTTAAAAATCTTAAAAACCAAAGAATGGTATAGACGAGTTCTCTCTTTCTTTGTTGAAGCCACTTGGGTAAAATACAAGAATTTGATTGGGCGGGCCTTCAACATGATAAATCCACTTTGGAGTTTTTGGATATTGCCAATACAAGAACCCCTACCCTCTACACCCTACCCGAGATCCACAAGAACCTTGAATGACCACCAGGTAGGCCGATTTTTTCAGGCAATGGCTGCCTTACTGAGGCGGCCAGCCAGTTGGTTGACAACTATTTACGTCCACATGTACTGTCCCTACCATCTTGTGTATAGGACACTATCGATCTATTGAAGACCTTGGATGATGTGTGTGTGCTGCCTCAGTCTTGGTTGGTTGCTGTCGATGTGGAGGCCCTCTACAACTCTATCCCCCATGACCAAGGGCTTGGAGTTGTGGAGGGCTTCATTTCCAAGAGGAACACAATGTGTTTATGTTTCAAAGCTCCAACTACCTCCAGGTGCAGGGTGTTGCTATGGGGACCAAATGTGCCCCCTCCTATGTGAACATGTACCGGGGGTGAAAGCAAAATATTATTTTCAATGAATCAATATCCAACTATATTGATAAGATCCTAATTTGGAAAAGATATATTGATGATATTTCATGATGTGTACTGGTGGAAGGGAGGAATTGCATTTATAAGGCTCTTGGGATTGAATGATTACAATCGTAAATTTACCTTTAATTGTCACCATTAAGTCATTGACTTCCTGGATGTAAGCATCTTTATCAATGACAATCAAAGTTTAGGTTCCATCTTATTCAGAAAGGAATCAGCTGGAAATACTCTCCTCCATGCCACCAGTTCACACCCTGTTTCAATAGTACATAGTATTCCATATGGCCAGTATTTGCAGATCAGAAGGAATAGTATGAGACAAGATTTTGAGAGGGAAGCGAAAACCCCCAATACTGTTTATTAGATAGTGGCTACTCGAGGTCTTGCCTTAAAAGTGCCTATCATCATGCTAAACTACAAAATCGGGATGGTTTAATTCATGCCAATAATAAAAAAACGCAAATGACTACAACAAGATTAATAACAGGATATTCAAGACAACATTCTAAGATCTGTCATATTATGCAAAGTTATTGGCACTTACTCACTGCTGATAAGGTGGTGTCCAAATACATCAAGGAGTACCCTCCTTCTCCTAAAGACCAACTTGTGCATAGTCATCATATCAGTAAAACCCCCTGGAAGAGTAGCAAAATGGGCACTGCCCTATGTGGCAGATGTAACTATTGTTCATTTGTCACAAATGCCCATGAGATTGTACTACCCAATGGACCAGCTTGGAAGCCCCGTTTTTTTGCCAATTGTCAAACTATTGGTATTATTTATAGACGATCCCTGAAAACCCTTCTCTTTTGAGAAGCCTACCCTATCCACAACTAACAACTGTATTTTAATTTTCTCCATCAGCTCACCCCCCCACAGTTATTACCTTTTGTTTCTACTTGACCCTCTCTTCTAGATTGTAAGCTCTAATTAGCAGGGCCCTCTGATCCCTCCTGTATTGATTTGTATTGTAAGTGAACTGTCTGCCCTCATGTTCTAAAGCGCTGTGCAAACTGTTGGCGCTATATAAATCCTGTATAATAATAATAATTATGCAATGTGACTGTGGTGCCTACTATGTGGGAAAGACCAAAATACCCTTCTTCCATCGGATCAGAAACCATGTTTCCCTGATCGATAAGAAGAGGATGGAAACTACCATAAGTAGACACAGTGGATTACATCATGGTTTTCGACTTATCCAATATCCATTTTTTTGCTCTAGATCATGTCCCTCACATGAGAGAGGGGGGGATATAGATACAAATTGAGACCAGATGGATTTATCAGCTGTCAGCTACTAAATATTTCAGACTTAAATGAAGCAATTAGACGGGGTTCCAGGTTATGCGGATTTCCCTGTGCCGTTTTAGGCTGGGCACCATTTTTTGGACTAATTGTTGAGTCCCTCCTTTTTTTCCCCTTTTCCCTTGGACCCTGGTTGGTTTGGATTTTCCCTTCTTTTCCACCTATGTCCCATTTCTATCTTGGAATAAGTTTTTTTTTGTTTCCCCTATCCCTTGGGTCGTCTCCCAAACCCATTGCCCTAGCTTGGGTTGTTGGTATCTGCTGATTGGCCCCATTTCTGGGTCCCTGGAATGGGACTGATTGGCACCTAGCGCACCCAATGTATTCCATCCTAGGCGGGATCTGGAATTCTGCCTCTCTATGGATATCTGCCTTCTGAAAATTTTTCCAAGATTCTAGGATTACTTGCACTTTTGGATACCAGGTAACCCACCAGTTGTTTCCTTTCCCCTTTCCCTGCTTTCCCTCCTTTCTTTCCCGCCCCCCTTCCCCCCCCTTTTTCCCCTCTTTTTTCTCCTCATTCCCCTTTTCTCCCTTCAATTCCCCCCCCCTCCCTTCCTTGTTTCCTTCCTTGTCCCCTTTTCTTTTCACCTCCTCTTGTTTTTCGCTGTTATATAGTGCTTTATCTGAGCATTTTCTGCAATAATACAGTGGGGAATTTCCCTATTACTGTATATATATGTATATATATATATATATATATATATATTGTAGGAACTTTTTTGAAAAATATACTCTTTCTTGTGCTCACCCTGCGACTCCCATGGCTGGACTTTGACGCTCCCTTATCTGCCTTTTTTATTTGAACAACAGTTCAATATAATCAATTATCACATATATGATAGGTAAGTTTCCTATTACCAATACACTAATTCCCCTCTTTGAGACTCTAAATAGCCTGATTATAATCTAATTGGGATATGTATTATACCCTATTATGCTTTTTTTGTTGTTTTTTTTGTTTTTTAATGTATTATTTTTATTTAGATTATTCTATCTTATGTTATTCATTATATGTATGATTATTATGATTTCTATTTGATTATTATATACTCTGTGTATTTGATATGTATTCTTTATATATTTTTTTTCCTTTGTAGCCAATTTATTCCTTACAGCTCTTAAAAAAGCACTACAGCGAAACATGTAGAGCCAAACAGGCATTTATACACCTACATATATTTGTGATGATTTTATGTATGTCACAGAGAGCTATCTTTTTTTCACTCTCTTTTTATATTATGTATACAATACAATTCTTTTATTGAAAAATGATTTACTATCTATCACCATTAAAATCCCCCTTCTCCATTTTGCAACCTGAGAAAAAGTGGTAGAGAACTGCAAGGGTTGCCAAGAGAAAGAAAGAAAAGTAGGGAGACGGTAAAACAAGAGAGGTGAAACATGCCATCCTACAGCCCGTGTGCCTGGTCTAACCCAGGTCCTTTAATAGCCCCCAAAGCAAGATACTCCAAAAAGAGAGCATCCCACTCCTACTGAACTTAAGCCTGAAGAAGTTGGCTATATTTAGTCCAGGGTTCCCATGTCCTCTGAAAGAATGCCTGTTTTTCATTAGCTATGCTAGCTTTTTTTGTGGATCATTATCCAAGATAATTTATTCTTATAAAATTTCAAGATTATCAAATACATTTTCCATGCCTAAGCAATGGATATCTTGGTAGGTAAAAGGACAAAGAATATGAGTCTTTGAGGGGGGACAGTGCAGAGTAGGCTCTAAGCCTATATACATAGAAGACAATTACTGAGCCACTGAGATGTTTGTATGCAAGTGCTTAAAGGGGTTGTAAAGGCAGAAGGTTTTTTTATCTTCATGCATTCTATGCATGAAGATAAAATGCCTTCTGTGTGCAGCAGCCCCCCTAACACTTACCTAAGGTCCCTCTATATCCAGCGATGTCAACGAGTGTCTTAGCAATCCAAGATTCTCCCTCCTGATTGGCTGAGATACAGCAGCGGCGCCACTGGCTCCCACTGCTGTCAATCAAAGTCATGGGCGAGAGGGGGCGGGGCCAGGTTGGGGCTCCATGTCTAAATGGACACAGGGAGCTGTGACTTGGCTTGGGTGCCCCTATAGTAAGCTGCCTGCTTTGGGGGCACTGAACAGGAGGGAGGGGCCAGAAGCACAGAAGAGGAAGTTCTGGGCTGCCCTGTGCAAATCCATGGCAACAGAGAAGATAAGTATAACATGTTTGTTATTTTTATTAAAAAAAATGAAAATATGAGAAATGGGGGTGGAGGGGACAATATCAGGTAAAGTAGAAAAAGAGAGTGAAGGTGCATTTTAAAGTTATGTTTATGGGTTTTAGGTAATTAAAAATGCTTAGCCAATAGCCACATATGAAAAGTTAATGTTAGTAAATATTCCAGCAAATGCACATTTGTTTAGTAGATAGTTGAGGTCCTTAAAGCCACTGAAATCTGTTTTAGAAATTGGTTTTCACGCCCACATAATCTTTATAAGCAGAAGGTGCTGCAGAATCTTTCCACTATGGTGAAACTGAGTTGTACTGAGTGATAAGATGACTTCTTCACTATCCACAACATCTAAATTCCAATAACTGTAAGCTCTGACCAGAGGGAAATTATGGCTGAGACAAGCTACTGCTCCACCAACCATTTGAATGGGGGTGCAGACACCCTGGAATGAGACACAAGTTTTTTTTTTCTTTTAAATGCACATGAGTCAATGACTACAGTGGGTCATTGGTTTAAAGGTTTGTCTATATATATATATATATATATATCTTTCTTTTGCCATTTACTGTGAAGACTTCTGCTATGATTGGACTTTTTATGTAAATATGTTTATTAATCATAATAACAATAATAGCAATAGTGATAATAATAATATATTGCAGTACAGGGCCTCCAGTGCTGCTGGTTCCCATATCTATCACATAGTCCCATGGTTTGCAATTGTTATGCATGCAGAAAGCACCTCCAAACAGAACCAAATCATTTTAGAGCAATAATCTCAACTCAAGAATAAATGGCTACGACTATCTATTGCAATCAACAAGTGCTCACAATTCTGTGGACATGCTAGGGACTTATTTGGGTTACCTGCTTTGCAGAAAGTGGATATGTACAAAAAGAAGGCCACATGCTATGCATTGGAAAGGAAGAAACACCGCTGCACACCAACTTGGCCGAAAAGTGAATTATAAGATGGCTTCAGCCTGACTCTACACAGGCCACGCTACAATGTATTTCACCCCGCCCACAGGGCTTAATTATGGAGGCCTCCATGGTGACCTGGGTGGAGACAGGCTGAAGCTATCTTGTTAATTCACCTTTCAAGACAGTTTAGTGTAGGGTGGTGTTTCTTCCTTTCCAGTGCATACAGAGCCGATGGACGAGCTCCTTAGCTGCCTGCACCCTTGAGTAGGAGTCACCAGAGTTAAAGGATGTGTGTCGAGAGTGGCACTCCAAGTTTCCTAGGGTCCCAAGGCAATGTGCTATGGTAGTATATGAGATGCTTTACAGGCAATGCTTGAGTGCAAATAATATGTTAGTTTCATTAAAGCACAACTAATCTCTGTTTGACAGTCTAAACTAGTACCCAGTCCAGTGACTATGGGATGCACAAGCCTCCTAAGTAAACCAAAAATACTTCCTTTACCTTCTTTCACTGAGCCAAAAACTTCTTAATCTGTCTCACATATTCCCTTCCTAGACACTACAGCTTAAAGTGATTGTAAAGCTTTGCTTTTTTTCTTAAATAACAAACATGTTATACTTAACTCCTCTGTGCAAGGGTTTTGCACAGAACGTTCCCGATCCTCCTCTTCTGGGTTTCCCCCATGGTGCTCTTGGCTCCTCCTCTTCTCGAGTGTCCCCGCGGAGAGCTGCATTCCATGGGGGCACTTGTACGGGCGCGCTCCCAATACTTGCTGCTGTGTCCATTGACACAGACAGCAGGACTCAGCCCTGCTCCCCGATCACTGGATTTGATTGACAGCAACGGGAGCCAATGGCTTCTGTTGCTATCAATCTATCCAATGAGGACCTGAGACAGCGGCTGGAGCTGCTGGGCTTGTCCCCATCGCTGGAATGATCGGGTTCAGGTAAGAAAAAGGGGGGGGGTCTGGGGGGCTGCTGCAGCACAAAAGGTTCTTCACTTGAATGCATAGAATGCATTTGGGTGAGAAACCGTGAGGGTTTACAACCCCTTTAAGTGCAGGTCAAGCCACTGTAAGCAGAGAATGTTTTTAATTAGGGGCAGATCATTCATGTGAAGGACTCTCCCAGATAGGTTGCTAGTGAAGATTAGTCAAATTTAGTTCTTGTGGCACTGCTGTAACCAGTAGAGCAGCGTGTGATTGCTTGGGTCTGTTCTGGGCTCTGCAGAATACGCATTTGATTGCTTCCACCTGTCTTCTGGAGGCTTCCAAAATATAGTGGGTGAGAGAATCAGAAAGCAGTCTGAATATTTACTGTATGCAGCCCCAGCCAATCCCTGAGGGAGGGTGCCCATATAGTGGCTGAGAGAGTGTATAAATAGTCTGGAGCCTGTGAGAGCAGTGTTCTTCTCCAGGAGGAGAGGTTTCCAGCCAGAAGGGTTGCTGCCCTTCATGGCAGTCCATCTGAATATTCTGCTATTCTCATCAAGGTCCCAGCTATGCTTAGCTGGGGAGGTACCCTACTGCAAATTTATTTAGGAGCTAAGAGAGAAGGGTTCTACTGGGGATCTGATCTGGAAGTTTCACAGAGAAGACTGTCTGCCTGAGTTTGGAGGGAGGCATCCAAGTCACAGGGACACTGTGAGTACAGACCTGCAAGAGGGATCCTAGTGACTGTTGCTGCTGTTAACCCCTGCTGCATTACGTTTAAGGCTTGCCTGGCCTGGAACATTGATAATGGTGTCCCAGTGCTGTACACTTTACGTCCTACTGCTTAAAGCAGTGTTTCTCAACTCCAGTCCTCAAGGTGCCCTAACAGGTCATGTTTTCGGGCTTTCCATTATTTTGCACAGATGATTTGATCAGTTTCACTGCCTTAGTAATTACCACAGCCATTTCATCTGAGGGAAATCCTGAAAACATGATCTGTTGGGGCACTTTGAGGACTGGAGTTAAGAAACACTGGCTCGAAGGACATTCTTAGGAAGTAGCTGCAAAGGGAAGTGTCCTCACATTCCTGTTAAGTGTTCTTGAGCATCCCACAGCTTCGCTAAATCCCATCCAAATTAATATGCAATAAACTTGATAAAAGGCAATCCTAGATTGTTTTCTGAGCCAGAGGAGTGAATGTTGCGTTTTTCCTCGCTGCCGCTGTACTAGTGGGTAAAGACCCTTGGATACAAATCAGCGGCCTTTGCGTGGATAGCACTACTCATGTAAAATGGACATGGCTCTACAAGAAGAACTACACATCATTAACCTAATGGCAGTATATATAAGAGTGCTGTAGTTATGGGGCTAAAGAGAAACACAAGTAAACAAAATAATGATCCCAATGTTTTACAAGAGGGCTGCTATCCTTTGTCAATAATATACTATACCTGCTGTATTGTTGCTAGCTTAGGTCTAGACAGTATTAAGTATATGGTAGGAACAGGTGGTTCCTGACAGGGGTGCTGTGCTTTTGAGCAGAAGGGCCCACCATATAGTGGCATGGTTAGTGCACCAGTGTACATATTGGTCTGGTTTAGGTCTCATTCAATCTAATTTAGCTTTTCTGAACGGAAAAGTCATCAGTTAACAACTTTTATGCTTCCAAGATCACTTATCCCTCCATATGGATGTTGTTTTAGAGCAGGTTCAGATAGTTTTTGAGTATCTAATCAGATCATAGATGCACAGAATTCAGTTTTTTTTATACACAGCTAAATTGACTGTAACTAAAAGCAGGTAAATGCACAGTGTGAACTGCACCCTTTACATGCATATGAATATGAATGCAGGTTTGACAGTGCCAATATGAAGGAGACCAATAGATGTCCTCAACATGATGGTCAGCATCATTCATCCCATTACGTCTTAGTTCAAGTTGTCATAGAATCACTCCTGCCTGCGACTGAACAGTGAAAGAGGAAGCAGCAAGGGAAGAGCTCCTCTTTATGTCACTTTTTACTCCTCCTCTCAGCTTGCTCCTTGTCAGCACATAAATTAATTGGCTCTTTGTGCTGCTTCTGAATCTCACACTCAAACCCTGCTGTGCAGAGACTGCAAGAGGCTGATAGTATATCAATTTGCTTGGGTTTAAAAAATATTGTTCATTGAGCAGCACTAATTTGTATCATTTATATCGCCCTAGATCATAGCCTTGTTTCTCTCTCGGTCTCTCAGTTTAATTGCTCAGGTCTTACTGATTGAAAACTATACACTCTCTATTTTGGTAAGATTTTAACTCAGGGATTATTGATGAGGGAAGCTATATTGTTGGAATTAAATACAGATAGCAAGCAGAAGAAGAATTTACAAACCTCTGTACAATAACAGAAAAAATAAAGGTACATCAAACATGCAAACGTGTCAAAGTTAAATTATGGACTGTAATAATAACTCATACTATGTGCTCATTAAATAAACAGAATAGTATACCTTTAAATAGCATGACAATCATATGGTGCATGTTTGCATGTCTACAGTATCTCCACAATCATTATGCAAAAAATAAACAAAATACCATGTAGCTTGCAGAAACGTATAATGCCAAATAGCTACACTTTATAACAGTATAGTTATGGCAGAAAAGGAGTCCATAAGAGGATATCGTCTTCAAAACTAACTTTGTCTTTAATATTTAATGTTGACAATGTATTTTAACTTATATTATATTAGTTGATAATATATTTAAACCCAATATTAGTATGCATTATATTTTTACAACATTGCAAATTTTGGTTTAAAAAAAAAAAAAAAGGGATCTGACTATGCGATGGAACGCCTTTGTTTACCATTGTATTATCTTCAGATTATTTCTACCTGAGTGTTATATTCTATGCCATTGTGTCCCTGAAGAGATAGCCTTGTCAACTTGTTTCCTTCTCCTTTGTTGACCTTGTACATGCTCTCTTCTTGTACTTGTGAACATTTTTATTAAAAATAGATTAAACTTAAAAAAAAAAGTATCTGCATAGTTTTCTTTTTTTTAAATAATCTAGTTTTAGTCTGGAAAACATATCTATAAAACATTTTCTAATGTCAATGAGTACCTTTATGAGTCAAACAGGTAAATGGAATCCAACTGTTTGCTATTGACTGTGATTCTTATATTACGGGGCACTAGAAGAGGAATAGGTTATCTTTTCTTTTAGCTGTAAGGCCCCTTTCACACTGGGGCGTTTTTCAGGCGGTGTCACATTTGGCACCTTTCAGGGGGGATGGGGGTGCAGATACCTGTCCAATACAGGTATTTGCACCCACTTCGGGGCATAGACTCCCACGGGAGTCTATGCCTCTAAGGCCCCTTTCACACTGGGGCGTTTTTCAGGCGGTACAGCGCTAAAAATAGCGCCTGTTTACCGCCTGAAAAAATCTGGCCCCTTTAACTCCAGTGAGAAAGCCGACGGGCTTTCACACTGGAGCGGTGCGCCAGCAGGACGGTCAAAAAAGTCCTGCTAGCAGCATCTTTGGAGCGGTATAGGAGCGGTGTATTCACCGCCCCTATACCGCTCCTTCCCATTGATTAGAATGGGACACCGCGGTAATACCGCGGCAATACCGCCGCAAAGCGCCGCTACGGCGGCGCTCTGCGGGGGGTCTTTAACCCTTTTTTGGCCGAATACCGCGGCTAAAACGACGGTAAAGCAGCGCTAAATATAGTGCTGCTTTACCGTCACCGCGGCTCCCCGCCCCAGTGTGAAAGGGGCCTTAATGACAGACTGTAGAAAGAACAAGAAGTGTTTCAGGGTTTGACACTGGCTGGTGGAGGCAGTGATGGTTTATGTATACCCCAAGCACTGGGCTCTTTTCAGGTCAAGGCTTCACTGCTTCCTACCCCAGGCCCTAAAAAGAGTCTGTGGAATTCATAGAGTGTTGTAGACACAGAATATTGTCAGGTCACCACACCACAATTGTTAGTGCTTGCAACAGATTCAGGCACCTATCAGGAATTGGCACATGCCAACCAGGCTCCACATTAGGAAGCTCCCTGCTCGGGCAGTGTGTTACTTAAACAGGTGCAGTGGCTAAGCCCCTTCAGTGATTAGACGATCTGTCAGTCTGCCGTGTAAAGTTTAGCTGTTTGCTGGGCGGAGCCTGATGTTGAGACTCTAGTTCCCCATCAGGTCCACCTCTTCGTAGATCGACAGTGGACAGATTCTAGTTGGGAATCTAAAAGACTACTTCCCCATCGGATCCACCTGCCTTGTGATTGACAGTAGAAGGCAGGGACGGATTCCGAAGCCATTGGATAGTCCAATAGCAATTATATTATTATCTGCCCATTGCCAACTGCTGTCAGTCACGAGGGAGGCAGATCTCAAAGGAAACTATAATAGACTAGTTCTACATCAGGTCTGCCTTCCTTATCATTGACAGTAGATAGAAGTGGGTAGATTCCATAGCTCCTATTGGGCTAGTTAACGGCTATGTAATCCACCCACTGCTGTTCGCTGTCAATCACAAAGCAGGCAGACCTGATGGGGAACTAGTCTCTCAGCATCCCTATCAGGCTCTACCAACTGTCAGTATTCAGGCTTGCATCACTGGTTGGACACTGACGGCCTGAATCCTAGCAGTCAATGAAGCAAATCAAGTACATACATTTTGCACAAAACACCTCCTCCCCCAATCCCGTCTTAATAACTCTGGCCTGTTTCTAACTGATAACTTTAGAGTCTAAATTACTCACAGTCTCCTTATCTGCAAACAGGCAGCAATTATTTTGTCGCAGCCATAGCGATACAATGTGAAAGTGGCACAAATAAGAGCTTTCTGTCCTTGAAGGAGAGAAATATTTAAACAATCAAAAGTGTGTTAAAAAAAAAAATAAAGAAACAAATAGCTAGATCAAAGTTTGATCTAGGTCATTGCCAGGGTTAGTGTTAAGCCCCATACACACGGTCGGACAATCCGCGGACCAGGTCCGTCGGACCATGTCCGTCATACTTTGTCCGATGTTGGTTTTGCGTACACACGGTCGGACAAAGTTGTCGGAAAATCCGATCATTCTGAACGTGGTGACGTTTGTTGCCTACGACGGGACTACGTAGAGGCTAGTAGCCAATAGCTTTGGTCTTGTAATGTGATCTGAGCATGCGTGGCACTTTGTCCGGTCGGACAACCGTACACACGATCGGATTTGGTGTGATCGGACCGTGTTGACGGCAAATCTTTCCAGCAGGAGATAAGACTTTGTCCGTCGGACAAACCGACGTACACTGTCCGATGGTGCATACACACGGTCTGATTTTTCAACAACATTGTCCGATCGGACAGAATCCATGAAAAAGTCCGACCGTGTGTATGGGGCTTTAGAGTCAAGGTAAGGGTCAAAGATCAGGTCAGTATATTTTTGGTAGGATTAAAAAAAAAAAGCTTTATATAAATTAGTATCAGTATTAGTTAGTGTCAGTGTCGTGTATTTTAGGTAGGATAAACATGCAAAATGTGCTATATTGTTTCTGGGCCCTACTACGGGTACAAACAACAAATAGCATACACATATATAGTATTGCTGTGATCGTCAGGGGAAGGAGATTTTATTTTAAGCTGTTTATGGTGGTAAGTTATGGTAATAACAAGAAGTATACAGCTAAATTTAAATTACTATTTTGGGCCAGTTCTCCTTTGATAATAAAAAAAATCAGTAGATATCTATTACCATTTACAACCACATGAAAGCTCAATTTGTCCTGAAAAAAAAAAAAAAACAAGGTATAATTCACGTGGATACACAAAGTAGATGGGATGATATGTACAGTTTTTTTTATAACACATGTTAAGGTTGCAAATTGTGTTCAGGCATTAACATTTGTTTTGCTCTCAGTCACTGAGGGGTTAATGAATTTCCTCCTGTAGGTTGAATGCCTGTGCAATCCTCCCAAATTCTAGAATGTAGCTATCAACAAGCAACAAGCAAGGCTTTAAACTTTGCTTGTGTCACTGCATTAAAAAATGTCATGCTACCAAACCAGTCCCCAAAAATTAGGTTTCTGGTACAAAGCATAGCAAAATTATTTACAAAATAAATAAACAGTTTTTAAAGATCAACTGTATTGAGCTCCATTATTCAAATAACTTTAATAGCTAATTCAAGTTCGCCATACATTGTTTGATTTTTTTAGCTAGCTCCTGATGAACCAGCTGAAATTAATTTAGTGGGTGGTCCTGTCAGCCGCCTCCTACCTGGCATCCTTTGATTCAAACCTTTTCCTCTGGTTGTGCCAGATAGTTTAGCTCCTGCTGTACTTCTTCCTATTCCCGGCAACACTGTAGGTATGATAAACATCATTGGTGATATTGTTTCTCCATCCTCATCTACGCTTGTCCATTCACAATATGAGTAATAGTGTCAATACGGGCTGCAGTGTGTTTTGAGCAATGGTAGATGGCGACAGCTCTAACGTCGGCATGAGGCCGATGTACACTAGAAGCTGTCTTAAAGGGGTTGTAAACCCTCATGGTTTTTCACCTAAATGCATTCTATACATTTAGGTGAAAAACCTTCTGTGGTGTTGTAGCCCCCCCCCCAGCCTCGTTTTACTTACTTTTTACTTTTACTTATTTATCAGGTTATATTTACTAAAATAATTGCATTTCCATGTTCTGTGTACTGTGGGAGACCAGATATAGTGAATGCAGGTTCTGGGTTTAGTAACACTTTACAGCAGGAAATAAGGTACAGGAAGGCAGTATTTTCAGTGAATAATGAAATTAATGAAATTAAGATCATGAACACAAGGACATGACCTAAAACTAGCAGGAGGAAAGTTCAAAACTAATCTTAGAAAGTATTACTTTACCAAAAGAGTATTTAATGCTTGGAATAGACTTCCAGCAGAGGTAATGAGTCAGTCAACAGTAAGTCGACCACTACGCGCCCGCGCTATATCCGAAAGACGGCTGCAGCACGGACGCTCCCTGCTGGGAAGATGTCCCTGGACGTTCTCCTGTTTACTTCCCTAATGCGCGCTCCTGAGAGCGCGCATCGGGGAAGTTCTGTGCTGGCCGTGTCCGTCGGACACAGCCAGTCACAGATCGCTGTAAACGGCCAATCACAGCGGCCGTTTACAGTGAGATCGGCGTGTCCAATGAGTGATGATCTCATATGCAAACATATGAGATCATCTCTCAGCGCCGCTCTCCCTCCTCACACAGACAGCGTGTGAGGAGAGAGAGATGAACGGCGCCAGTGCGCCGTAAGTAAAAAAAAAATAAATAAATAAAGTGATCTGTCCCCGCTGCCATGCTGCCATCTGTCCCCAGTACCACCTGTCCACAGCACCACCTGTCCACAGCACCACCTGTCCCCAGCACCACCTGTCCCCAGTGCCATCTGCCAGTGCCACCTGTCCCCAGTGCCATCTGCCAGTGCCACCTGTCCCCAGTGCCATCTGTCATCAGTGCCACGTGTCATCAGTGCCACGTCAGTGCCATCTGTCATCAGTGCCACGTCAGTGCCATCTGTCATCAGTGCCATATCAGTGCCACGTGTCATCAGTGCCACATATTAGTGCCATCTGTCATCAGTGCCACGTATCAGTGCCACCTGTCATCAGTGCCACCTGTCAGTGTCACGTGCCATTTGTTATCAGTGGCACGTGTCATCAATGCCACGTATCAGTGCCATCTGTCATCAGTGTCACGTGTCATCAGTGCCACGTATCGGTGCCATCTGTCATCAGTGCCACGTATTAGTGCCATCTCTCATCAGTGCCACGTATTAGTGCCACATGATATCAGTGCCGTGTATAAGTGCCATCTGTCACCAGTGCCACATATTTTTTTTTAACAAATGACCAGTGCCACATATTAGTGCCATCTGTCAGTGTCACGTGTCATCAGTGCCCCCCTATTAGTGCCATCTGTCATCAGTGTCACGTGTCATCAGTGCCCCGTATTAGTGCCATCTGTCATCAGTGCCACATCAGTGTCACGTGTCATCAGTGCCACCTGTCATCAGTGCCACGTCAGTGTCACGTGTCATTGTCCTGGTGCTCCAGGGCCTTCAAAAGTGTAATAGGTAGTCAACAATTTAGATGTGTACCGTATTTATCGGCGTATAACACGCACCCCAAGTTTAGGAGGGAATTTTAAGGAAAAAAAGTTTTAGGAGAGAAGTTTAGGGAAAAAAAAACACGTACATTTAAGCGTCATTTGCAGTTTGCCCAGCGTCATTTGCAACTTGCCCAGCGTCATTTGCAGCTTTCCCAGCGTCATTTGCAGCCTTTCCCAGCGTCATTTGCAACCTGCCCAGCGTCATTTGTAGCTTGCCCAGCGTCATTTGTAGCTTGCCCAGTGTCATTTGCAGCTTGCTAGTGTCATTTGCAGTTTGCCCGCGTTTAAATTTCCCGCCGCGTGACAAACCGCGCATGCGCGGCCGAAAAAGACCGAACCGCGGCCGAAAAAGGCCGAAGTGCGGCCGAAAAAGACCGGGCCGACTGTTCAGCTCCGCTCAGAGTCCCGCCTCCCTGCTGTTTCGGGAGCGAGCGCAGGGAGGCGGGACTACGAGCGGAGCTGAACAGCCGGCTTCGGTCTTTTTCGGCCGCGCTTCGGCTTTTTCCGGCCTTTTTCGGCCGCGCTTCGGCCTCTTTCGGCCGCGGTCGCCATTTTTCGGCGCCGCAACCGATTTTTGTCATTTTTTTTTGGGGTATCGGCGTATAACACGCACCCACGACTTTCCCCCGATTTTAAGGGGGAAAAAGTGCGTGTTATACGCCAATAAATACGGATTTATGCTCCTAGAACACGTGATGGCGCTCCCTGCATGTTGGGCCTCTCTAAGTGGCCATGCTGTGTGAAAGTCCCACACGTGTGGTATCGTAATACTCAGGAGGAGTAGCAGAATTTATTTTGGGGTGTCATTCGTGGTATATACATGCCATGTGAGAGAAATAACCTATTACAATGACAATTTTGTGGAAAAAAATAAAAAATTAAAAAATAATTCATTTTGCAAAGAATTGTGGGAAAAAAATGACAACATCAAAAAGCTCACCATGCCTCTTACTAAATACCTTGGAATGTCTACTTTCAAGAAAGGGGTCATTTGGGGGGTATTTTTACATTCCTGGCATGTTAGGGTCACAAGAAATGAGATAGGTCACCAGTACATCAGATGTGATCAATTTTGTATGATTCACACCACAGTTTGTAGATTCTGTAACTTTCACAAAGACCAAATAATATCCACTAATTTGGGTTGTTTTTCCCAAAGAGATGTAGCAGTATAAATTGTGGCCAAAATTTATGAAGAAAAATTAATAATTTGCTAAATTTTATCACAGAAACAAAGAAAAATTTGTTTTTTTTTTTTTCAAAATTTTCGGTCTTTTTTTATTTATAGCGCAAAAAATAAAAAAACCCAGAGGTGATCAAATACCACCAAAAGAAAGCTCTATTTGTGGGAAAAAAAGGACAAAAAATTCATTTGGGTACAGTGTTGCATGACTGAGTAATTGTCATTCAAAGTGTGAGAGCACCGAAAGCTGAAAATTGGTCTGGGCAATAAGGGTGTTTAAGTGCCCAGTAAGCAAGTGGTTAAATAATGCTTTGGAACAAACATAGATCTATACTCAAACATAAAATAAAATAAAAAAGAATAACAAAAACAAATGGACCACTTGGTCATTTTTCTGCCATCAGTCTTTTATGTTTCCAAGCTAAGCAACTTAAGCGTAAGTTCCCAGTTATTTCAGTTGCCATAAAATAACCTGTGAGTTTTAGACTTTAAAGTAGACCAATGAGAAGGAGAACAGGCGTGAGAGATTTGGTCAATGATCTATAGTAGTGTGGGGTGCAGAAGTCAGCTAAGCATTATACAACACAAAGAAAAAGTGTATCCCCATGGGCAGAATCTTAACACATAGTTACAAGTGTAACAAATCACCATGTGCCAGGATTATAATAAACAGAAGAGTATAACAAGATGTCCATGTTAAGGCCTTTTAAAAATGTCTGGAGCCCATATCTGCAGCAGATACTGTAGGGATCCCGCAGTGTGCACCACAGTACAACTCATTTGCATACTAAATCATTCACAAGATTTTTGCCTGCATGTATAAAAGATGAATAGACATTTTACTGTCCCATTTTCCCCATGCTGGTAGGAATTAGCATTCACCCTCCTGGCAGCTGTTTATCACAAGATATGGCAAGCAGCACTTAGTAAGTTATTTTCTGGGGATAAAGTAATACAATTATTAACAGTTTACTATGCGCTTCCAGAAAACTTGCATAAAAGAACTAATTAGTAATTTGTTTAAAAAGTAGAACTATAGGCAAAACTTTTTTCATTTTGGATAGAGTAAAGCCCCATACACACGGTCGGACAATCCGCGGACCAGGTCCGTCGGATCCTGTCCGTCATACTTTGTCTGATGTTGGTTTTGTGTACACACGGTCGGACAAAGTTGTCGGAAAATCCGATCATTCTGAACGTGGTGACGTTTGTTGCCTACGACGGGACTACGTAGAGGCTAGTAGCCAATAGCTTTGGTCTTGTAATGTGATCTGAGCTTGCGTAGCACTTTGTCCGGTCGGACAACCGTACACACGATCGGATTTGGTGTGATTGGACCGTGTTGTCGGCAAATCTTTCCAGCAGGAGATAAGACTTTGTCCGTCGGACAATCCGACGTACACTGTCCGATGGTGCATACACACGGTCTGATTTTTCAACAACATTGTCCGATCGGACAGAATCCATGAAAAAGTCCGACCGTGTGTATGGGGCTTTAGTGAGGGTTATAACCCTTGTCAGATTTTTTTTCATCATCTGTGTTCCATTGGGGAGATTTCCCTTCACTTTCTGTCCCAGAGCCAAACAGGAAGTGAGAGGAAATCCCTGCAAATTATGGGAATTCTTTGGGGACCCCCCAGGTCACCAGAACTAGTGTCCCCATTGGAAGATTTCCCCTCTATTACTTTTCAAGGAACAACCCAACATTTTGGATTTTCTTTTACTTTCATTTTTAATGATAATGGTAAACAGGACAAATTGAGAAGATGAATCTCCTTAAAGGGGGCACAGACAGCAATAAAAACTGATAAGCATTCTAATTCCTCTTCACTCTATCTAAAACAAAAATACAAGTTTTGCCTTTAATTATACTATGTTTTATCAATGGCATAAAAAAATCCTCTAGTTGCACGTTCATAATGTGAAACTGATTCTGATATCTTCACTAGAAAGCATTGATGAACATCTGCCTTAACGTGTATGTTACCCTAACATTTGATATTTCTGATATGTGTCTGTGTTACCATGCAATTGTATAAAAAATTGTCCTGTTCAATTTGCACTGCTACCTCTGTGAAAAAAAACTGGTGATCCTGCTAGTCCCGCTTTTCTATTTCAACTGACCACATGAGGGCATGGAAACACATTCATCTAGACGTGGTCAGTTTGTGATCAATTATAAAAAAGAAATAAAAAGGTTTATATAATTTTATTATAAACCCACTAAAGCAATGCTTCTATAAGTAGGGGAGGAAAAAGCAAGCATTGTTTAACCTATATCAGAATGGGGTTATTAAAAGCCTTGGGCCACTGACTGTTACTTCTACCATGTTTTACGCTCACATATATCACAAATAAATTTACAGAACAGCTAAAACAGAAAATTGAAAATTTGCTATCAAGGTCAAAATAAAAAATAAAAGAAACTCTATTCCCAATATATTTCCAAAATTTGTGTATAGCACAAAGTATCCCAAGGTATAGCACAAAGTATGATCAGTCCACATGCAGGGCAATAAAGTGAGTAGCGCTTTGAAACTTTTAAGTGGGAATAAAAGCAAAGGACCAAAGAAATAAATCAATTAAACATAGAGATGGGCTTTAAAATGTAAGCACATAAAAAAATGACACTGCACAATACATAGATAAGACAACGAAAAGTTTCTGTTATCTCTGTAATGCCACACCATTGTAGGTTTTAATGTTTTGATTAAGTACAATTTAAGTATATTTCGGAGGAGGGAGTCCCAGGGCTGCTGTTACAAAATGTATCTATGTTATTGGAGAAATTACAGGACTGTACAGTATTATTAGATACAGTATATGTAGTTCAGGACAGAAATATGGGAGCTTAGGGCCCTATGCGTTTGTAGAACACTGAGGCTTACTCATCATATTACTGCACTGGGAGAATGAAAACATGAGCTATGTACAGTTTTCTTCTAGAAACACTCTAAAAAACTACATAATGAAGTAGAAGAATCTTTAGAAATCAAACTTTTGCATTCATCTGTAGGAAGCATGCAAGAGTTATTAAATAACATTTTTAAGATAAATTAAAGGATTTTTTCACTTCACTTAAGATGGATGCACATGGGCTAAAAATCATCCAAAAACTGACTCTTGGCCCGTGTGTACAGCTTCTCGAATGAGCATGCTGGAAAACCAGCATCCAATCAGCACTTGCAGCCAATGGCTGTGAGCACAATCCCTGCGTTCTGGCGGGGGGGGGGGGGGGTTCAGTTCCCATGGCAGAACCCAGTAGATCAGTGGGGAACATTGCAGCACTAACATCAGATGTGTTAGTATGGCGATCTGTCGGTTACCCGCTGGGTTGAACATAAAGAACCTTCCCATGTGTACCTAAACACAGGCTACCAGGTGCATTTAGGAGTTTAAAGAGGGTCTATTGTTTATAAATGGGACACAACTTATCGTTGATAAAGGAAATTTAGAAGGCAGAAACATTAGCACCTTTTTTAAATTATTTTCATTATAAGTGTATACAGTGTCTCACAAAAGTGAGTACACCCCTCACATTTTTGTAAATATTTTATTATATCTTTGCATATGACAACACTGAAGAAATTACACTTTGCTACAATGTAAAGTAGTGAGTATACGGCTTGTATAACTGTGTAAGTTTGCTGTCCCCTCAAAATAACTCAACACACAGCCATTAATGTCTAAACCGCTGTCAATAAAAGTGAGTAAAACCCTAAGTGAAAATGTCCAAATGGGGCCCAAAGTGTCAATATTTTGTGAGGCCACCATTCTTTTACAGCACTGCCTTAACCATCTTGGGCATGGAGTTCACCAGAGCTTCACAGGTTGCCACTGGAGTCCTCTTCCACTCCTCCATGATGACATCATGAAGTTGGTGGATGTTAGAGACCATGCGCTCCTCCACCTTCCATTTGAGGATGCCCCACAGATGCTCAATAGGATTTAGGTCTGCAGACATGCTTGGCCAGTATATAACCTTTACCCTCAAGTTCTTTAGCAAGGCAGTGGTCGTCTTGGAGGTGTGTTTGGGGTCATTATCATGTTGGAATACTGCCCTGCGGCCCAGTCTCCGAAGGGAGGGGTTCATGCTCTGCTTCAGTATGTCCCAGTACATGTTGGCATTCATGGTTCCCTCAATGAACTGTAGCTCCCCAGTGTCGGCAGCACTCATGCAGCCACAGACCATGACACTTCCACCACCATGCTTGACTGTAGGCAAGACTTACTTAAGACTTTGTACTCCTTACCTGGTTGCCACCACACACGGTTGACACCATCTGAACACCATATGAACCAAATAAGTTTTACTTGGTCTCTTCAGATCACAGGACATGGTTCCAGTAATCCATGTCCTTAGTCTGCTTGTCTTCAGCAAACTGCGGGCTCTCTTGTGCATCATCTTTAGAAGAGGCTTCCTTCTGGGATGACAGCCATGCAGACCAATTTAATGCATTGTTCGACGTATGGTTTGAGCACTGACAGGCTGACCGCCCACCCCTTCAACCTCTGCAGCAATGCTGGCAGCACTCATACGTCTATCTCCCAAAGACAACCTCTGCATATGACGCTGAGCACGTGCACTCAACTTTTGCGGTCGACCATTGCGAGGCCTGTTCTGAATGGAACCTGTCCTGTTAAACGGCTGTATGGTCTTGGCCATGGTGCTGCAGCTCAGTTTCAGGGTCTTGGCAATCTTCTTATAGCCTAGGCCATCCTTATGTAGAGCAACAATTCTTTTTTTCAGATCCCCAGAGAGTTCTTTGCTATGAGGTGCTATGTTGAACTTCCAGTGACCAGTATGAGAGCGATAACACCAAATTCAACACACTTGCTCCCCAGTCACACCTGAGACCTTGTAACACTAACGAGTCACATGACACCGGGGAGGGAAAATGGCGAGTTGGGCCCAATTTGGACATTTTCACTTTGGGGTGTTCTCACTTTTGTTGCCAGCGGTTTAGGCATTAATGCAGTGCTGTATTTTGGCCTGGGCCGACAAGGCCCAGGCCTAGGGCGGCACTTTGGGGGGACGCCCCCATGAGAAAAAGCCCCCCTCCTCCTCCCGAGTCAGTCCATTCACTCACTGCCGAGGTTGCTGGCTGCAGCATCTCTCATAGAGCGGAGCGTGTGGTGCATTTCCTCCCTCCACACAGACAGGAGAGCATGGAGAACTGGTCAGCCTCCTGTGTTGTGATTCCAGCAAGTGCACATGGAGCCGGTGTCCTGTCAGATACTGTCCCCCATCGGATAGTGTCCGCCATCGGATAGTGTCACTCTGACAGCATTGACAGAGGAACGAGCAGTTGCACTTCCTATTTTAAACACACAAGATGACAATATTCCATCTGTAAGGGCGGTTCGCGCTTGAGCTCCACCTTCAAGCTCCATCAAAAATTATACACCATCAAGCCAGGTTTCTGAGACTGCTTGTTTGACCCCAGCAGCACCATAGTCCCTGGCGCTCGACTCTTTATGGCCATATTAAACCTATAATAAGACTCCCATGGGACTCCCTGGTCTCTTGTGGTCTTGAGGTGCTTGTACATCTACATTACACTCCAATTGAGAGTAATACTTCTGTGTGCCCATATGAGAAAGGGCATCTCGGCTCCGAACCAACCACCCTCTGCTGTGCCGATGCTATATCTTTTATCTACGACCACTGAAGAAGGAGGAATCTTCTCACTCCGAAACGCGTCTGGTCCAATGTCATATATCAGATTGTGAACAACTTTTTTGATGCATTTTATATTCTATGTTATACATGTCCTGTATGTTCCACTTTAAAGATTTATTTTTTCATTATGATACTCTACAAATAAACATTTTGTTACTTCATACAACTAAGTGCTTCTCTTTGGGAAAGTGTGGTAGTGCCGATCAAAAGTCCATAAACATAGGGGAAAACCCCTTTTCTTTCTCTTGGCTTTAGCTGGCAGCTACATTCTGCATATCCTGGAGGGGGTGAGAGTAATTAAGATACTGAGCCTCCTCACTGTCTCTTCTTACAAACCTCACAGCTTATCTATGCTCCAGCTTTCACTTTGTTTCTCCTACCCCCTGTTATCTGAAATAGGGACAACTCTCTGATAATTAACCCTCTGTGTCCTTGCTAGGGGAGGACTGTGCTTTTCTTCTCTGCATCAATGGACACATGTACACTTCTGCTTACATATATGGTTAACTCTTTACAGCTCAATATATGCAGGCTGGTGCTTCTGGAATCAATGGCATTTAACACGTGGTGTCTGCTTGTAAGACCCCTTTCACACTGAGGCGTTTTTCAGGTGCTTTTGGGCTAAAAATATCGCCTGTAAAGCGCCTGAAAAACTCAGAGTCCGAGTGCTTTCACACTGGAGAGGTGCGCTTGCAGGATGTTAGAAAAAGTCCTGCAAGTAGCATATTTGGGACACTGTATACACTGCTCCTCCATCGCCCCTGCCCATTGAAATGAATGGGCACCGCTGTTGAATCGCCTGCAAATCGATTCGGCAGCGGCACTTTTCGGGCGCATTTAACCCTTTCTTCAGCCGCTAGCGGGGGTTAAAAGAGCCCCGCTATCGGCCAAAAAAACGCTGCTAAAATAACGGTAAAACGCCCCTACAACTAGCGTAACTTTCCCGCTAACGTGGCCTGCTGGCAGTGTGAAAAGGGTCTATATGTGGTTAACCTTTCACAGCTACCTGTATGGCTAATGCTGCCTTCTAATATATAAAGAAAAGTTTAATTTCTGTTCATAGATCAGTCTGGATTTTATTACCCATCCTGCTGACTACATTAAGCGTAGGTTAGAAATCGTGTGAATTCAGCTGAACTCGCACAATTTCAAACTGGCAATGCAGTCCGACTTTGGGGGCGATTTGACAGACATCTGTGCAGGAACGATGTCTATATGAATCGCACCACAAAGTCGCCAAAAGTAGTGCAGGGACTACTTTTGGAAACCGGTGCGGCACCGTAAAGTCGACATCGTACCAATTCGGACGGTGCCATTGCCAGCAATAGCCACCGATTTTGCATGCGATTTGACTTGTTAAATCAAAATTTGGCATGCCAAATCGCCCCGATGTGAATGAGTGCTTAAAGAGGAACTGCAGTCGGCTCACATAATTTGGTATGATTAGAATGCAATTGGGAGACCCTTATTGGGCACTGGTGAGGCTGCGCTGATGGGCACTGGTGAAGCTGCATTGATGGGCACTGATGAGGCTGTGCTGATGATCACTGGTGAGGCTGCGCTGATGATCACTGGTGAGGCTGCGCTGATGGGCACTGGCGAGGCTGCATTGATGGGCATTGATGAGGGTGCACTGCTGGGCACTGAGGCTGCTTTGATGGGCACTGGTGATGCTGCTTTCATGGGCACTGATGAGGGCTGCATTGATGGGCACTGATGAGGCTGCACCTGGTACCCACTTATAATGTACAGAGAGGAAGAGGGGGGCTCTAAGAGGAAAAAGTGGAGCCTAAAGAGGAAGGGGTGTGGTTTACAGATGACAGGGCGGGTCTTAAACAGGAAGGGGCATGACATTGACATAAAGGGGTGGGTCATATTTAAATTAGGGGGTGCACAAGTTTAGTCAGGCCTAGGGCAGCACAAAACCGAAATACACCACATTAATGGCTGTGTGTTGAGTTATTTTGAGGGGACAGCAAATTTACACTGTTATACAAGCGGTACATTTACTACTTTACATTGAAGCAAAGTGTCAATTCTTCAGTGTTGTCACATAAAAAGATATAATAAAATATTTACAAAAATGTGAGGGGTGTACTCACCTTTGTGAGATACTGTGTATATATATATACATATATATATATATATATATATATATATATATATATATATATATATATATATATATATATATATATATATATATATATATATATATATATATATAAAATATTGTAGCAATCTTGTGACTTAGCCACTTAAGTCTTGGAAGGATGTTCCCCTTTAATGACCAAGTCATTTTTAGCGACACGGCACTCCGTCGCTTTAATTGACAATTGCGCGGTCGTGCGACGATGTACCCAAACAAAATTGACGTCCTTTTTTTCCCACAAATAGAGCTTTCTTTTGGTGGTATTTAAACATCTCTGCGGTTTTTATTTTTTGCGCTATAAACAACAAAGTGGGTAAACTTTGAAAGAAAATAATATTTTTTTAACTTTTCGCTATAATACATATCCAAAATATATATATATATATATATATATATATATATATAAAAAAAACACATTTATTCATCAGTTTAGTCCAATATGACACTTTTTGGGGGCCAATGACATTATTACATTGAACAGTGCTATAAAAATGTACTGATCAATGTAAAAACGACACTGGCAGGAAAGGAGTTAATACTAGGGGGCGATCAAGGGGTTAAGTGTGTTCCCTAGGTGTGTACTAACTGTAGGGGCGATGGGCTCACTGGGACATGACAGAGATCACTGTTCCCGATCACTGGGAACAGAAGATCTCTGACATGTTCCCTGTCAGAACAGGGATCTGCTTGTTTACACTGGCTGATCCCCGTTCTGACTCTTTACTAGGCGATCGCAAGCTAGAGTACACCACGCGCAATGGCGATTCGTGCAGCGCTGCCAACCTGCCGCAGTATATGTACGTGAGCTTGTTGGCAAGTGGTTAAATTAGTGTCCAGCCAAGCACAAGGTTAAAGGTGGAGTTTTCAGTCTTCTCTGACTGTCCTAAGAGGCTGCATGTCCCCTGACCTTCTGTCAGGACAGTGATGATTGGCCCTGTGCTGATCACATGCACCCACTCCCCGAAAAAAAAAAACCTCTCTAGCAATACACACTAAACTGAGCATGTGCAGAGTACCTCCTAGGGCTCTGTTCTATCAGCAGACAGATTGGGGACAGTAAAATAAGGGTCAGATCAGAGAAAACAGAATCAAACAGCCTTTTTACACAATGCGGAGCATTAAACCCTTAGGTTCCACTGTGACTATAATAAGCATGTTTTACTGCATATACAGACTGATTTTACTGTTGTGGGTTTAGTAATACTTTAACTCTTGCAGTATAGGGGCAGCCCCAATGCAAGGGAGAATTTTTCTTTCCCTGGTATCCAGTGCGTTTTCCTAGAGGTCACGAGTTTAAGAAGTTATTAAAGTATCATGCAATTTTGTATATGACGTGAGAATGTGATCTGTGGTAACAGATGGGCTGTTTGGGTAACAAAGGCAAATATAACTAAAGCCAAACCCCGGGCAAAATGTTTTTTTCCCATGCAGTGGGGCTGTGCGCTACACCAGTTAACTGCTATTTTTTTTCTAGGGGAGAAGAGAGTGGAGATATACTTACCCAATCCTCTGATCCTCCCAGCACAGATCTGACACCCCCCTCCGCTCTAGCAGTCTTAAATAGTGGACTGTTCCTGACGTCATCACGTCCAGAGCAGGCTTCATAGACCAGGAACAGTCCACCCCGGACTGTGGGGAAGCGCTGTTTTCCAGAGTATTGAGGAATCGGATAAGTATATGCTTTCTGCTCACTGCTACACAAAACGAGAAGTTGCCCCTTGCAGTGTGAGCACAGCAAGGCTGCATGGGTATAAAATGTTTTGCCCGGAGTTGAGCTTTAACAATTACAAATGATTTACAAATAATTACTTGTGGCATTAATAAGACCTCATTCACATGGACACAGAGGGCTGTACAGTGTTAAGAAGGGACGTGTGCATGCGGTTGTGAGGCATTCGGGATTGACATGCGATTGTGTACAAAATGCTAAGGCTGTACATGTGCCTCCACACATCCGAATGTTTGCATGTGTACAGGCATGGATGAGCGATCCCATGGATGAACGATCCTAAACAAATGTCTTTGTCTTTGTCACATTGTACAACTCTCTTAATAAATTCAAAAATCCTCCCTGGTAGAATAATTTAATATGACAAGCATGAGCATGTGCAAATTGCTGGATATAAACATAAGAAGCAAATGTTTGTAAAAATGGTTGTGCAATAGGTGCAAACAATGCAAAAGCCCATCCTGTGCTGAGTTAATAGCAGTAGTAGAATATTATTACTTCTTTTATAAACACATTAGGGCTTTACACTACTATAGAGTGACGCTAACTGCATCTCATCTGAATTCAGTTAGTGAATCCAGGGATCAAACAATAGGTTCCTACTCATGCTGTCTGGATTGTAAATGGTTTATATCATTGTCTCTCTTGCCAACCTGAATGTATCCATGTTACGTGGTCCTTAAAGGGGAGTTCCACCCAAAAGTGGAACTTCCGCTTAATTGCCCCCTCTCTCTCTCCGGTCTCACATTTGGCACCTTTTAGGGGGGGAGGGGGGAACAGGGACCTGTTTTTGACAGGTCCCCGCCCCCATTTCTGGGAGACTGCGCCGCGGCACTGTCCCTCAGAAGTACGGTCCCCCCTTCCTCTGCCGCTGGGCCAATCAGAATGCGCAGCATGCTTCGTGAAGTAGGGAACCCTTACCTGAATGGCGGCGGATGCACCCAACAGTTGATCCAAAGATCGGCTGGGGTGCCGACATCACGGGCCCCTATGACAAGTAAGTGTCCATATAGTAAAAGTCAGCAGCTGCAGTATTTGTAGCTGCTGACTTTGAATTTCTTTTCCCCCGGGTGGACTTTCCGCTTTAATAAAGCTGAATTCATCTCTTTCAATCAACATTAACTACTCTATGCTGCTAGTAGAGCTGCATGATTCTGGCCAAAATGAGAATCACAATTTTTTTGCTTAGAAATAAGATCACAATTCTCTAACGATTCTCACGGCGTAACATCATCTAACATCATCTTTCACATTATACTAGAAAATTGGGCTAACTTTACTGTCTAGTTTTCTGTTTGGGGGTTCCAAATAATTTTCTAGCAAAAAATACAGATTTTAACTTAAAACCAACAAATGTCAGAAAAAGGTTTAGTCTTTAAGTGGTTAAACTTCTCTCATTTAGACCAAAGTTCATTTCTTTCATCTAAAGATAAAAATGTTACAATGTTTATAGTTAGATCAGGCTGAGGAATGTTGTGATATGTGGCAGACTGCCTGTTTTGTTTTTCTGTTTTTTTTTTTTTTTACAGCTGTCGGCTTCAACAGAGAATTCTCAGCATAGAAAGAATCGGGAAAATGGTTTGTTAAGATCGCGAGGGGGAAAAAAATGCGATAACGATTCTTAAAGATTAATCGTGCGGCTCTAGCTGCTAGCATTATTCAGTTGCTTCTTGGTTTCCAGCCTAGGCCAAAATGATGTCATACATCTTAATTGGCATTTTTTGTTTTCAAGGAAGGAGGGGCCTTCTCAGCTAATCAAAACCTTCTGCCTGAGCTCAGGGGAATGAATTCCAGGAAGTAAATGTGACATGAATCATCTGCCCTTACACAAGATGACCATGGCTATAAGAGCTAGAGAAGGGGGGAAGAGAACGAAGCACGGAAACATGGATGGATGGGTGAGTTTGCTTTAAATATTATTTGAATATTATAAAAGAATTTCAGTTTCAGTTTGTGGTGCTCAGATACAGCTTAGTTCCACTTTAAAGCGAACAAGATATGGTTTAAGACACTTTTAGGCCCTGTACACATGTAGTGCGGTGACCTGCATTTTACCGCACTGGATGAATGCTAGGACACACAGAAAACCATTGTTTTCTATGTGTCCCTTTTTTAAATGTAAGGCTGTTCAAGAAACAATAATATAGCACATATAATTGCGACACAAATCATATTGTAATTGAATGTTATTAAAAATGACCTTTCCTTTTCAATCTGCAGCTCTGTAATTTTCTGAGAATACAATGCAATATGGCTACCTGGGGTTGTTCTGTACACAGAGTGTGTACTGACACTCCCCAGAAACATAATTTCCTACTTGTGTGATTGGCTCACCAATTTTCCCAGAAATCTGCACTAAGATACAAGTCAGATTTCAGGCATCCCCTGCAACAAAAAATTCATTTCAATAGGAACATGTCTAAAGGGATGCAGGCCCAGCAGATTTCCTCATTAGTGCCATGCTGCTGCCACACCCGACAGTTAATTATGAAACCACTCCCATTAGCCCCTTTTAGAACAGAGGCAGAGACAAACACACAGGGATTTCTTCAGAATAACAAAAGGTAGGAATCTGCAACGAAGTTTGTTATACTCCTTGCAATGTACATAGATCACCCAGAGGGGAATGTTTTTTTCTCTCAACAAAAGTGGAGTTACTTTAAAGCTCTAAAACGCTGTAGACATGGGAGCCATCAAAAAATGTGTTTCGGTTCGTTCCGTATAAAAAAAAAAAAATCGTAATTCGTGTACGAAATTTAATATACAAATTTCGTACGAATCGTTAATTTGGATAACGAATATCGACACTCTACGAATAACATTGAATTATCCGAAAACGTATTAACGTTACATAACACAAGTCTATTGTCTATTGTCTATTGTTCACCAATCACTTACGAATACGAAATTTCGTATTTCGTACTTCCTCAGTGATCAGTGAACAATAGACAATAGACTTGTGTTATGTAACGTTAATAGGTTTTCGGATAATTCGTTATTATTCGTAGAGTGTCGATATTCGTTATACTGAATCTCAAATTCATTCGAATCATTTGTTATATCCGCTATAATTTCTTTTGTATTAGTTGAAATTACCGTATTTATCGGCGTATAACACGCACCGGCGTATAACACGCACCCCAAGTTTAGGAGGGAATTTTAAGGAAAAAAAGTTTTAGGAGAGAAGTTTAGGGAAAAAAAAAACTTACATTTAAGCGTCATTTGCAGCTTGCCCAGCGTCATTTGCAGCCTTGCCCAGCGTCATTTGCAACCTGCCCAGCATCATTTGTAGCTTGCCCAGCGTCATTTGCAGCTTGCCCAGCGTCATTTGCAGCTTGCCCAGCGTCATTTGCAGCCTTTCCCAGCGTCATTTGCAACCTGCCCAGCGTCATTTGCAACCTGCCCAGCGTCATTTGTAGCTTGCCCAGCGTCATTTGTAGCTTGCCCGGCGTCATTTGCAGCTTGCTAGTGTCATTTGCAGCTTGCTAGTGTCATTTGCAGTTCGCCAGCGTTTAAATTTCCCGCCGCGAGAAATACCGCGCATGCGCGGCCGAAAAAAGACCGAACCGCGGCCGAAAAAGGCCGAAGTGCGGCCGAAAAAGACCGAGCCGACTGTTCAGCTCCGCTCGGAGTCCCGCCTCCCTGCTGTTTCGGGAGCGAGCGCAGGGAGGCGGGACTACGAGCGGAGCTGAACAGCCGGCTTCGGTCTTTTTCGGCCGCGCTTCGGCTTTTTCCGGCCTTTTTCGGCCGCGGTTCGGCCGTGGTCGCCATTTTTCGGCGCCGCAACCGATTTTTGTCATTTTTTTGTGGTATCGGCGTATAACACGCACCCACGACTTTCCCCCGATTTTAAGGGGGAAAAAATGAGCGTTATACGACGATAAATACGGTAGTTATTTGGTAGTTTGGATTCGGATACGAAATTCGTAAACGAGATTTCGTATTTCATACAGAATTCGTATTCATAAAAATTCGTAATTCGGATTTGTACAAATTTCCGGAAATTCGTACGAATTTCCAATTCGTACGAAACTAATCCCACATGTCTAAAACGCTGGAGGAGAAAAAAATCAATTATTCTCTATGGAGTTGGTCCACGTCTCCACTACAAGTCACCTGAAGCTCAAAAAAGTTCTGCAGCTTTATTTTGTAGTTCAAATCTTGCAGATTGGTATATTTTGGAAGCAATTTTTGGTTTTATAGAAATGCATGGAAACGCTTGACATGAGCGTTTTAGTGCATTTTGTTATGCATTTTTGAGCATTTTTCTGCTCAAATGCAATAATTAAATAAAAGTAAATAATAATAATAACAATAATAGTAATAATTACAAAAAAAATAATAACAATCATAAAACTTAATTATTATTTATTTTTTACTTACTTTATTTAACATAGATAAAAAATAACCCTAATCCTAACCCTAACATTAACCCCTAATCCTATTCTCTAACCCTAACACTAATATTAACCCCTAATCCTAGCCCTTTACATCAATATTAACAGCTAACCCTAATATTAAAGGGTCACTAAAGGAAACATTTTTTTTTTTTAAATAGCAAACATGTTATACTTACCTCCACTGTGCAGCTCATTTTGCACAGAGTGGCCCCGAACCTGGTCTTCTGGGGTCCCTCGGCGGCTGTCTCGGCTCCCTCCCGCAAGGACTCCACAACTTCATGCGAGCTCCCTTGCATAGTGTGGTGTGCTTGCGGGCAAGCTCCCGTGATACAGCTGGCGGCCTTAGACGCCCCCCCGGCGCACAGAGCCAATGGCTGCGCTGCTTTCAATCCATCCACTCTAGCCACTCAACAGCCAGGATGAGTGGCGAAGAGGACGTCGGGGGCGAGCACGGGACTTTTCGAGGGGTCAGGTAAGTAAAACGGGGGGCCTGGGGGGGCCGGCATTGTCGGATGTTTTTCACCTTAATGCATAGAGTGCATTAAGGTGAAAAAACGTTTACCATTACAACCCCTTTAACCCCTAAAGCCCCATACACACGGTCGGAAAATCCGACCACCAAATCCATCGGATTTGGTCCGACGGATTTAGTCCGACACTGGTGTTGCATACACACGGTCGGACAAAGTTGTCGGAAAATCCGATCATTCTGAACGTGGTGACGTTTGTTGCCTACGACGGGACTACGTAGAGGCTAGTAGCCAATAGCTTTGGTCTTGTAATGTGATCTGAGCATGCGTGGCACTTTGTCCGTCGGAATTCGCTACACACGATCGGAATTGGTGTGATCGGACTTTGTTGTCGGAAAATTTATAGAGCAGGAGATAGAACTTTGTCCGTCGGACACTGTCCGATGGTGCCTACACACGGTCGGAATTTCCGACAACATTGTCCGATAGGACAGAATCCATCGGAAAATCCGACCGTGTGTATGGGGCTTAACTCCTAACCCCTAACAAAACAAATAAATTAAAATAAGTAAATAAATAAATAGTAATATATAAAATAAATAAATTAACCCCTAACCATAACTTTTAACCGCTTACGAAAAAATTGAAAAATGTAATAAACAAATGATAAATAAATAATAAATAAAAGTGGAAGAAAAAGTTGAAAAAAACAAAACAAAAAAAAAAATGCAACAAACGATGAAACAGATGATATTTGGCTCTATTGGCAAAAAAATGCCAAAGCTCAAAAACGTTGCACAAATACACTCAGAAATACGCATACAAATGTTCGTAAAAATGCTTAGAAACGCTACACTCAGGTGTTAATGCAGTCTTATGTGTGTCAATTTTTGTTTGACCTTTTGAGCTGTAAGGCCCGTACACACAATACGAAAACCGGATGAAAAAATTTGTACGACAAGCTTTCTGTCGATTTTAAGATCATTAGTATGGTGCTTTCCACAGCCGATTTCGCTTTACCGTCAGACAAAAGCTGGATGTGTGTTTCATTAGTACGGTTTTCGTCTGAAAAAAATTGTAAGAGAAGAACTACGCATGCTCAGAAACAAAGAATACATACAAAACTATTCAACACATTACGTCACTTCTGACGCTGTATTCTATCGTACGAAAATTTCCGTATTGTGAGTAACCTCTTTACTTTCAATATGAGACTAGCATGCCACAAAAAACGGACGTTCGGTCGTCTGAAAATCGAAGACCCCTTACACACTATTAGATTTTCTACAGATTTTTGTCTTTAGATTTACCAAAACCATAAAATATGAGGTCAACCCTTAAGAGTTTCAATTTGTATGCAATCACGCAGGCCCTTGCACTGCATGGTTTTGGTAAATATGAAGACAAAAATCTGCAGAAAATCGAATAGTGTGTATGAGGCTTAAGCGTGTGTACGAGGCTTTAGAAAAGGGAAACCTGGTAAACATGTAAAAAGAAAGCTGAAACACCACATGCTGACAGTAAGGCCCCTTTCACACTGAGGCGTTTTTCAGGAGCTACAGCGCTAAAAATAGCGCCTGTATAGCTCCTGAAAAAAGCGGGTCCTTTAACTCCATTGTGAAAGCCGAAGGGCTTTCACACTGGAGCGGTGCGCTAGCAGGACGGTAAAAAAAGTCCTGCTAGCATAATCTTTGGAGCGGTGAAGGAGCGGTGTATTCACCGCTCCTATACCGCTCCTACCCATTGAAATCAATGGGACACCGCGGTAATACCGCGGCAATACCGCCGGCAAAGCGCCGCTGCAGCAGCGCTTTGTGGGGGGTTTTAACCCTTTTTCGGCCGCTAGCGGGGGTTAAAACCACCGCGCTAGTGGCCGAATACCGCGGCTAAAACAACGGTAAAGCAGCGTAAATATAGCGCTGCTTTACCGCCACCGCCCCAGTGTGAAACCAGCCTAAATGGGAATGTATAATATTATTATGAAATATTTAATTGACCAAAAATATTTTTTATACTATACTATACCTTAGTTATTGACTCACATTTTAGCGAAAACAATTATTTAAGTGTTCAGAAAACATAATTAGTATATACATTGTTTAATTTGCCTTTGCCAAACTACTCAGCTTCCAGAGTTATCAGTTCTGATATAACACAGCTGACTTATACCACCAATGATATAAAAGAAATAAACCATTTAACAAGCAGGAACCACAAGGAACAGTTCCAAACCACCTGCTGGTCTCATAACCCTCTAAATATAAAACTCCCTTCCTGCTGTTAAATGGTCGGAGTAAGTATAATATTCTCTGATCTTGCTTCAAAACAGAAACAGTGCCTCATATTACAGGAAGACCACTGAAAATAATACTTCTGTTCTTTTTTTTTTTTTTAATCAACAAAAAAGTTTTTATTAATGAGATCACAAGGCATTACATGAAATATAATACATATGTATGACATTTAAGTAAATATATAGAGAATATCAGGATTCTTAATTCTCTCATCAACATAAAAGTGCCTTTAATTGTAAAGTTATCACTGTGCTCATACACCCAGAAAGAGAAGGCAGTGCAACAGCCTAGTGCTCATTCAATAAAGAAACACAACTAAAATAAGATTTAACTTAAAAGTCAGGTATTTAACCAACCATTGACACATCATCATGAGTTCAGATCTGTCGATCATGCAAAACACTCTCATTATGTCTCATATCTTATCACAAATTATAAGACTCCAATAGCAGCTCCTTATGTCCAATTATCCCATCAGCAGCCTATCCAGAGCCATTTGTGGTGGTGCCACCTCTGGGGAACTTAACCAATTCTGCCATAAATTGGAAAATTTGTTGGGCGATTTTCTATGTTGATATGTGTTTCTTTCCCGGATAAGGGAGTATTGACCATTAATCCACTGCGCTTCCCTTGGGATGCGTGCCGATAGCCACAAGCAGGCGATCAGCTTCCTGGCTATGTATAGTAGTTTAGTGAGGGCAATGTATACCAAGGGAAGGTACAGGTCCTAATCCAGGTTACCTAGTAAACACACCAGTGGCTCCAGCTTAAGCTGTACCTGGAAAACACTGTTTAATCTAGTGACAACAGAATTCCAGTACCTCACTAGCTTGGGGCAACGCCAAAGCATGTGAATGAGATCACCCGGGTGGGCATACTATACTAGACAGATTGGTAGCTACCCTTCATCTTATCACACCTACTTTCGGGGCTTTTTGTCCTCTTTCAGGCGTACTGACTAACTAGGCCAAGGCACACCTCAGGCCTTGGTAGTTAGGGTATCGCATTAGTAAGAAGGCTGGCCGTGGTAGGAGGGGTCTGAGGGGTATATATCCCTCTGTCTGATCCTGTGTCGGCTCGCATTCAGGTTTCCCACCCACCCGTTTCCCCCAAACCTTTCATATACTCATACACATCGTAGATTTTTTCATATTCATACATTCAAGGTATGCCCTCTTTCTTTCAGGCGTACTGCACAGCTAGGCCAAGGCACACCTCAGGCCTTGGTAGTTAGGGTATCGCTTTTCCAAGTGAAGACTCTGACTACAAGTTAATATTATTGAAACTGTGTTGGGACTTTCGATGTGATCATGCTTAAATGAAAACAAACTTTAGTTATGTAGCGCAGGGGTTTTACTACCCAAGTTACTGTGTTAAACAATGTCATGTTCTTTAAATAAGGGTTTGGCTCCCTCTAGTGACTTGTTCTTTTAGTGTTATTGAGACTTTTGTTTTGTTTCTGTAAAGCCACGCTCCAAGGCATTGTGGGCGATATAGTTCAATGAGGAAGTGACTCATGTGATTAACTCAGTCTGGAAACTATTGACCCACAATGCCCAGCTCACAGACCCACAATGCCAAGCAGAGAACAGCCTGCTGGGTGAGCAAATAAAAGGGGCAGTACAGCCATTTTTCTGGTCTCTTGGGACACCATTCAAAGCCTGCCTGCAGAGAGGTCTGTGTGTGCGACCGACAGACTGTGGCCTGGAAGGCGCAGAGCTGAATCGTTTGGCCTCTGAGGAGCTCCAGAGCACAGTCAGCTGGATCAGCGTGAAGATGGACTGGAGAACCCAAGATTTCTAAAGGTTTCCTGCATTACAGTCATCAGCCATCAGAAGGAGCGGTGCGGTGTGATGGCACCAGCTTGGATCGGACTGCAAAATTAGGAAAGGAGCCTTGCAAGCATCTGGGCCTGTTGTGGTGAGCGGGCACTTGCCCAGATCAATATAGTTTACTATTGACTAAGTGTATCAGCTATAGACTGCCGGTGAGACTTGTAGTCCCACAGAGGAATCTCACTAATCCATAGGCTGCATGCAGTGAACTTCAGGGTGGCCTTCTCTGTGCTATAAGTTAATGTTGCATCACCTCCATTGCTAAGGAGAAAAGTATTACAAGTGCCTTCTGTTTTGCAAGCACACCATGTTAGGGGAACATCACCTATCATACAGTCTGCTGTCCTCTTGTTCTCCCTGTTGGATTTACAAATACTGCAGTCTAATATCCTGAGCTAGCTGAAGAAAGAAGACAAGGGACTTCTGTCACTTTCTACAAAGTACTGTAGTTCACTTTGCAGAAGCGAACATTGCATTACAACCTTGAGCACAGGATATATCTATTGTGTTGTGTTACTGCATTTTCATAGCTATTATCGCAGGTTTGGTGCATATGCTTTGAGGTCAGTGGGAGGAAGCTTAAGTGTTTGAGGATATTGAGCGCCTGTCTTACTGTGTACCTGTGTAAGTGGAGGGAAAGTGATTGTTCTAAACTCTTAAGTGAACAAAACAAAACTGTACACAAATAGTGATGAAGCTGCTGCACTAGAATGTGACAAAAATTCAAAAGACAATGTGGATGGAAGTGTAGCGCTACAAACAATATACAAGTGAATCAAATAAATGAACACCAAATGGAAAATAAATTGATAATACACAAAAAAGTGTCTCTATGTAATGAACTGATAAACCATGTGAAGTCCAATATAATGAAAAAAATAAACACAGTGTGAATGAACACAGTGTGAGTATAAAGTCCCAAATGAACAAATGAAATAGTGATGTCAGGACATGGGTATCTTGAAAGGTCTTCTCATGAACACTTTCTGAAATAGATTGAAAACAGATATGCGCTTACCAGAACCAATGGACCCCCTGTCAGCGACAGAGGGTCAAACGGGCATGGAAAAGGCACGAATAGCCGGCAGCCTGGGCATTCACTGGACTTCTGAAGGCAAGCTGGTGGAATCTGCTGGTCTTGTCTTGACTTTCCCAAGGCGATATGGACGGTCAAACCAAGGATGGCCAAAGTAAAAACCATCAAAATGAACAAGTATAAAAGTGATCACAATTAAAAAAGAGCAATGTGGGAATAGGTATAACCTGGACCGACGCGTTTCGTGTAATACATCAGATGCCCCAGTTGAAGTGGTTATACCAATTACAACATTGCTCTTTTTTAATTGTGATCACTTTTATACTTGTTCATTTTGATGGTTTTTATCAATAAAATCTTCTTATTTTGACCTGCACCATCGGAGCCCCCTGTTTTTTCTTCTTTCCTCCCCATGGTTGGAAAACATCTGGGGAGCATCCTGTGCGAGTTCTTATCACACTAGATGTGGTAATAGAACATTGGTTCCAGCTTCCGGATTGCCGTGGATTCCTCCTTCTACACTTGTGGTTCCAGCCTTTGGGTTGCGGTTTGCATCCCACTTTGGCCATCCTTGGTTTGACCGTCCATATCGCCTTGGGAAAATCAAGACAAGACCAGCAGATTCCACCAGCTTGCCTTCAGAAGTCCAGTGAATGCCCAGGCTGCCGGCTATTCGAGCCTTTTCCATGCCCGTTTGACCCTTTGTCGCTGACAGGGGGTCCATTGGTTCTGGTAAGCGCATATCTGTTTTCAATCTATTTCAGAAAGTGTTCATGAGAAGACCTTTCAAGATACCCATGTCCTGACATCACTATTTCATTTGTTCATTTGGGACTTTATACTTACACTGTGTTCATTCACACTGTGTTTATTTTGTTCATTATATTGGACTTCACATGGTTTATCAGTTCATCACATAGAGACACTTTTTTGTGTATTATCAATTTATTTTCCATTTGGTGTTCATTTATTTGATTCACTTGTATATTGTTTGTAGCGCTACACTTCCTTACTGTGTACCTGTCTGCATACGCATCTTTATGTTGGTTATTGAATTATCATTTTCATGTTCAGATTGCCTGTTATCTATTGTCATTCTCTATTTTTAAATTACCATTTTGTTTATTGTTCTAAGTATTTTCTCAATAAACTTCTTAAGTGGTTAATTGACAACTTGTGTGAGACAGCATCTATTACTACAGCTGGCGAAGTGACGAGTTCCAAGGCTACGGTAAATATACTATATAGTGTACCATTACTGTGTTTCTTTTTTACCGTTGGGTCTCACACTAACATTATCACACAGGTGTGCCAGAGGGGTTGAGTCTGTTCTTGGGGTTGATAGGCAGAGTACAGGATTATTCATCAGCAGCTCCTATGGTACCCCCATACAGTGCTACAGTTATATTATACAAAAATAGCCATTGACCTGTCTTTTGGCCTGCAACAGTCCCATAAACATTCTACTGTGAATTGTATAATTTACTCCTACAGTTGATGTCACGGCAGTATTATGTAGCTGCACTGTCATTATCTTTTGCATGTGTGCAATGACAGGTAGGAGGCTGGAGTGTTTTGAAGAACAACCTGACTTCTTGATGCCCCCTAGAGGTCACTTGGGAACTTCTAAACTTACCTAATAAGAGGATTGTCTCTGTCAACGCCGGTAACAGCAGACATATTAGGTAAAGATTAGCTGTCAAAGAGACCATCTAATATTCCCACCTTGCCGTTGACTAATTTGTTTAAACTTTCAAACATTACAATTAGGGCTTATTCTCACTTGTCCATTTTTTGGCAGCAAAATGTATGCATTTTCTGCATTAACATGCATTTAAGTAGAAATCCCCTTCCTATGTGACTGGTGCACATCTTTACAGTACAGTTTAGTGGAAGAGGAAAAGGAAACTATATGAACTATAAAAACGTATGCATGTTAATTGCCATGCACAATGCAACAAAGAACAGTGTGACTCCGGTCTTAACCAGTTGTTTTTTATTTTTCGTATCCTAAAAATAAAATACAGTTCCTTATAGCTGATTGACCTTCATGCATATATTGTGCATTTAAATACAAGTGCTTATGACTATACTGTACAGACTGAGCTAACTTTCCTTATTACCTTCACATAACAATATACATTTTTATACATTGTTATAATGTGCATACCTAAGACAAAATGTCACCTATACCTATAGCCTATATAACCTATAAAGCAATAAAAATATTTTGTTGTAGACACATTTCATTAAAGTGTAATTCCGACTATACACCTAACTAGCCTTGAAACTGTCCTACCCCCCCTCCTAACACCTATGCTAACTAACCTGTGTAAGAAAGATGTATATACACTATATTGTCAAAAATATTGGGTATGCCTGCTTTTACACGCACGTGAACATTTTTTTTTTTTTGCAAAATCTTTTTTTTTATTGAATTTTTTTCATTAGCATACAACATTAGCCCACGCAGAGGCCAAACTTTGCCCACGCAGGGGCGGTTCCTCTGACCTGGCAACAGACCGCAGCAGGGCACACGCACATGAACTTTAATGGCATTCCAGTCTTAGTCCATAGGGTTCAATATTGAGTTGGCCCAACCTTTGCAGCTATAACAGCTTCAAATCTTCTGGGAATGCTGTCCACAAGGTTTAGGAGTGTGTCTATGGGAATGTTTGACCATTCTTCCAGAAGTGCATTTGTGAGGTCAGGTACTGATGTTGGACGAGAAGGCCTGGCTCGCAGTCTGTGCTCTAATTAATCCCAAATGTGTTCTATCTGGTTGAGATCAGGACTGTGTGCAGGCCAGTCAAGTTCCTTCACTCCAAACTTGCTCATTCATGTCTTTATGGACCTTGTTTGTGAACTGGTGCGCAGTCATGTTGGAACAGGAAGCCATCCCCAAACTGTTCCCATAAAGTTTGGAGCATGAAATTGTCCAAAATGTCTTGGTATGCTGACGCCTTAAGAGTTTCCTTCACTGGAACTAAGGGGCCAAGACCAACCCCTGAAAAACAACCCCACACCATAATCCCCCCTCCACCAAATGAATCGGACCAGTGCACAAAGCAAGGTCCATAAAGGCATGGATAAGCCAGTTTGGGGTGAAGGAACTTGACTGAATTAGAGCGGAGACTGCGAGCCAGGCCTTCTTGTCCACATCAGACTGCACAGATTCCTGACCTCAATCTGATGGAACACCTTTGGGATTAATTAGAATGGAGACTGCAAGCCAGGCCTTCTCGTCCACATCAGTGCCTGACCTCACAAATGCGCTTCTGGAAGAATGGTCAAACATTCCCATAGACACATTCCTAAACCTTGTGGACAGCCCTCCGAGAGAATTTGAAGCTGTTATAGCTGCAAAAGGTGGGCCAACTCAATATTGAACCCTACAGACTAAGACTGGGATGCCATTAAAGTTCATGTGCGTGTAAAAGCAGGTGTCCCAATACAGTTGACAATACATTAATACCTTGAATTACGAGTATAATTCGTTCCAGAAGCATGCTTGTAATCCAAAGCACTCATACATCAAAGCGAGTTTCCACATAAGGAATAATGGAAACTCAGATGATTAGTTCCACAAGCACTGCTTTTGTATGCAGTACTGTATGTGGCCAGAGCTGCATGGGCGCTGGTGATGCTCGGAGATACTCGGAGACACTCCAAGACAAAGAGGAACTGCTCCAAGCTGGGAGTGTCTCAGAGCGTCACCAGCACCCGCACCCCCGCACCTCTGGCCACACACCAGTGGCTTGACTCCTGCTCATCTTGTGAGACAACGCTTGCAAATCGAGTCAGAATTTTTTTTTTTTTAAATTGCTCGTATTGCGAAACGCTCGTATACTGCGTTAATCCGTGGTATTACAATATAGTGTACTTACCTCTGGTCTGATCACTTTAAAGTGATATTAAACAAACAATGTGTAATTGACATTATCCCTTCTCTTTCTGTGTATGGATGATGGCACTGTATTTATTTTAATTAATTAAATATAAGTACAGTACCTTTTTCATAATCATTATACAGCTGTCATGTGACCCACTCTTTCCCAACTCTCAGCTGCCGGTCACATGTTCAAATTAGAATTACAGGGAGGTGAGGCCTCCATCAATCCTGTAGTATCCAATCCCATTGTGTTTAACTGATTAGTGGGCATGGAGGAAGAGGAGGGACGGAGTGGGCTGTCATTTACCCAGAGTGTTTACACCCACATATGTGACTCTATAGTCATGTGGGCTGCACAGATAAGAAAATGAAGGAAACAAACAACTTAGAATGGAACTGAAACTGGAGCATGCTTGGTAGATGTCAACAGCTTGTCTACACAAACTCAGGTTGCAGTGGTACACAGTCAAGGAGGGAGGGACAGAGAACAGGATCACCAGTTGTTTTGTTTTTTGCAGAATACAGAAAATGAATCCCATAAGTGAGTATGAATAGCATGTAATACATCATGTACTGACAGTTTCTTAATGATGTGGGTTTAATGACTCTATTGCAACTTCTACATATAAGGACTGGTAAGTTGCAATATATGACATTTTGTTCTTGGGTTTAGTTATGCTTTAAGTACATTATCATTAGAAGTACAGTGCCTACTTAAGTTTGGAAAACACTGGCATATCCTATTCCCGATTTGTCCACCCCTGCATATTAATACTTGTATTTGTATCAAGAAGGGAAAAGAAGGCACACACCAAAACCATTCAATTAGAAGAAAGTGTCACCTCACAAGGTGCCAAGCTGCAGTCTACAGACAAAGGCCCTCAAGAAAATCACAAGGTATGGAAATTCTGACCAAAATGCGCTTTCCAACACAAAAAAGTGCAAAATATACTTAGTGTCAAAAACAGTGCAATGGAGCAAAAAACAAATATTTTATAACACATATAGTAAAAAAAGTGCAAAAATGTAAAACATATTATAAAAAAAAATGTTAATGTAGTAAAGTATCCAAATAGGGATGCTTCCAGCATAGACATCTCTACAAGTGCTCCTAGGCGCAGCGATAAACCACCCGTGTAGCCACAAGTATACTGATTCCACCACCACTCACCAGAGCAAGCATAAATAAGGCCTCCATCCTGATCCCCACAATAAATATCCCATTAAGGTACGTCCGGGCAGCTCGTCCTGTACAAGATAGCTCACCACACAGAGCCCAAAGATCGTTAAATAGTGTAGTATTTTTACTCAATTAAAAGGCATACAATATAAAAGGTTTCCACATAGATAAAACAAACATAAAACAGCTGAGCATACCAAGATGGCGACTTCACTAGGAACCAGATGCGGCAGTGAGACGTCTGCGTGTCGGGCACTTCCCTACACATTTTGTGCACATGAACGTCTTCAGGAGACTGCCTACTCTTAGTGTATGCACACAAAACGCGTCCTTGTACAGGACGAGCTGCCCGGACATACCTGACTGCTACTGGGATATCTGTTGTGGGGATCAGGAAGGAGGCCCTAAGTGATGGCATAACTGTATCAGGCGTACTTTTTAGCTTGCTCTGGTGAGTGCATAGTGGTGGTGGAATTAGTGTACTTGTGGATACACGTGTGGCTTCATCACTGCACCAAGGAGCACTTGGTGCTCTACTCTATAGATCTATGTTGAAAGCATCCCTATTTGGACACTTTAATACATGAACTTTTTATTAATGCTATATATTGCACTTTATTCAGTATATGTGTTAAAATATATATATATATTTTTGGCACTTTAAGTATATTTTGCACCATTGTATATGCATATAATTATTTTATACATGGTGAGATATTCATACATGAACATTTTTTCATAGAATAGAACTACCTACAACTTTAGTCATATCACTTACCTGTATTGAAGGATGTGGCACATTGTGCAGGCAGTTGGAAATCTTCACAGCAGGAATGCCTGTCCTCTTCCTGTCTCTGAACTTCCATCGCTGCAATGATTGACAGATCTGGGTCTTCAGGCAGAACATCACTACTTATGGTCTGACAGGGACCTCCTCAAGTAAGAAAAGTTAATTGTTTCATTGATTACATTGCTTGTATCATGATCTGTGAATGGGGAATAGTCTTATCAGTCAAAAGATTCTGTTACAAGCTGTACAATCAATGAAAGAACCTTTCTCAATGGAGGAAGGAGGGGACATGCTCCTGTTGGACCATCTATACTGCTGTTTCGTCTGAAGAACTGAAACTGTTAACCATTGTAGTCAGAGGCGTAACTAGAACCTTCAGGGCCCGGGTGCAAAAAACCATAAAGGGCCCCCCTGACCACCAGCTAGGGCGCACCCAAGGTGGCAGAACGCCAGAGCTCGGTCACAAGTGCGACCTTTGGGACCCCGGCAGTTCTGCCACGAGTGTCAATATTTTTTGTATTTTAGTTATTTTATTTGTTACCATTTTATTTATTTTTTAACAATTTTTTTTTTTTTTTATTATCATCAATTTCATCCAAACTTTTTTTTATTCAAGAAAGCTCACATCACAAAATGATGTAGTACAACTTTTCGGAGCCACGCAGGACCCCTTTGTCAGGCATGTGATAAGACATGCCTGACAAAGGGGTCCTGCGTGGCTCCGAAACATTGCACTATATCATTTTGTGATGTGAGCTTTCTTGAATAAAAAAAAGTTTGGATGAAATTGATGATCCTTGGTGTGCTGTCAAATATCTACATATCGTTCAGGTTCCAGAATCCAGCTGACGGTCGCTACAGCATCCAGTACCTTAAGAGCTCATTCCAGAAATGTGTGGGATGGGAATATGGACTGTGGGTGTCATATCAGGGGTCTAAACAGACCTCTGATGTTTCATCTGTGAAACAGAGGATTGAGGACACAGCCCACAATCTCCATCTCTGCAGCCTCAGCTGCACAGAATAAATGGACAGAAATGGCTCCATACAGAGCGTCCTGTTCATTCACAAACTGAAGCATAGTAAACACAGTTTACTATGCCTCAGTTATAAATGAACTGGGTCAGTGATCCCTGCGGCCGACTGACTCTATTCATTAAGACAAGGGAGGAGCCGGTAAATTACACATTTACCGGCCCCTTCCCCACTCTTCATCCAGAAGCATCCCCCGTAACAGCCGGAAGGAGAGGGGAGGGGGGAACCCGGCAGCACTGTGGGGGATGAGGGGGGCCAAAGAGTACACAGGGGGGCATATTGAGGAACCGTTACCCTTCATTTTCCTCCTGCAGCAGCTGAAAGACTGCAGGAGGAAAATTAGGAGGATTGGCTTCTCTATATGCCACCCCTCCTACCCAGGTGTACATGGGGCTGCACAGGAAACATGGAGCATGCAATTGTGACCCCTGCAACTCCTGTACATACGCCCCTGCTAGGATGGGATGAGTGACAGTGCTGGGGGATGGGATGAGTGTCAGTGCTGGGGGTGGATTGGATGAGTGTCAGTGCTGGGGGTGGATTGGATGAGTGTCAGTGCTGGGGGTGGATTGGATGAGTGTCAGTGCTGGGGGTGATGGGATGAGTGTCAGTGCTGGGGGTGATGGGATGAGTGTCAGTGCTGGGGGTGATGGGATGAGTGTCAGTGCTGGGGGTGGATTGGATGAGTGTCAGTGCTGGGGGTGGATTGGATGAGTGTCAGTGCTGGGGGTGGATTGGATGAGTGTCAGTGCTGGGGGTGGATTGGATGAGTGTCAGTGCTGGGGGTGGATTGGATGAGTGTCAGTGCTGGGGGTGGATTGGATGAGTGTCAGTGCTGGGGGTGATGGGATGAGTGTCAGTGCTGGGGGTGGATTGGATGAGTGTCAGTGCTGGGGGTGGATTGGATGAGTGTCAGTGCTGGGGGTGGATTGGATGAGTGTCAGTGCTGGGGGTGGATTGGATGAGTGTCAGTGCTGGGGGTGATGAGATGAGTGTCAGTGCTGGGGGTGATGGGATGAGTGTCAGTGCTGGGGGTGATGGGATGAGTGTCAGTGCTGGGGGTGATGGGATGAGTGTCAGTGTTGGAGGTGATGGGATGAGTGTCAGTGCTGGGGGTGATGGGATGAGTGTCAGTGCTGGGGGTGATGGGATGAGTGGCAGAGGGGGAATGAGTGGCAGTGGTGTGGGGGGAATGAGTGGCAGTGGTGTGGGGGGGAATAAGTGGCAGTGGTGTGGGGGGGGAATGAGTGGCAGTGGTGTGGGGGGGAATTAGTGGCAGTGGTGTGGGGGGGGGAATGAGCTGCAGTGGTGTGGAGAGGAATGAGTGGCAGTGCTGAGGGGGATGAGATGAGTGGCAGTGGGGGGGGGAGTGGCAGTGCTGGGGGGGGGGAGGTGGGATGGAATCAGCAGTGGTGGTGGCGGGGACTGGGTTCATTGGCAGTGCTGGGTGCCAGCATCAGAGAGACTTACTTGCTGTTAGTGTCCACTCGTTTTCTTCTGCATTGCTCTGTGTCTCTCTCGGCTCCCTTTGCTCCACGTGTCTCTACTTACATCTGTTAGGAAATGGGTCCTCCTCACACAGCGGCTGTGACCGCCTGCAGCTCCTCCTCCATCACTGTACTGGGTCAGCTAGCACTCTTCTAGATTCAGCTCCCCAACTGCACGGCCCATCATCAACCTGCGGCTGCAAATGGAATGGGAAGACCCGGCGGACAGACAGTGTGGGCGGTCCGCTGTGCAGTGAGTTTCCCTGTTCCGACCTGAGCCTAACTAGAGAAGTCAGCGGGCCCCCCCACAATGGCAGAACACCAGGACCCAGTCGCAAGTGCGACTGCTGCGACTCTGGTAGTTCCGCCACTGATTGTAGTGCTGAAAGTTCAGAGACAGGAAGATAAAAGAGAGATAGGGCATCCCTGCAGTGAAGATTTCTCAAGGATCCAGCTGCCTGCATAACATAGAACATACTTCATTACAGGTAAATGATGTAACTAAAGTTGTAGGCAGCTTTTTTAGCTAAACTTCAGGTTTAAGCCTTGGTATATATGTTGTGGTACATCTTTCTTTCTGTAATATGCAATAAGTAGGTTAATAACACGCTTGGCTTTTCTGTTGTGCAATGTAATATTGCGCTATTTGAACAACTCATGTGTGCTACAGAGTGTGTACGCGGCATTAGTGCGAGCAGCTGAAAATGACTTGACGCTCACTAGGTTTGGCAGCAAAAGGGTGGGCTTTAACACCAACATGCTGCACATGTGTTACACGAGCAGCAAGGAGAAAGAACCTTCCATCATACATTTTGCTTATAAAACAAACAGGAATTGCTCCATAAAGACAAACTTACCTTATACTATAATTATAACCCATCATGCAACTAGCTAATGAACTTTGAGTGTCACGTGTCCTCAGTAAAATTATCTTAAAAACATTAGGCCCCATTGATCTATGTGGTTTCTATGCGTTTACATTGCTCATCAATGTGTTGCTTTAAAGGGTTAATTTACTGTTACCAAAAACTGCCCTTGCTATAGGTGTAAGCCATTTAAAGCAATAGTAAACACCGCCTGGTGACTTGTACCTACAGGTAAGCCTAAAATAAAGCTTTAAAGGGTTAATTTACTGTTACCAAAAACTGCCTATGCAGGTAAGAGATACAAAAATGCCTATACAGGTAGCTAAAAACTGTACAGCTTTGACCAAAGTTGAATACTGCCCTTGCTATAGGTGTAAGCCATTTAAAGCAATAGTAAACACCGCCTGGTGACTTGTACCTACAGGTAAGCCTAAAATAAAGCTTACCTACAGGTACAAGGAATATCTCGTAAACATGCACCGTTTAGGAGATATTCACTATTTCTTCAGCCGGTGGCTTCACCAGCGCGTGCGCAGTGCGCTCTAAATGGATGGCATACTGAGTATGCCGTTCATTTAGAGTGCTATGCTGCAATCAAGGCTCCCTTATGCATGAGTGGGAGTGACGTCATCGCAGCTCGGCCATTAAAATGCCTGAAGTCTGCAGACCCGGTAGGAAGACCAGATGAAGATGAAAGCCATGCTAGTGGTGACAGCGCACTACTGTAGGACTTCGTTTTAAAGTAAGTCTTTTAAAATGTGCTAGTATGCGGGGCATACTAGCACATTAAGTCATTAAATGCAGGGGAAAGTTTTCTTTTTTTTAACTGCCTTTACTACTACACACAAATTCCTGTGCTGTCTGGGGAGAGGAGACATGTTGTTTGTTCCTAGTAAATAGGAACAACCCATACAGTTAGAACACACATTTAACCCCTTGAACGCACCCTAGAGTTAACCCCTTCCCTACCAGTGACATTTACACAATAATTAGTGCATTTTTATAGCACTGATCACTGTATAAATGTCAATGGTCCCAAAAATGTGTCAAAAGTGTCCAATTTGTCCGCTGCAATGTCGCAATCCCGATAAACGCAGATCGCCGCCATTACTAGTAAAAATAAATAAGAAGAAAAATTACACAAATCTTTCCCATAGTTTTCAGACACTATAACTTTTGCACAAACCAATCAATATACGCTTATTGCAATTTTTTTATTTTTTTACCAAGAATATGTAGCAGAATATATATTGGCCTAAATTGATGAAGAAATTTTGTTTTTTTTAAAAAATTTTGGGGATATTTATTATAGCAAAAACTAAAAAAATATATATATTTTTTTAAATTGTCGCTGTTTTTTTGTTTATAGCGCAAAAAATAAAAAACGCAAAGGTGATCAAATACCACCAAAAGAAAGCTCTATTTGTAGGAAACAAATTATGCAAATTGTGTTTGGGTACAGCATCGCATGACCGCACAATTGCCAGTTAAAGTGACTGGTACCCCCTTCCTAGTCAGGAAGGGGGTAAAATCTCCTGATGCCTGACTGAAAAACTCCCAGAGATGGTATCATCCAGAAACATGCAGTCAGGGGAGGCACTTGCCATGAACATTAAAAAAAAAAAAAAATTATAAAATAAGGTCACAGAGATCCCAAATGGGTAGCATAAGTCCTACCCCGCCACTGGTAAAAATATGGGGCTCATATGACCTATGGTTCCGGAGATACGGGGTTCCTTGCGCAGCCTGTCAGAAGCTACATACAGAGCGGCCAGTTTAAATACAATCTGACACACTGTTTGCAGCAGACTGAGAGGTTGAGCTCACAGTGCCTCTCCTCACTTTTTGTCAGAGGCACTGAGCTCAATGGACAGCTTGGAGTCTTGGACCAATGGTAAAGTACCATTAGCCCCTTCTGTCCAATAAAAATGCTGCAGTGGAAGCACGCCTCTCACTGCAGTGTCATAGAAGAGACATATGTCTAAAAGACAAATGCTCCCTTCCAGCCCAGCCCTCTTAACTACAAGGAAATACATGGGTTTATGGGTATAAGATTTACCCCATGTTTTTCTCACACAGTTAAGAGGGAGAATGAGAATCTGCTGCTGTTGAAAAGGTATTGTTATAATCAAGCTAAATCATATATTATTATGCTATATGTTATAACATAATAATTTATTATTTATCTATTTACTGTGAAATTATTGGTTTGAAGTTATAACTTCAAACTTCAGTAATTTGTCCGTTAAGCCACCTGCTAAAAGTACAGTTTTTGAAAATATAGTAAATTACCTTAAAAACAATATATAATAATTATTTGTATATTACTTATGGTAATTAACCCCTTGCCACCAAGGGAAATTCTGACACTTCTCTCCTTCATGTAATAATAATCATTTTTTTTTTCTAGAAAATGACTCACAACCCCCAAACATTATATATATTGTTTTAGCAGACACCCTAGGGAATAAAATGGTGGTCGTTGCAACTTTTGATGTTACATGGTATTTGCGCAGCAATTTTTCAAACACGTTTTTTTTTGGAAAAAAAACGTTTCATGAATATAAAAAAAAAACACTAAAGATAACCCCATTTCTTTTTTTTTTGTATAATGTAAACGGTAATGTTGCGCCAAGTAAATAGATAACTAACATGTCACGCTTTAAATTTGCACACACTCGTGGAATGGCGCCAAACTTCAGTACTCTCTATAGGCGACGGTTTACATTTTTTTACAGATTACATGTTTAGAGTTACAGAGGAGGTCTAGTGCTAGAATTATTGCTCTCGCTCTAAGGATCATGGCGTATGTATCCTGTGTGTATCTGGCTCTGATACTAGCCAGTGCCTCACCAGCCACTGACCTCACCTCACGAGGTCATCCCATCCTGTCTTGTTGAAGGGACGTTGCTAAGACACTCCCAGCTCTTACTGCTCACCCCCAGCATCACAAGAGCAAACTCTCAAACCCAAACACACACGTGATCCACGTGTCCATATACATATCTCTTCTGTCATAGCATCACTAAGCTCAGAGCTACTACGACAGGAGAGAGCGTTATGAGTTAGAATGTCTGGGAATGTCTTAGCAACATCCTAGCAACAGGGCAGGATGGGATGATTCCATCTCCGAGAGTTTTTATCAGTTAGGCTTTGGGGCGTATGTAAATAGCGACACCTATAGCAAGAGCATTAATCATCTTTGGTCAAATTTGCACAGATTGTTTTTCTCTGCGGGAGCCCCTTACCTGTATAGGCAAGTATTTGGTATAGCTGAACTAACCCTTTAAGCCAGCCCATTTATTTGAATAGACCACCAAAGTATCACAACACCACAATCGACTACTAAAGGACCAGAACAAGTACCTGCACTATTTTTCTCAATGCAGCACACCACAGTGCATGGTAAATTGAACGGCACCGCAAAGCACTAACATGTACATGGTGTGAAGTCAGCAATAGTCTCGGACCACATCTTTGCGTTGTAATGTTACACACGTTACCTCACTGAACATGGGTGATCCCAGCTCTCCCAGCAAAACCTACGTTTTGTTAAAATAAAGAGAAAAAAAACCTTAAACTGAATTATACCCATTGCAGGGATTTTCATTTACATTTCTGCAGTCATACCTTTTTTATTTATAACAGGCCTGGATCTAGAGGAGTGCTGGGGTGGGCTGTGTCTCACAAATTTTAGTTGTTATCCCCCTAGATCTTTGAGATTACATCCACTAATCCATGAGACTTGATGGAGACATTTCATGTAAGGGAGCACTCTGATGAGGACAGTTGATATAAGATGTCATTCTGGTGAGGCAATTGATGTAAAGGGGCACTCTAATGCGGGCATTTTATATAAAGGGCACTCTGATGGGGACATTTGATATAAAGGGGCATTCTGATGGGGACACCTGATGTAACGGGAGACTCTTATAGAAACCCTGATTTAAGGAGGAACTCAGATGAGGACTCCTGCTGTAAGAGAGGACTCCTGCTGTAAGAGAGGGCACAGGTTCTATTTAAAGCAGAACTTCCCCCAAAAGGGGAAAGTTCCACTTATTTAAATCCCCCCTCCTCTGCCACATTTGGCATTTTTTAGGGGGGAGTGGGTCCCCCCCCCTTTCCCTTGCAGCCTTCTGAGACACATCCCAGGTTCTAGATGACTGCAGGACCATTCACAAACCATAGCGCGGCTTGTGCATGCGCAGTGGAAAACTGGCTGTGAAGCTGCAAGGCTTCACTGCTAGTTTCCCTTAGTCAAGATGCCCGCGCCTGGACCCGAAGCCGATTGAAGAATCGGCTCGGGTTTGGACAGGTAAGTATCCTTACATTAAAAGTCAGAAGCTACAGTATTTGTAGGTTCTGACTTTTCCTTTTTTTTGGGGGAGACTGGAGCTCCTATTTAATCATCATAAACTAATGATGATTAACAGCCTAATACAATACTAGCATTTCCTGTTCATTCCACTGCTTCTATACTACCTGGCCAATATTATTCGTGGGCAGTGGCGGCTGGTGCTCAAAATTTTTGGGGGGGGGCGCAAACAAACAGCCTCACTGTGCCATCAAACGCTGCCACTGTGCCCATTAAACGCTGCCACTGTGCCCATCAAACGCTGCCACTGTGCCCCAAGTGCTGCCACTGTGCCCAAACGCTGCCACTGTGCCCATCAAACGCTGCCACTGTGCCCCAAGTGCTGCCACTGTGCCCCAAGTGCTGCCACTGTGCCCCAAGTGCTGCCACTGTGCCCCTTAAGTGCTGCCATTGTGCCCCTTAAGTGCTGCCATTGTGCCCCTTAAGTGCTGCCATTGTGCCCCTTAAGTGCTGACATTGTGCCCCTTAAGTGCTGCCATTGTGCCCCAAGTTCTGCCATTGTGCCCCTTAAGTGCTGCCATTGTGCCCCAAGTTCTGCCATTGTGCCCCTTAAGTGCTGCCATTGTGCCCCTTAAGTGCTGCCATTGTGCCCCTTAAGTGCTGCCATTGTGCCCCAAGTTCTGCCATTGTGCCCCTTAAGTGCTGCCACTGTGCCCCTTAAGTGCTGCCACTGTGCCCCCTGCCTGCCCTCTGCACTTACCTTGTCCCGGTGTGCAGCTGGTGACGGCGTCAGGCGACGAGCGGTGTCTCAGTCGGATGTCTTCTCCCGCGCTCCTCCTGTCTTCTTCTGCTGTGATTGGACGCTAGGTGATTGGACGCCTAGCGTCCAATCACAGCGCCTGTGACTTCAGCCAATCAGGTGACAGGTAACAGACCTGGCAACCTGATTGGCTGAGAGGCGGGTCTGTGTTAGGGAAGCGATGTATTCGCTTCCCTAACACAATACTGTGTAATCAGCGAACGCACAGCCGTGCGCCCGCTGTTTACACTTAGGGAAGCCTATTAGAGCACACCGCTCTAATAGGGTCCCCTATTAGAGCTTACAGCTCTAATAGGGGCGCTTCCAGCAACACCCCCCCCACTGTAATTCAGATGCCCGGCGCCCGATGAGGGGCCGGACACCTGAATAGGGGGCGGCAGCGGTGACAATAGATAGATTCATGCAATGCATGAATCTATCTATTGGTGATAGAGCGGTGCAGGAGAGGGGGGGCGGCGCTCCTGCGCCCTCTATGCACGCACCGCCACTGTTCGTGGGCATGCCAGGTGAACAGGAACATCTCTGTCACACTATTAACATTATGCCCCCTGACTTTTTTTTTACTGCACCTCTGAATCAGATAGGCTAGTTTCGGCCTTGATATATAATGTTCCATTCTTTGGTTTTCATACAGGAAAAATAGGACAATACAAGCATGTATATGCATAAAATAGAGCAAGATTGTACTAAACTGGTCAAAACACACTAATAAAGTTAACATGGATAATGGATACAACCAAGTCAGTGACTTCATTCTGCAAAATCATGTTAGCGAACACAATACTTCATCAGACTGGGTGACACCAGTCCCGAGAAGATAGAGGAGAATAGATGGCGAGAGAAGGGGAGGGTAAGATTAGGGGTCAATGGTCAGAAAGGGATAGGGAAGATGGAGAAGTAGGGTAAAGGGGTACAATAATCTTAACAACAACCCATACATTGCCTTTCAGGTGGAGAAACTAAGGATGAAATATTGCAAAAAAAAATAAAAAATCTCTTTACACTATTAGACACCTACAGTAGGCTACACATCTTTGACTCAAAGAAACTCAAAGAAAACAAAGTAATAAGGCTGGAAAGGATCAGGCTGGCCCCACAAGGCCTGGACCACTGTTCTGCAGACTTACCTTTTCGTTCTGAAGAAATTCATGTTTATCTTTTAATGTCCCTTTCAGATGGACTGCTGAAAGGAAGGATCTGCCTTTATTATTACTACCTAGTGATTCTCTGTGTTATAATAAGAAGAGGAGCATCATCTCCTTCCTTCCTTCAGCTGTGAAGAGCATTCGAAAACATCTCAGCTAAAATTAAATGCCTGTTGCATATGATGCCTCTTATTTATCCAACAGCTCAGTGCAGACTCCTGGGAAAAGCTATGGGCCAATCACGTGAGAACGTTGTTTTCAGGGGCCATTCTGCAAACAAAGGGTGTCCAGAACACATTTCTCTCCCCAGTGTTTGGTTTTGATTTTTGCTGTGTCCCATTGGGGAGACTTTCCCTTACCCCCTGCCCTGGAAATGCAACATGAAGGAAGGAGCTTTCCAAAGTGAGGGGAAATTCCCTTTTAGACAGCTGTGATTAGCACAGATGTCCCAATTGGAAGGTTACCCATCTATTCCTGTTTCACTGGCAACTGTAAACATCATGAATTTCCCATCACCTTCTGTCACAATGACAATGGTCACCAAGTCAAATACAGTAGGTGAATCTTCCCGGTGGAGACACAAACAACAATAAAATCCTACCACGGGTTTCAGCATTTCCCCACTGTATCCACAAATATAAAGAAAGATTTGACTTTAGATATGCTTGTTTTATATATAGATACTCTGGCATAGTTTTTAAACAGAGTTTTTTCATCTGTGAAGCAGTATTGAAAGCATGCACTGCTACTGCTTATGGAGGATCACAGCTGAGAAATGCTGAAAGGTGAACAGACCTGAAACTCTCCAAGCTGTACTGACAATTTCTGAGCAAGTTACAAAACACTTGGCACCTGGTGCATTAAAGATAATAATAATATATTTTAATTTATAATGTGATTGCAATGCAGTCATCTTCATGGCCTATAATGCAATCAGCACTCTAAAGTTTCTGATGAATAAAGCACCTGATTAATTTAACCAAATTACCTTCTTTTTATCGAAGAAACGTTCATTTCATACAAAAACTCCAAAGTTTTGGTATAAGAAACTTTTATTTTAACTGAAGAAATATTATTATCATAAGAAAACTCAAAAATGATGGTTATGGTATACAAACCACCTGTTTTTTTTTTTTTTTAGACCAAACCTTTTTATTGAACAGATGTTATTTTCATAAAAAAACTAAATTTAAAGCGCACCTTTTATGTCTAGGAGAAAAAAGTGCGATTATGATAAACGTACCTAAAACCAGTTAACTCGTAGAACTCCTAGTGAACCTCCTTTAAGTGTGAGTAATAATAACCACAAAAATATTAAATAGGTAAATAGGTAACAGCCTACTTCTACTGCACTAACACCTGCGGGCAATTAGGTAATTAAAGGAAAAGATAAAAAGGAAACGTATTTCCTCCTAGTCCTGCTTACCTCTCGGGTTCAAACCCAGCCTGTAGTCTGGTAGCATTGTATCTCTGAGCTGCTGTCTCATGCCCATGAAGATGCCCACCTTGCACAGGTGAACAGCCATTAAGCAGGGAACGTCTGTGTGAAGAATGAGTTGGGGAAAGTGGGGACTCCTTTACATCCCCTACAATTAGTCGATAGTCAAAAAGTCCTTGCTGAACATCCCCGTCATACCTGTACCCATCCATGCCCAAAAAAGTGATGAGATATGCTGCTGTGCAAGAATAATTGAAGAACAAACAATTGTTCCAAGCAGTCACCAAAACATCCTGTGCAGGCTGCCACAAGTAGTTTGATGAGCAGATCTGCTCAGTCCTGTTATGTGAATGCCCTTTAAGTTTTAAGACAGGTTGCCCTTGGCGCTGAACTCAAGCAGTGCAGACAGAAGGCTGGCTTCCCTGAGCTGTGCAGTATCTGTCAAAGAGGATCGGAGTATTTAACATCCTGATAGCTGGGGAATTTGCACACTTGCAGATTTCCCTGCCCCCTTTCCTCCCTACGTGTGCCTGTCTCCAGGAGCTGTCTCCACCCAGAGGACAGATTGTTGGTGTTTCACCAGGGACCATGAAGTGCTGTGTCCTTCCTTCTTCTGGGCACCTTTATCAAAGGACCCAGGCTGCCCAGCTAATGCTGATGTGAGCATGTTCCTTTCTGCAAGCTTAATGTGCAGAACAACAGGCGGCCCTGATAAGAAAGGATGAGCACTTATAACTAAAAGTCATTCTACAGCTTAGACACACAGCTGCACATCAGCTGCTTTTGAATACATACCGGTATTAGTCTCACTTTCCTTTCGCTTGTGTAATAGCAATCTTGAGTGACTTCATTTTTTACATACTGTATATACAGGTTCGCACAAATTCATTTATAAATGCCTAGATTTCTGACATGCAAATGATTCTTAGCAGGTATGGAAGAAGGCAGTCTAGTAGCATTACTGTACATTATTTACTTTGAATCATGTGTCTTTGACTTTACAGAATTACAGGTGGCCAACCCTCCAGCATCACACCCAGGCTACGGACAAGAATGTACATTACAGGAACACAATGTCATACTGAGTGAATAATCACATAACAAAAACACATAAGGTAAAACATTAGAGATGAGCAAATCTGCCTCGGTTAGATTCCCAGGGAAGTACAGGCAGTCCCTGGGTTACAAACAAGATAGGGTCTGTAGGTTTGTTCTGAAAGTGTTTGTTACATAGTTACAAAAAACACAGTCACTTCCAGCACTATTAGGTCTTCCAAGGTGTGGAGTAACAGATGTCAGATAAAATGGTGGTGTGAAAGGTATATATGATATCCCAAAACTGGGTGGATGCTGCCTTCCTTAGATGGGGTAATCCGAAAGGAACTACACGAAAAACAGAAATGGAAGGAGCGCACACCTAGTGTGTTACCAGAGATAATTTAATAAGAAGAAATTTTGGTATAAAAGTGGGTACTCACAAAGTGCAACTGACAAGAGGCCATAAACCCTACCCCAATCTGTCTGCCTATGTCCTACTTTATTAGCTTTTAGACAATCCCTGAAAACCCTTCTCTTCAGAGAAGCCTACCCTACCCACACCGAACAACTGTATTTTAATTTTCTCCATCAGCTCATCCCCCACAGTTAATACCTTTTGTTTCAACTTGACCCTCCCTTCTAGATTGTAAGCTCTAACGAGCAGGGCCCTCTGATCCCTCCTGTATTGATTTGTATTGTAAGTGTACTGTCTGCCCTCATGTTGTAAAGCGCTGCGCAAACTGTTGGCGCTATATAAATCCTGTATAATAATAATAATAATAATAATAATAATAATAATAATAAACACAGTGCATGGACATGCACAGAACAAGGGGTATAGCTAATGTGTTTCCGGGGTGCACCCCCTTCCTCAGGTTTTGGATACCATATATACACCTTTCACACCACCATAAAATGGTGGTGTGAAAGGTATATATGGTATCCCAAAACTGGGTGGATGCTGCCTTCCTCAGATGGGGTAATCCAAAAGGAACTACAAGAAAAACAGAAATGGAAGGCGCGCACACCTAATGTGTTACCAGAGATAATTTAATAATAAGAAATCTTGGTATAAAAGTGGGTACTCACAAAATGCAACTGACAAGAGGCTATAAACACAATGCATGGACATGCACAGAACACGGGGTATAGCTAACGTGTTTCAGGGGCGCACCCCCTTCCTCAGAGCCAGGCTCTGAGGAAGGGGGTGTGCCCCCAAAACCCATACCCTGTGTTCTGTGTATGTCCATGCACTGTGTTTATGGCCTTTAGTGAGTTGCATTTTGTGAGTACCCACTTTTATACAAAAATTTCTTCTTATTAAATTATCTCTGGTAACGCACTAGGTGTTCGTGCCTTCCATTTATGTTTTTCTTATAGTTACATAGTAGGCAAGGTTGAAAAAAGACACAAGTCCATTAAGTCCAACCTATGTGTGTGATTTTGTGTCAGTATTACATTGTATATCCCTGTATGTTGTGGTCGTTCAGGCAGAAGATTTGTAAAGGCCGAAGATTTTTATCTTAATGAATTTTATGCATTAGGGTAAACTACCTTCAGTGTGCAGCAGCCCCCCTCAGCCCCTCTAATACTTACCTGAGCCCCGTCTCGATCCAGCGATGTGCAAAAGTGCCTCGGCCTTCTGGGACTCTCCCTCCTGATTGGCTGAGACACAGCAGCGGCACCATTGGCAGCCCCTGCTTTCAATCAAAGTCAGTTAGCCAGTGAGGAGAAAGAGGGGGCAGGGCCAAACCACGGCTCTGTGTCTGAATGGGCACATAGAGCTTTGGCTCGGCTCGGGGGCCCCCATAGCAAGCTGAAAATACTGTAAATTCTGCGCTTAGGAATAGAACTGCAGCCTCCCGAAAAAGGTACTACACACAAGTGTGTAATAAATAGAATATAGTAAAATGAGGGATAGTGGCGCTGTTCAGGGTACCGAAGTGAAAATCACTTGACAGGATATTAATAAACTGTTGTACCATACCAGGTAGGAGATAAAAGACTATGTATACGTATAAATAATGTAACAGACGGTGTATGGGTATATAAATATATGTATATTGTAATAACACTCAAATAAAAATAAAAATGATATGTGTAAAATATATATTAAAGTGACTCAGTGCAAAAAGGTGATGATTGGTACCTGTGAGGGGAATCCTTCAAATAAATTATTATACCAATGAGTTATAAAAATGAATAAAAATAAATATAAAAATTAAAGTGACTCCGTATGGAAGATGATGATAAAAAGTAAATATCTATATATATATATATATATATATATATATGATCAGTAAAAATTATGAAATAAAATAATCAAATTGATGATGCAAGTAATTTGTTAATAAAAGTGCTCAGTTCAAGTGTATAATCCATAGGCGTGTAGAAACAAAAATAAATACAAATTGAAATCTATACAGAATGTCCCATGTGAAAAAAGATTCTGTGTGCAAAAATTGATGAAAAAATTAATGACGTCCTGTGTAGTTCTTAAACTTCAAGAAATCTGTGACAAATGGCTTGAACAAGTATCTGGATGACTGGTGGATGATGAAATATTCAGTGCTCCCCTCCTTCCGCAGAGTGACCCCTAATGTGCAAACACTCACCAGAGTGCCTAACCCCTGCAGAGGTAATAGCCTTTTCCAGTCTCTGGGGATAGGGGGTGCAGCACCATGCGATCCGTGTGTATATGAAAAAGGGGAATGACACTAATAGTGTGATTCTGTTAACCCAAAGGGGTATTTTATTATAGATCAAAAATAGTTAAAAAAGATATAATACAACCACTAAGGGCTGACAAAACAAATATATGTATAAGGTTTACAAGTTATAAATAAAGAGAACAGCAGAGCGCGCAGCGCTGGGCAATGCGATGAAGGCACCGCAAAGCCCCGCTCTACAGCGTGCGTTCCAAATGCGAGCTGTATAGAACCGGAAGTAGCGGGGCGGATGTAACGTGACGTGTACCAGGGTATCACCTTACGTACGTTTCGTCAGTGGACGTCGTCGGAGGTGATACCATCTTGGTACACCTCACGTATTATATAGAATAGGTGAGGCTACGGTGACCAATGGGAAAGAGACAATTGCACCTATGATGCGCGAGTACCGGGGCCGATAATTAATGGGCATTACAGACGTAATGACACCAATGAGGATATAATTAAATTAAAGGAATCAGTATAATGATCTGAACACCCTCAGGCCGATACAGTTAGCCCTCCCATTGCGCCCTCTAGTGGCTAAGGGAACCGCAGCCCCTGGAGTTCAAATGAACCATTAACCTATTGAGGGAAAATAGCAAACAGAAGGAAGTATACATTTGTACAATATGAATACATCAAGGGTGTGTACTAAGCTTACAAAACATATTGACAAATAAATTAGAGATGGGTGTCCAATGCATATTAAAAATAAAAAGTAAATTGTATACAAATATGAAAAAAAATATAAAAAATATACATATATATAAAAAAAAAAATATATATATATATATATAAAAAAAACCCACTGCCCGTACATAAGTCTAGTTAATGCAATTAGGTCCAGGTGTGTTAATATCTAGCTCAACACATATGAATTAAAAACCACTATCTATCTATAAATAAAAGAATGACGGGCAGTGGTAAACAATATTTTGATCTGAAAACTACGTTTATAAGTAATATGTATGACCATATATGAAGGCCTGCCTGCCAAAGATGGTAGGTGAAAGTGTCTATCGGGATACAGTATTAAACCATATTTAATTACATTGAGGTCTGTAGTTGAATATATACATAGGGGGAGATCAATATGTGTCTCTAAATATATCAAGAAATTGATGAGATGAAATACACATATATGTATATAGAAAAATAGAGATGTACAACTTGTGTCCATAGATAGGAGTAAGTCTGGGTATATATATATATATATATATATATATATATATATATATATATATATATATATATATATATATATATATATATATATGTTGTCTAAAACAACTAATAGGTAGGTAATTAGTCTCCTTAATAAAAAAGTAGGTATAAAATGAATACGGTGTATATATGGACTTTAAATGGGATAGATATTTAAATATTTCAAATTCTAAAATAATTAAGGAGGATCAGATTAGGAATATAAATTCATAAGCGGGATCAAAGGTCTCTGAGGAGTGGTAGAGTATATATACCATTAAATAGATATATGTGTGTATATAATATCTACAGTAGAAAGGTGAGATTAAAAGAATATATATATAATAACCAAAAACCTGTAAACAGGCCATTAAAAATTACATAAAAAACAATTGAGGTCTATATCGACATTTAACCCCTTGGGCACTAAAGACCCTAGACGATATATCCATTTTGTTTCGTTTTGTGATACCTGTATTGTTTTATTCCCTCCTCACCAATGGCTATTGATGATGTCTATGCCATAAAAAACCAAGCCTGATATATTTTTATTTTTATATATATTTTTTTATATATATGTATATTTTTATATATTTTTTCATATTTGTATACAATTTACTTTTTATTTTTAATATGCATTGGACACCCATCTCTAATTTATTTGTCAATATGTTTTGTAAGCTTAGTACACACCCTTGATGTATTCATATTGTACAAATGTATACTTCCTTCTGTTTGCTATTTTCCCTCAATAGGTTAATGGTTCATTTGAACTCCAGGGGCTGCGGTTCCCTTAGCCACTAGAGGGCGCAATGGGAGGGCTAACTGTATCGGCCTGAGGGTGTTCAGATCATTATACTGATTCCTTTAATTTAATTATATCCTCATTGGTGTCATTACGTCTGTAATACCCATTAATTATCGGCCCCGGTACTCGCGCATCATAGGTGAAATTGTCTCTCTCCCATTGGTCACCGTAGCCTCCACCTATTCTATATAATACGTGAGGTGTACCAAGATGGTATCACCTCCGACGACGTCCACTGACGAAACGTACGTAAGGTGATACCCTGGTACACGTCACGTCACATCCGCCCCTCTACTTTCGGTTCTATACAGCTCGCATTTGGAACACACGCTGTAGACCGGGGCTTTGCGGTGCCTTCATCGCATTGCCCAGCTCTGCGCGCTCTGCTGTTCTCTTTATTTATAACTTGTAAACCTTATACATATATTTGTTTTGTCAGCCCTTAGTGGTTGTATTTTATATCTTTTTTAACTATTTTTGATCTATAATAAAATACCTCTTTGGGTTAACAGAATCACACTATTAGTGTCATTCCCCTTTTTCATATACACACGGATCGCATGGTGTTGCACCCCCTATCCCCAGAGACTGGAACAGGCTGGACATATCCATAGAGGAGGATCGTTTTCATCGTCCATCCCTACAGAGGAGGATTCCCCTACCATCCATCGAGGATATTACATGCCTATTACCCCTGCAGGGGTTAGGCACTCTGGTGAGTGTTTGCACATTAGGGGTCACTCTGCGGAAGGAGGGGAGCACTGAATATTTCATCATCCACCAGTCATCCAGATACTTGTTCAAGCCATTTGTCACAGATTTCTTGAAGTTTAAGAACTACACAGGACGTCATTAATTTTTTCATCAATTTTGCACACAGAATCTTTTTTCACGCTAGGGGAGTGGGAGATGACGGACGTGCCGACGTAGCGTCCGCACAGAGGGAGGAGCTTCGGGCCAGGGGGCTGAGGAGGACAGTCATGCGGCGCTGCCAGGGAGGACGCGGGACCGCTCCGGGGACGAGATGATGCGGATGTCTGCCCGCCGTCTCGCCCCCCGGGGACAGTAGAACAGGACACGCGTCCCTCACCATTGAGGGAAAGATAACATTATCAGAAGACACGGCAGCCTCGAACGGATCGCCTCTGCTCCGGACCCCCCCCCCCCGCCACCCTGCCTCGGGCAAAGATAGCGCTAACATGCGGCCAGCGCTGTAAGGAGGTCCCAGACTGTGAGTATACACCACATTCCTATGGAAGCCCATCCCACACGGAGGTAAGACCAAACTACTGGTAGATGTGCAGCACGGAAGATATGTGCAGGACTGTGTAAAAGCGCCAGGACAATGCAAATGTCATTTTTTTAAACGTCATATTTTTTTTATTTTTCTTTTCCTCCCCTCCAAGTGGTAGATGACCAGATTTGGCCTTGTGCTTTTTTGCTCTGTCTGGGTGCCTCCATCTCTCCCCCTTCCTCTTGCCTGCGCTGGGGCAATACCCCCCCCCCCTCTTGTAAGAGGGGACAGGTGGGCTACAGCTCTAATTGACCCCATAACTAGGAGGGGAGCAGCAACCAGCATCTAGTAGGTCCCCGGGTCACCCCCGGCATACATAGTAACGCAAAAACCCCCGGCATACGTACCCAAATTGCATTTGACAGACCCCGGTGTGTATTAGGCCCCAGAGCTGACAATCTACACAACATAGCGGATCTGTCCTTTTCCTTTTAAAAACTGCCGGGATACAACTGGAGCTTTAAAGCGATTCTTTGGAGTTTCAAATATTTACATGGGTGTTTACTTGGTTCTAAAACCCACGACTATGGGAAGTCTATGGACATTATCGCACTCAATGGCGGAAAATGGCCTGAAATGAAAATGCCTGATTACGCCTTACATCTGCCTAACACTACACACATTAAAAGCTGCACTGTGGAATGAAAGTGTGATTCCGACTAGGGCCTATGAAGTTCTATTATCATACAACAAAAACTGCACTATGGAATGAAAGTATGATTTTGATTGGTGTCCAGGAAGAGTGATTATTACACACTAAAAGTTGCACTATGGAACGAAAGTGAGACCTGATTGGTGTTTAGGAAAATCTATTTCCACATATCAAGAGCGGCATTGTGTATGAAAGCGTGATCCTGAATGGGACTTATGAAGACCTATGGGTCATGGTGGCTCAGCCTGATGTCAGATAGTTAAATAAGACCGATACCTCAGACTTTGTATGTTTTACTTTCTAGGTCTCTCCTAAATATAAAACTATGGTCAACCTATAAATTCACATGCGTTGTACGTGGCCCTTATTATTAAGATAAGTGACCCCCTGTAACACACTGTAAATATCTATTGATTCTACAAGCAGAGCCATTGGGTAGGTAACTGAAAGGGCGCTAACTGTTTATCGTGGAAGACAACTGTCAGGAAGGGCGAATAAACCCCCCCATTCAAATATAACAGCTTTAGCCACTGCGTGTGTGTATTTGTTCCATCAAAGACTCCGCAAGCAGAAAAGGTCCCCCCCAGTTCTTTGCAAATCCGACTGTACACACCAGAGGGGTACCTAGAAGGAATCCCCGGGCCCTAAAGTGCAGGGGCCCCGGCACAGACTGTGAGCCCAAAAGACTCTAAACTACTAAGGGGCAAAAGACAGCCCTAAAGTAAGGACCTCATTAAAAGTTAAGCAGTGGAAAAGGGCCCAGGAGGCCTAGGCGCAAAACAAGACTGGGGAAGAGAATCAGACCCACTAAGAAGGCCAACATGAGTAAAGATCCAACCAAACAGCCTAAGAAAGCAACCATCAAAGGTAGCAAAGGGGAGACAAGTACAATCAAACACTATTTAAGACAGGGAGCAAGCCCAAAAACATCGGGAAAAGAAACCCAGGCCGGAGCCTCCCCGGAGAGTAGGGGCGGGGTGGAAGGAGAAATTAATGACTCCAGAGCGGACCTCACAATGGAGACTGAGATTGAGTCTAGCAGGGGGGAGGTTCAACAACTAGGAGCTCACATCCCCAACAAACTTGAAATGGAGGCGATGTTTTTACGTCTGGAAAACGCAATTAAACTAGATATTAACTCCCTACGGGAGGATATGGGCCATATGTTGTCCAGAGTGGAAGTGGTGGAAGGGAGAGCGGACTCTATAGAATTGGAAATCGCGAAGTTGAAAACGCAATTAAAAGGCACCCACCTCACCCAGAGAGATACCCTCTACAAGATAGAGGACCAAGAGAACAGGGATAGGAGGCAAAACCTGAGGCTGCGTGCTGTCCCGGAACAAAGAGGGGAAGACCTTGAAAGAAAACTAAGGGAAATCTTGGGCCCCATAAGTGGCCAGGACTCAGATCACTTTCCCCATATAGAAAGGATACATCGAGTAGGAAGATCCGAAAGGGGGGGCGTTGAGCGGACCCGGGACATAATTGTCAGATTCAGCCACTTTAAAGAAAAAGAGGACCTGTGGGCTAAAATAAAAAATAAGTCTCCAATATTGTACAAGGACGCTGAAATCCAAGTATATGCTGATTTATCGGCCCGAACCCTTGAAAGACGGAGACATCAGAAACCCCTGCTGGAAATCCTGAAAAAAGAAAACATAAGATATAATTGGGGTTTCCCCTCATGTTTAATAGGGTCAAAAGAAGGGTGTTCGGCTAGGTTGAGGTATCCAGAAGAAGTGCAGGGATTCTGTACAAAATTCGGGATCTCGGTCCCGGATTTGCAGGGTTGGTTCGAGATGGAAGGCGTGGGGGACCCCGGGGGGGTGGGGGGGGGGGGGGAGGAGGGGCGAATGCTCACCTGTAATTGTAAAGGAATTCTGTCCAATTTGGCCCCGCCCCCTCCCCCTCCGCTTCCCAAGCTTGGGGGGCGGAGGGAGAGGGGAGGGCTAAACGAGCTCCACCTCACCAGGAACCTGGAGTCTAAGGGAAGCCACAAAGGATGGCCCCTAACGACCCGGGGACCCCAGTAGGGGTAAGAAAGGGGGAGAGGGGGGGAGGGCTAGAGGGGGAGGGAGAGGAGGGGGGGGGAGGAGGGAGGGGGGGGGAAGGAAGGGGAGGGGAGAGGGGGGGGGGAACGGGGAGGGGGATGGGAGGAAGGGGGAGGGAGGGGATGGGGGGGAGGAGGGAGGGAAACAACGTCCGCTGTGGGGCTGCTGTCACTATCAATATCCCAGGGGGAAAAAAAAAAAACTCAAAAAATAAATGAAGGATCTAGAAATTAAATTTTTATCATATAATGTGAAAGGCTTAAACTCTCCCGGCAAGCGAGCAAAAATTTTGGAGGAAGCAGAGAGATATGGCGCAGGCATAGTGTTCCTGCAAGAGACCCACCTGGCACATTCCTCAAATATTAGACTTTTTTCTCCAGCTCTCCCAAATTGGTTTTATGGAGATACTATCTCGAGCAGGGCAAGAGGAGTGGCTATGGGGATTGCGAGGGACATTGACTTTACGGTGGAGGAGAGAATGACGGACCCCGAGGGGAGGTACCTGTTTCTTAGGGGCTCCCTCCTAGGGGTAGAACTTACACTGGCCAATGTTTATGCCCCCAACACCAGACCTATCCCATTTCTCGAAGCAATTTTGCGTAAGCTAAGGGCCTTCAGGAAAGGATATCTGATCCTGATGGGGGACCTTAATTTTGTGATGGACCCCGCGAAGGATAGTACGTCTGGTGGCACGGGGAGGGCAACATACAACTGAAGCGAATCAAAAAAAAACTAGCGGAGGACCAACTGGTGGATGTGTGGAGGACCCAGCACCCGCAGTTGAGGGATTACTCGTTTTTCTCCCCTGTCCACCAGATGTACTCTCGCCTGGACCATATTTTAATAGACCATGGCATACTGGAAAGGGTCAAGGAAACCAAAATTGAAATAGCTTCCCTCTCGGACCACGCGCCGGTATCCATGAGGCTAAGGTTCCCCGAATACAAACAACCCTCCAACGGATGGAAACTCAACCCGGAATTATTATACGACAAAGAAATCAGGGATTATATTAAAAAGGAGCTAGAATGGTTCTTTCAAATCAACGACAACGGAGAGGTCTCAGAGGCACAACTATGGGACGCTCATAAAGCGTTCATTAGGGGGCTTCTGATAGCTAAAGCTTCATGGAAAAAAAAAGGAGAGGGTGAGAAAAACGCAGGCTCTAATAGCAGAGATTAAAACCCTAGAGCAAAAGCACAAATCTGGGGGGGCACTCAGCCAGGGCACATATATTGAGCTTACAGATAAGAGAGAGGAATTAAAAGATCTAGCTGAACAGGAAGTCAGACAGAAGTTCAATAAATTGCCAGGGAACAATATATCTGGGGCAACAAGCCAGGGAAATATTTAGCAAGGAAACTTCAAAAAAAGAAAACTAGAAATTTTATTGAAAAAATCCAAACAAAAAACGGGGAGATGAAGTATACCCCTAGTGAAATAGCCTCGACATTTAGAGACTATTACAAAGAACTCTACGAGGTGAAAACCAAGGGAAACAACGACAGCATTGGAATTAGCCAGAAAACCTCCGAGCTCCTAGAGAGGGCAGGGCTGACAGCCCTAGGGGGAGAGGAGAGAGATGAGCTTGAGAGGCCAATATCCGAGGAGGAGATTTTAGCAGCCATTAAGAACTCGCCAACAGGGAAGAGCCCGGGCCCGGATGGCTTTACGGCCTCATATTATAAAACGTTCAAAGAGATTCTTGTACCGAGACTGCTGCGATATATGAATGGACTAGGGATAGACTATAACATGAGCGAAGAGGCCCTAAAAGCGACGATCACTCTTTTGAGGAAGGATGGGAAGGATGGATCGGTGTGCTCGAACTACAGACCCATCTCCTTATTAAATTTCGACACAAAATTATACGCAAAGATACTGGCGGATCGAATAAAGGGGCATTTGGGCACACTGATCCATCCGGACCAGGTCGGGTTTGTCCCGGGCAGAGAGGGGAGGGACAATGGGATTCGGACATTGCTAGCCATACAGAGGATGGGAGATTCAGGAACCCCCAGTCTACTCCTCTCGATAGACGCTGAAAAAGCGTTCGACAGAGTAGACTGGGGGTTCATGTTCAACACTCTACAGAGGATGGGTTTCGGACCCAGATTTATTCAAAAAATTAAAACCCTATATAATCATCCGAAGACCAACATCAAGGTCAATGGAACGACCTCCGCGGAGTTCGAACTGTTCAATGGTACTAGGCAGGGCTGTCCACTCTCCCCTCTCCTTTTTATTCTATCCCTGGAACCGCTGCTAGCCACAATCCGCAGAAACCCAGAGGTGGAAGGCTGTAGAGTCGGCAGTGAAGAGCACAAACTTGCGGCCTTCGCCGACGACGTCCTCTTTTACATAAGCTCACCCCAGAAGTCGGTCCCCATATTGCTTAAAATTTTAATGGAATATGGGGAACTAACAAATTTTAGAATCAATGCCTCAAAAACATTTATCCTTAATATTAACCTCAATAAAATAGAGAAACAGACCTTACAGAAAACAGTTAGTTTCGTCTGGAAAAAAAGGATAAAATACTTAGGAATAGAACTGGCCAATAACCCGAGGAAATTATACAAAATAAACTATATCCCACTCCTAGAAGATATTAAAAAAAAATGTCAAGAGCTGAAGGGAAAAATTCTATCCTGGATAGGCAGGATTAATTCGGTAAAAATGATGATCCTTCCAGTCATCACATATAAATTCCAGATGCTCCCCCTCCCTCTCCCAAAACAGTACCTCGGTAAACTAAGATCTATTATAATGAATTTCATATGGAATTACAAAAAACATAGAATCTCCCTCCAAATTCTAAAACAAGATAAAAGCCAGGGCGGTCTGGCGGTCCCAGACATAGAAAGTTACTACCATGCCATAGCACTATTAAGAATCGCAGAATGGGGTAAAACAGGTAACACTAAAAGATGGGTTAGCTTGGAGGAAGCACTGAGTGAAGCTAGGCTGGGGAAGATTGTGTGGAATCCTCCGAAAAGCCGGACACTGGGAGAAAAAACACATATAATCACAATCACGACTTTGAAAATTTGGGACAAAATATATAAAATATTCAACAAAAATTATAATTCGCCACTTATAGCACTTAAAGAAAATCCTTTTTTCCCGCCAGGGTTAAAGGAAATAGGAGGTGATTGGATCAGAATGGACTGCACGAGATTAGGGGAAGTTATTAGTAAGGGGAAGGTTATGACATTGCACGAGTTACAGAATAATGAGGCTTTCTCCATTGATGGATGGCGGCATCGCCAGCTGACCCATTTTGTGGGCTCTCTTCCCAGCCCATTAAGGGAGGCTAAGGATTTAACAAAATTAGAGAAAATCTTTATGGCAGAATGTTCAAAAAAAAGAATATCTAGAATATATAAACTGTTACTAGAAAGAGATAGACCGGAGATGCCGTCATACCTTACCAAATGGGAAAGCGAATTAGGAACACAATTAGAAATAGGCACAAGTAAGAAAATTTTAAAATTAGCACATGGGTCAGCGGTAGATGCGAGAACTGCAGAAACAAACTTTAAGTGCATGGCTAGGTGGTATAGAACCCCAGACAGGGTCAGCAATTTCCAGGCGGATACATCGGTGAATTGTTGGAAGGGGTGTGATCAAAGGGGCACAATGGGTCATTTATGGTGGGGGTGTCCTAAAATCAAAAAATTCTGGGAGACCATCCTAAAGTATATAAAAGAAATAACAACAATTGAGGTAAAAAATGACCCTTGGGTGGTACTTATGCACGCCACACCCAAAGAAATTAAACAATATAAAGGCTCATTGATACCCCACCTGCTTAATGCGGCCAAAAAGGTAATTCCAAGGAGGTGGAAAGATAAGGAAAGCCCACCCTTATGGGAATGGGTTGACGCAGTGGAGTCCACCTACATGATGGAATGTGTGTTGTACACGGGAGAGGAGGACAGAGAGGCCACGAGGGCTAGATGGGAGAGCTGGAGAAAATTCAAGAGATCTTGGAGCTACAGGGAGGTTTTGCGAGCGCAGCCATGACAACTGAGGATCCCGGGGGGGTGAAGCCGAAAAGAGATCTAACCATGGAAAGGCTGACCCCAAGGGCAGAGAAGATACTGGGGTGAAAGGACCACCTTTTAATAACAAAACAGCGGACGGGGATGGGGAGGGTGGGGGCATGGGAGGGATAGGGGGGAGGGGGGGGAGGAAATAAAAACCCCCAGGGGGGCCAACTGGAAGAGTGATGGAACGGGATTTAGGATAAAGGAAGCGGAGGGGGAGTGGAGGCTGGGTGGGATCATGGATGTATACATGTATTCATGGGCTTTGTGAATTTTTTTTTTTTTTTGATGCCCGACTCAGGACCTCGATTTCCCCCAACTCCAGGGGGGAAAAAAAAAAAAAAAAAAAAAAGGGGCGAGAATGAAATAATCCACTAAAAAAAAAAATAAAAATAAAAAAAAATAAAAAAGAATCTTTTTTCACGTGGGACATTCTGTATAGATTTCAATTTGTATTTATTTTTGTTTCTACACGCCTATGGATTATACACTTGAACTGAGCACTTTTATTAACGAATTACTTGCATCATCAATTTGATTATTTTATTTCATAATTTTTACTGATCATATATATATATATAGATATTTACTTTTTATCATCATCTTCCATACGGAGTGACTTTAATTTTTATATTTATTTTTATTCATTTTTATAACTCATTGGTATATTAATTTATTTGAAGGATTCCCCTCACAGGTACCAATCATCACCTTTTTGCAAAGAGTCACTTTAATATATATTTTACACATATAATTTTAATATTTATTTGAGTGTTATTACAATATACATATATTTATATACGCATACACGGTCTGTTACATTATTTATACGTATACATAGTCTTTTATCTCCTACCTGGTATGGTACAACAGTTTATTAATATCCTGCCAAGTGATTTTCACTTCGGTACCCTGAACAGCGCCACTATCCCTCATTTAACTATACCCCATAGCAAGCTGCTTGCTGTGGGGGCACTTGACAGGAGAGAGGGGCCAGGAGTGCCGGTTAGGGCCCATAGAAGAGGAAGATGTGGGCTGCTCTGTGCAAAACCACTGCAGAGCAGGTAAGTATAACATGTATGTTATTTTTATAGAAGAAAAAAAAATGGACTTTAGTATCACTTTAAGTTGAATTTGTATGTAAGTTGGAAACAAGGTGTAACTCCAGCCCAATTTTTTTTTTTTGATAGCATATGGAAGAGTTGCCACTCAGAGTTTGCTGTCTGTGCCCTTGTTCAGAAGATTTCACTTGACTTTCTGTCCCTGTGACAATTGGAGTTTAAAGATATTAGGTTTTTGTGGAAACAAGGATTGGTGATAAAGCTTCAGTGGAGACACCTTCTTCCCATGACAATTCTCTCAGGAGTGGATTTCCCTTCCTAGGGGAAGATTTCTTCTCACTTCCTGTTGTCTCCCTCCGTTTGTATGTTTGAGTTGTTTGGAAGTCGGATGTTTATAACTCGTTTGGGGCAAATCTTGATACCTAAATTGGAATCCTGGAATGTACCTAACTAATGGGCAGCACAGTGGCTAAGTGTTTAGCACCTCAGCCTAGGAGCGCTAGGGTGCGTTGGTTTGAACCCCAGCCACAGCACTGCCTGCACGGAGTTTGTATGTTCTCCCTGTGCCTACGTTAGTTTCTTCCCGCATTCCATATACATGAGATTTATTTTACCAGCATGTACAAATGAAACCTTTTTCTATCTGATTGTTTAGCTCTACATGCGAGTGTTCTGCCTTGGAAATTCTGTGTCCCTGGGTGTTTTGTGTTTCTGCAAACCATATTTTGTAAGTTCCCTTCTCTGGAGATGTTTGTTCACATTCTCCTTTTGTTATATACCTTGGTTTCCAACATTTCTTATTATACATTTAGTTGGTCCTTAAATGCCTCCTATGGTCACCTGCAGTCCTTGGTGTGTTGTGGCACTTGTAGAATCCCTGAATCTTCCTTGACTGCATTTGATATATCTACTTTAGATTCTGGGGTTAGTATGAATATTTCTGAGCTGAATATGCACATATATATTTATCTGATTACCTTTATATTGTACTGTTTTGTTGTTTTGCAATTTTTGCTTTGTTAAAATGCTCTATATTGATACTAGTGTATATATATTTCGCTATTAGAAGGCTTTTGTTTCTAAGTGGACAGCATCCCCTGAAGAAGCCCAGGTTGTAGGCGAAACATGTTGGGAACCACATCAAACGTGCTGTATCCATAAGGACTGTATCACACGTACTTGCTGTAAAACAGATTTTAAACATGTTTTTACTCATCTTAAAATAAAATGTTTTTCTTATATAATATATAATTTCTTGAATATATTTACTAGTATTTGCACCTCAAAAATCCCATAAATACTTTAATACTTCTCTATCTTAGGGATGTGGTGCTAAAATTTGGTGTTTTGTCCATGGTTAAGAAATTATTCCATAGACATGCTGGTAGGTTAATTGGCTCCTACCTAAATTGTCCCTAGTATGACTTAGAAACCTTAATGACGTCACTCCCATGCATGTGCATGGGAATAACATCACAGTACAGAGAGGTGCAAAAATGTATGCTGAGCATGCAAGACAATTATGGTCTTGTCTGTCATAAAAATCCTACATATCAGCATTTTTTTTTAGTTTATTACTGTTTTAATTATGTTAATTTTTAAGGCTAATAGGCAAGTTTGTGTCAAAAATCTGGGATCTGCCATGGGAGACAATAAAAAAAGCATAAAGAAAAAAGAATTACCATACATAATGCGACCTCAAAGGTAACATGGGAAAAACACCAGTTGGATATGCCTTTAAGCTATATGTGGTGTTATAAAATAGTATGACTATCATGGACTGCGCCAGCTAAACTGTATTCTTCCATCACCTATTTTAGTTGTGCAATTAATTTTTTAACTTAAATTTAAAGAAGAACATCTTATCTACTTTATATACAATTTACACTTTTGCTGAGCACTAGAAGTACAGTTATCCCTATACTTCTGCAGCTCCAACACTGGACCTTTGGGTCTTAGATCCTGCAGCTCTGCCCGTCCTCTCCTCTTATCCAGCCATGGGATGCGTTGTAAAGCCTTCTGTGAATGGGAAGCGGAAGGGAGAGGCAGGCAGTCACACAGCAGATGCATCTCTCCTGTCAGAGTGCTGGGAATATAGTTATAGCTGTACTCCTAGTGCTCTGTAAAACTGTAAATTGTGAATAAAAGCAAAAATTCCATGAGGTGGCGTATACCTTGTTGGGTTTAACCCATTGTAAGCTAGCACAGCGACTTAGTGACTTAATTCCTGTAGTTCGTCATTAACTAATCGGATTCATTTCAACTTGAAAAATTTTTTTTTATAGATTGTTTGGACTTTGACATTTATCAAGTCGTAAAAGACCTAAACTGAATGATGGAAGTAGCCGTCATAACAGATATAAAAGTCATAAGAAAATTGTACTTTTAAAAAAAATAAAGCTAAAGTCATTACCTTGGTACAAATTGGCCAGTGCAAGACAGTTAAATAATATAGTTTGTAAGCTTCTTTTCACAGTACCACACTACAATATCTTAAATGTTTAAATAAAATGTCAAAACAGAGTACACAGAAAGCTTCGCAGCCCCAAAGTAAAATCGCCTACAAAGACAATTTAAAAATACAGCTGTTTATATCAATATTTACCTAGTCCCAGGCTTCCAACGCTTAATTATTTTATTGCATTTGCAAGCAATTTGATTTAGATGGGTGGAGGGCTTTCAATAAAGCATACCTTTCATTTTCATGGATGGTCTACTTTAAAGCCAAACTCGCTTTTTTATTTTATTTTATTTATTTATATTTGTTGGGAGGAAATAAAGGGGAAAAAAAATCCTTGAGTTTCAATTTAAAAACGGCTTGTGAAATACAGTTTCACAATTTTAGCCAGCCACGCAACAAATATGAAGGAAAGATGCTCTATGAAAAAACACATGTAGCCTGTCATCACCTTAGTGCATGTGGACATGGACAGGATTTTAAGAGGCTTTAGGACATCAGCAACATTAACATGTAACAAAGGATGTTGAGTAGGAAAATGGATTTTTGGAACTTTAATTGAAGCTAGCACCAAAGGGATGCCAACCTCCATTCCGGGTCGGATGTGATAGGAGAACGCGGGTGGGACTTTAAATGGAGCACACATCAGAAATTTGGTCGTCAAGTGACTATCATAATTTATTTTCTCTAGTCCATGATATATTGTGGAACATTTTGGGCGTCAACCTCTAACAATGTTCTGGGCATATTGCCTCCATATAATCAATCATGGACCGATAATGTACAACAATTATAGTCAATTATACAATTAGAGGGAGAGCAGAGACACATAGGTAAATATATATGAGATAGTAACATTGGTTGAACCCAGAATGGCCATAACGACCATAAAGACTGTAATACTGCCAATTAGAATGGATAAAAAAACACAAAGTCATTAAAATCTTGATATTCCATGCTTGAGATGAAAGGATAATGGCTAAAAGCTCTACGCGTTTCACGGTATTGCAACCGCTCATCAGGAGCATATATCATGGAATAGTTCTAAAAGCAAACAGAATGGGTTCAAATAAGAAAAATAGTTTAAATTTTTTGGTTTATATTAAATTTTTGGAGGCTGTGCATCCAACTCACGTCTGCACCAGTGGGCCGAGCAACACGTAGTCCCAGGCCGCAAACAGGCCGCAGCGCCAAGTCCACAGGCTTCAAGGTGATCAGTAGGAGCGGTGTCCATTGCCATAGACATAACCAGGTTGGGCATACACTGTGTCTGCAAATGGGTATGAGGGAATATGTAAATAAACTGTGTGGAGTGAATATAGTAAGAGGAATGAGGGTATGTGGAGTGACTGCATGGGTGTGTGAAAGAGATGTGTAATAGGTGAGAGAAATGAGTGAAAAGTGAATGAAATAAGTGATCAAAGGGAGGAAAAAAATAAAATATTATAGATTGGGAAGTGCGTGGAGAAAATGGTGAATGAACTAAATCCACAGGTGTGTGTGAAGTGCTAAAGAAAACAGTGTAAAATGGAGAGTGTAAAGAGGTAGCCCAAACCTATGTAGATGCCCGCAATGGAGTACACTCATGGTCCCAATTTGGCGGCGCACAGCCAGCGAGACCGCCACCGGGGAGTGGGGACGCTAACCCCCAAGCGGCTCAGCCGTCCGGCGATTAGCGCCAAATCATCTCCCCTGGTGTGGCCGTTGATGGACAACGAGCGCCGGGAGGACGCCTGAAGTCCGACGCATACAGCGTGACGTCGGTAAAAAAGGGACCAAATACCCGCCCCCTTGACATACGCCCAAAGGCAGGGAAGGGGGGGTAAAACCACGTGTCACAACTTGGCCTAAGGTGCCCAGCACCGACAGACAGTGCAGCGGCATCTAGGTCGCCGTTGAGGGCCCACAGGTACAGACAAAGCGGGATACAAAAACCTGTATGAAACAAAGAAAAAGTTTACAGGATCAGGAAATCAATCCGCCTGTAAAATTTGCAAAAAATACTGAGAATACTACTGATGTGTGCTCCCATCCCGGGTTTGGTTGTTGAGTAGGAAAATGGATTTTTGGAACTTTAATTGAAGCTAGCACCAAAGGGATGCCAACCTCCATTCCGGGTCGGATGTGATAGGAGAACGCGGGTGGGACTTTTTTTTTTTTCACATTTATATTTTTATTTATTTTCTTTACAAACAAAACAGGGGAAGTACAGATACACAGGGTTCAATCAATGCATTGCAGCCCTAAAAACAGATACTTCGTACCTTCCTTTTTCATAACTTAATATAACTTTTCGCTGTTATAGTCTACTCTCTGATCTGAACTAAAACCCAATGATTCTTTTATCCTATAACATCTGTATCTTTTCTTATTGTAGGGGTTCCTCTGGTAATTTCCTTTTAATCCCCCGTTTCCCCTTTGTATGAGTACCTCCCTCCCCTTTGCCTCTCTATTTCCCCTCCCCTCCTCCCCCCCAACCCCAGAAAGGAAAAAAAAAAAAAAAAAAAAAACCCCACCCATTTTCCTCCCTCTCGTCTCCCGTCCCCCCCCCCCCCCTCCCAGCCAGGATGGGGAGAGCCCATCCCTAGCTATTCTGTGTGCTCACTCGCATCTCTTTAACTAACTAACCACATTTTCTCCCAGAATTGTTTTCCCTTCCTCCGAGTGTATAAAGCTATTCCACCCTTCCCATGTTGTGTTGTACCGTTCTTTTTTGTTTTGACCTGAGTACACTAGATCCTCCATAGCTCCAATCTCCCTTACTTTATTTAACCATCTTGCTATTGAAGGTGGGTCCCGTTCTTTCCATGACAGAGTTATATTTGCCTTCGCCGCGTTAATTAAATGGCATAAGATGGATTTCCTATATATCCGTTTCGGTATTTGGGTTGAGTGAAGCAGGAAAAGGGCCGGGTCTTCTGGGATTATATTTTCCATAAATTTTTGAGATATCCTTCTTACCTCTCCCCAGTACTGCCTAATTTTGGAACATGTCCAGAGTATATGGAATAAGGATCCAGGTTCCTCTCCGCATCTCCAGCACTGTCCTGTTGTTTCAGGGTAAAATCTCTGGAGTTTTACCGGAGTATAGTACCACTGTGTCATGATTTTGTAATTTAATTCTTGCATGCGAGTGCACATAGAGGTATACTGGGTCATGTATATAATGTCACGCCATTGTACCTTAGTGAAAGTCCTATTCAGATCTCTTTCCCACTTAGCCTTACTAGAGGGCATATAATCCTCCTGTGGGGTGTTTAATATCCTATACATTTTTGAGATCAACCGGGGAAGCGGTTCCTGTCCCTCACAGTATTGCTCGAACAACGTTAAATGACGATCATAATCAACCGCTGGCCCCAGTGACCTCAGAAAGTTCAAAATCTGAATCGCCCGCCATGGCTTTAACTCAAAAGATCCCCCTCTCTGCATTAGTCCCTCCAGAGTAGGCCATGCCCCGTTGTGAATAAAATGTGAAACTTGGACTATACCTCTCTCCTCTAGATTTTTAAATGCCCCTGCCTCTCCCCCTGGGGGGAACCCCGGGTTTCCTAGCACAGGGATTAAAGGAGAATTTCTTGAGGAGATTTTGGAGTCGCGTATTAAAAGGGAACTTATCTTTAAGGTAGAACCTATAGTTGGGTGCGTCTTGATCAGCATTGGTATCTTATCAAGGCACCATGGTGAATAATCGCTTTAGCCTTAAAACGTAGTATTTCCGAGATCCGGCGTCTCAGGTCCCCCAGCTCTATCCCCATAGAGGGTGTCTGGTTTTTCTTATGCTGGGTTTCCAGATCATGGATCTTCTGCAGAAGTCCCAACACCTGTTTGTCCCTTTCTTTCTTAACTCTTGATCCGAGTTTGATCAGTATGCCCCTTATCACTGTTTTATGTGCCTCCCACACTATGGCCGGGTTACTATCCGGAGTCTCGTTTATCTGAAAGTAATCATTTATTTCTTTTGCTATTTCTTCCCGAATTTCGGGGTTCTGTAACAAACTCTCATTCAATCGCCAGGGCCAAGGAGGGAAATACATAAAGTTCGGGGCATGATCTGAATGTAATACATCCTATATGAACCTCTGCCTCGTCATACCAAGAAGAGGTTATCCGAGAATACACTTGGTGGGGGTTTGAGTAAAAGGTGTAATCCCTCTCTCCCTCGTGCATGGTTGTAGCTCATATTTCTTTAGTCTTCTTCTGGTAGGGGTATAGACGACGTCCCCGAAATCTCGCTTTTTTCCTCCCATCAGCTTACCCTCTGAGAAATTTATTTTGAGGGTTTTTATTTACATTGGGAGCATTTAGCCAATATTTTGAATTTCGGGTTCTGTATTACTATTCATTCGCCATCACAGTTGTTCCAATAAGCGCCAAGGAGGAATACATAAGTGATAGGGGCATGGATCATGACATGTAATTACATGACTATATGATCCTCTGTTATTCACTCGTTCTGTCAAATAGTGAAACAAGGTACCAAGAAAAAGGAGTAATCCCTCTCTCCTCGTGCATATTCGCCTTACATCTACAAGATGTAGGCTCATGCATTTCTTCAATAGTCTTTTTGGTACATGGGTTTAGACGGGACGTCCCGGGAGTATCTACTTTCGGAATAATGGGAAAAAATCTCCTCCAGTTTCTGCTTACCCTTGAGAAATCCATATTTTTGAGGGGTTTTTATTTATGAAAACCTCTTGCATTACATTGGGAGCTTGGGAGGAAATAAAGGGAAAAAAAATAAAATCCTTGAGTTTCAATTTAAAAACGGCTTGTGAAATACAGTTTCACAATTTTAGCCAGCCACGCAACAAATATGAAGGAAAGATGCTCTATGAAAAAACACATGTAGCCTGTTAACACCTTAGTGCATGTGGACATGGACAGGATTTTAAGAGGCTTTAGGACATCAGCAACATTAACATGTAACAAAGGATAAAAAAGAGGAAAGAAAAAAACCCTCCCGCTAAGTTTTCCAAGATACACAGCATTTTGCTATTTAAAGGATATTCAGTAAGGATTTAAATTTACTTTAACCACTTAAGGACCAGCCGCCACAGCTGTACTGCGGCAATGTGTCTGGTTCCCGCAAATCGCTGTCATTGTACGTCAGCTCATACACAGCAATTTGTGGGCGCACTGGCCAGCGGGGAGCCAATCAGCGAGTTGGGCAGACTCGATGTCCGCCGGCCACCCGCGATCGTTCCCCGCAGTGACAGAACAGGGATCTGCCTGTGTAAACAAGGTGAATCTCCATTCTGGCAGGGGAGATCACACAGATCCTGTCTTTCTGCTATGCAGGAAGACGGATCTGTGTATTTCCCCAGTCACACAGTTCCCCATACAGTTAGTAAACATGCTGAGGGAACACATTTAACCCCTTGATCGTCCCTAGTGTTAACCCCTTCCCTGCCAGTGTCCTTAGTACAATAACAGTGCTTATTTTTAGCACTGATTACTGTAATAATGTCACTGGTTCCCAAAAAAGTGTCAAAAATGTTAGTTAGGTGTCCGATCTATCCACCACAATGTCGCAGTTCTGATAAAAATCACTGATCGCCGCCAAAATAATAAATATGCCATAAATCTATCCTCTATTTTGTAGACGCTATAACTTTAGCGCAAACCAATTAATATTCTGCACAGATGTCAATGGAAATCGCACCCCAAAATTGGAAACAGTAGTACAGAAACGACTTTTTCAAATCGGTGCGGCGCCGCAAATGCACGGTGCCATTGCCAGCAATTTATACCAATTTGAAATGCGATTAGACATGACAAATCGCATGTCAAATCGCACCAATGTGAACCAGGGCTGATTTCTCTGAAAATATTAAAGCCATTAAACTAGCAGAAGAGACAGGTAACTAGCATCCTTAGAAGGAAAGGTCAGATATGGTAGCCTGTGCATTCATTAGTACAAATTGTATTTAAATGTTCCTTTTGTACTAAAATAATAAGAATTTTGTATTTATTGTGAAGTCTGTTCTAAGGAGTCAGATGAGGTACACAGAACTGTAGTAAGTATTGGACATGCAGGTTATACTGTGCCACCAAAATGTAAAAGGATATTGCGAGGGAATGCCACCTAGCAAAAACCTAGTATTCCAGATTAGGAAGATAATCCCCAAATGGGGAATCCAGTACCTGGATGAACGAAGAGCCCTTAACTGACAATGCGAAGGACAAAAAGATGTAATGACAACTTATCTACAAGAAAGTAACCTAAAATAACAGCTAAGTTGGTCATCGAAAGAAAGTTACTAGGGTAAGGCCTCAGCCTGTCAACCAAACCCTTAACTTCAGGGAAAAAAAACAGCTAGTTAAAAGCATGGTGCTAAGTGGAGCACCTGTAAACATTGACATCAGGCAGAGGTCATGATAAAGGTAATGTTCTTAGTTCTTATTACTTAGGGAAGTAATCCTCAAGGATATCGCTCTGGATATGAAAGCTGCCTGAGTAGGTAATTCAAAAAATGATGCCTCACTAAAGTCTTCCTTAAAGAGTATAAAACATAGGATTTCAGGAATGAGTATTTTTTTTGCCTGTAAGGGGCAGAATCCACCACAGAGCAACAAGCGTTAGAAAAAACCTTGTGGGTTCTAGGAATAAAACATGTAAAGGCATGCAAAAAAGGAACTGTGTTCCAATAATTAGATATGTAAAATCCCATGAAGGAGAAGAGTATTGTTTGTTGAATATAATCATAAACAAACTTAAAACGGTTGCATAAAGAAACATAAACATAAATGCCTGAACAACCCCCATCCAAAAATGTCCCACTATAAATGAACATAAAAATCTAGTGACAATGTTGTCACCAACCAGGCACCATACACTTCGGCACACATCAAACATGTTTTAGACTATTGACCCTCCAAGGGGGAGCAGAATAAAAAGGGAGATCCTGGAAGGAAGGCAAAAGTATAGGAAAAAGTATGATAAACCCCAAGGAAGATAAAGCATAGCAACCCTCTCTTGCAGGAACTGTGAGGGTGTGACACTAACTCATTCAATGGAGAAAAAAATGTAAGGCATACCAATAAGAGAAGCAAAGAATAGGAGGCACCAAGGAGGACACAAAGACTTCTGCCATGGGTAAAAAGTAAAGATTACCAGAGGACACTAAAGAATCTGGTGTCCCACGATAAGGGTAAGGGAGTAGAGAAAAGTTTCCTACTTATGGAGGAAAGCATGAAACTTCTATAGATGGAGGCGAGGCTTGAAGGTGGTCAAGCATGGTAGAGAGTACAATTTAGTGGGAGAACACTAAACACTAAAATAAGTATTTCTAATAGGGTAGAAATATCAAGGTACAGAAAAATACCTTGTCAGTTCTGGAAAGAAAAAGCACAGACTTGTGCAAGAATGCCAAAAGAGGAAGTTAAAAAAGATGCTTGATCTAACTTTTGGAATAAAGCTACAGGGATAACCCGAGCATTAAAAACTGCTAAGATACAAACAAAAAATGATGCAGCAGAACAGGCAGCTTTCCACCCGAAAAAAGAGAATGTGTGCTTTTTACAGAGGACAGAGCAGATGAGACTGAGGATTTGAATGTAACAAAACTGTAAAAGTCATCAATGTACTGCTGTAGAAGCAGAGGAATGCCCTGTACACACGGTCGAAAATCGGACAATGTTGTCGGAAATTCCGACGGACAAAGTTTTATCTCCTGCTCTCAATTTTTCCGACAACAAAGTCCTATCAGACTTTTTCCGATCGTGTGTAGCGAATTCTGACGGACAAAGTGCCACGCATGCTCAGATCACATTACAAGACCAAAGCTATTGGCTACTAGCCTCTACGTAGTCCCGTCGTAGGCAATAAACGTCACCACGTTCAGAATGATCGGATTTTCTGACAACTTTGTCCGACCGTGTGTATGCAACACCAGTGTCGGACAAAATACGTCGGAAAAAATCCGATGGATTTTGTGGTCCGATTTTCCGACCGTGTGTACGGGGCAGAAGAGTGGGGTTGTTCCAACCTACCTACAGCCGTGCACTGAGGAAGTTGTACTATCAAATCATCTGAGGTATCTGGAAAAACTTGGTCAAGGACAGACATGAACAGGTGAGTATATTAATTGCTTTTTAGGGGTATTCTCAGCAGTCCAAACACAAATCCAAAGCGCCCTACACTTCCAGACATTACACCCACGCGATAGACAAACTACATTTTTAAGAGACCATCGCTGCAAGAAAACTTCAGGTTATGATGGTCTGAGCCTGAGATTGATCTTTTTAAAAGGTTAATCCACTCTGACATGTATGCACAAATCAAGGTATCTGAGAAGCAGGAGCCATAACCAGGCAGTCCTTCTTCCAGGCTGAAAAGTCAGGATAAAAAATGCGGAGTGCATGTGCGCAGCACTTCGCCAAAATGATGATGTCAGTACTGAGTTCCTCCGGCCTTAGCTGTCACCATGCAAGCTGGTGATGTAGGGGGAAAAAAAGGGTGCAAGTGAGGCAACTGTGAGGTAACCTGTGTTACTTATTATGTGAATTCTTCGAGACTTGGCACACCACAGGCTGTGTCATGGCTCTGAACATGGAAGCTTTTTCTAGCTAACACAGTACAGAGGAATTTGCAAAGTGTCACAAACAAAGCTTAGTGTCCAAAGGTCACATCTCTGGCCAATCACTACGTCTGACAATACAGTGGAGTGGGAAAACATCCATGTAATGCTGACATATTTTAGACTGAAGAACCTCAGTCATTAAATGAGTTTGGAGAGCCTGGCTCATTGGGGGTTTTGCTATGGCTCTAGACTGGGAAAGTACCCTGCCGTTAACTAACACATTACACGGAAGTCTAAGATGTGCTAGAATGTAGAATTCTGTGAGCGAATGTCACAAACCAGACTAATCTACAAACTACCAGAGAAATTAGGTATGGCTATAGCACCTTGCTTGTGCACTGGTATGCAGTCATGTTGGAACAGGAAGGGGCCATCCCCAAACTGTTCCCCCAAAGTTGCGAACATGAAATTGTCCAAGATGTCTTGATATGCTGACGCCTTTAGAGTTTCCCTCACTGGAACTAAGGGCCAAGCCCCCCTGAAAGATAACCCCACAACATAATCCCCCCTCTACCAAATGATTTGGACCAGCGCTCAAAGCAAGGTCCATAAAGACATGGATGAGTGAGTTTGGGGTGGAGGAACTTGACTGGCCTACACAGATTCCTGACCTCAACCCGATAGAACACCTTTGGGATTAATTAGAATGGAGACTGAAAGCCAGGCCTTCTCGTCCACATCCCTGACCTCACAAATGCGCTTCTCGAAGAATGGTCAAACATTCCCATAGACACACTCCTAAACAGCCATCCCAGAAGAGTTGAAGGGTGGGCCAACTCTATATTGAATCCTACGAACTGTCCCAATACTTTTGGTAATATAGTGTAGGCTTATTCACAGTACGTCTTTAAAGACTTGATGACACCCAAGGCTGTGCCATGGCTCTGGACCTAGAGATGTCCTGCAGGAAAGTCTGGAAAGTTCCAAAAAGCAGAACCCATTGCCTGAAGGTCACATTTCAGGGTAGCCCTGCAACCTTTGATCCAACAAAGGTCATACCTGGACCCTGGTGCATGATGATACAAGTGTCTTTAGCCCCAGCTCCTCACATTTTTATCACAAGAAGACAAGCGAGTGGAGCCACCTGAGACACATGAATAGGCAATCCTTACCTAGTGCTGGGTGACAGCATGTCACAATTTACTCTGCCCCTTTCCTGCCTGTGTAATTCTTACCTCCTTGCTCTAGTGCTTCTCCTAGTCATCTGATTCCTTTACATGTGTTGTTGGCTTCTGCACTCACCTATAGGTGTCGCCTGATATTCTGTGGGTTTATATTTCCTATTTGCTTTCTTATACATACATATGCTCTGTGCAGCCGTGTTGCAAGAGCAGATTCAAAGTTCTCTGAGCTCCTGTTTCCTTGCTATTGTGTGTATTCTGTGTTGGACTTCCCGTGTACAGACCCTGGCTTCATCTACCGTCTGTGCTTGCCTGCCATCCACGCTGACCTTGGCTTGTTTCCTGGATTTCCTTCTGTTTCCTGCCGTTGTACTCTGCATACACTAGTAGTCTCTGCATCCTCAGCTGGGCATACCTGGGGGCCACGACCTGGTGCCACCTTGCTGCAAGTCCATCCACACCATCAGGGGCCCTGATGAAGAAGCAGGCTGGGGCTTAGACTCTGCGCAATGGGGAACCCCCGAGTTGGCTGTCTACAAGGGCTCACTACCACAGACTCATGACATAGCACCATTAGATTTTATTAATGAAAGAATTTTACAATATCTTGGCCATTCTGTCTTCCTCTGGTGGCCATGGGGTACGAAACATATTAAAGAGGCAGTTTGGAGGAGACTTGTGGAGGTAATCTCCTGGGGGAAAAATGTTATTTGACCCACTTTTGAGAGAAGGGGTTAAACCATTTGGTGAGTTATTGGAGGTGTAGAGGTATCTGCATGGATAGGGGTGTACCACAGGATTTACAAAAACTGGTGCACACATAATCTGGTGCAGCTGTGCATAGTAACCAATCAGCTTCTGTCAGGAACCATGAAACAGACAGAGACAGAAAATGCAGTAAAAATCACACCTTTTTAAAAAATGGTAAAAATGGTACAACTGGTAAACGTAGTTAAAACATAGCCAGGGTTCGGTAGCCAAATCGGGTAGTCAGAACAAGCCAGAAAATCGGGGAGCCAGCAATCAGCGTAGTTAGAGGCAGCAGACAGGATCAGGAACCAGAAGGGACGTCAGCCAGACAAGTCTTCAACAGGAACACAGCAGAGAGTCTCTAGATATGTTTTACCAAGGCGAAGGCAATTCATGAAATGAACCAGGCAGTTTAAATAGCCAGGAGGGGCTGGCTGTGGGCTTGACTGACAAGCAGGAGATGATCAACAGGTGAGCCACTGTGAAACGATGAGTTCTAGCAAAGCTGAGCAACCATAGCACAGAGAACTGTGTGTGGGTGTGTGTGTATATATAGATCCCCATAGAGTCCCCCCTTACATCAGGGTGCCTAGAGCCCCCCTTACATCAGGGTCCCCAGAGAGCCCCCCTTACCTCAGGGTCCCCAGAGAGCCCCTTCCTTACATCAGGGTACCCAGAGAGCCCCAGGGCTCAGGAGTGCCGACCCCAGCCGACCCCAGCCCTAGCGACTCGGGGCTATGGGCCCCAGATTCAGGGCTATAGCCTCAATAGCCACCCCCTAGTGACGCCTCTGCTCGTTAGTGTTACAAGGTCTCTGGTGTGAATGGGGAGCAGGGTTGTTAAATTTGATGTTATCGCACTCACTCTCTCATACTGGTCACTTTAAGTTCAACATGGCACTTCATGGCAAAGAACTCTCTGAGGATCGGAAAAAAAGAATTGTTGCTCTACATAAAGATGGCCTAGGCTATAAGATGCTTGCCAAGACCCTGAAACTGAGCTGCAGCATGGTGGCCAAGACCATACAGCAGTTTAACAGGACAGGTTACACTCCATGGTCGACCAAAGAAATTGAGTGCATGTGTTCAGCGTCATAGCCAGAGGTTGTCTTTGGGAAATAGACATATGAGTGCTACCAGCTGCAGAGGTTGAAGGGGTGGGGGGTCAGCCTGTCAGTGTTCAGACCATACTCTGCATGCTGCATCAAATTGGTCTGCATGGCTGTCGTCCCAGAAGGAAGTCTCTTCTAAAGATGATGCACAAGAAAGCTCACAAACAGTTTGCTGAAGACAAGCAGACTAAGGACATGTAAATTTAAAGTGAGGTCCTTCGCGCTACTAATTAGGTGAATATATGATATAAACTAATGTGAAGTCAGTGAAATTGCTGCAATATCTAAAGTGTACACTTAAACACAAAAAAGGGTAATAATAAAAGTGATCTGCGCAGACTTCTAACACATTAATATTGAGGTGAAATAATCCAAATCATTGGTAAAAAAGTAGTAATTGAAATCCAAAATGAGTGTGTATACATCAAAAAAAGTCCAAATCAAAGTGATAAATTAGTGACAATAATCATGAGTGTCCATAATCCTGGTGAATCTTCTAAAAAAACAATTATGTTGTGAAATTGATGTTAATCTTTGTGACTAGATAGTCACGTAATGCTCCCAGAGCTCTTACCTCCAGGTGGAGAACAATAAGCCTTAGATCAGTATCCTGAGATGGGATCGCCTGTATATCGTCCGTGTTTACAATCGATATCCGTGTAGATGGTTATGGACGCGGTTCGCGATCTGCTGAATAAACCTTCTCCCTGCTGACAGCTTGGTTAGCATCAGGATCTCGTGGTTCTGTTATGGACGTTCAATATTCACCATTAAAAGAAATAAAAGAAAACAGGCCTCCCATAGTGTAATATATAAAGATAATACAGTTTATTAGAAATTACAAGTTGCCTCTTACATTTAAAGAGATAAAAACAAGCTTATCTGTGTGTATCCATGTGTCAAACACACTCCTTGCATCACTTCCTATCTCTCAGACTTCCGGCCAATCCCTACGTATACACGCTCATTTTGGATTTCAATTACTACTTTTTTACCAATGATTTGGATTATTTCACCTCAATATCAATGTGTTAGAAGTCTGCGCAGACTAAGGACATGGATTACTGGAACCATGTCCTGTGGTCTGATGAGACCAAGATAAACTTATTTGGTTCAGATAGTGTCAAGCGTGTGTAGTGGCAACCAGGTGAGGAGTACAAAGACAAGTGTGTCTTGCCTACAGTCAAGCATGGTGGTGAGAGTGTACTGGTCTGGGGCTGCAAGAGGGCTGCCGGCACTAGGGAGCTACAGTTCATTGAGGGAACCATGAATGCCAACATGTACTGTGACATACTGAAGCAGAGCATGATCCCCTCCCTTCAAAGACTGGGCCGCAGGGCAGTTTTTCAACATGATAATGACCCCAAACACACCTCCAAGATGACCACTGCCTTGCTAAAGAAGCTGAGGGTAAAGATGATGGACTGCCCAAGCATGTTTCCAGACCTCAAACCTATTGAGCATCTGTGGGGCATGCTCAAATGGAAGGTGGAGGAGCGCAAGGTCTTTAACATCCACCAGCTCTGTGATGTCATCATGGAGGAGTGGAAAAGGACTCCAGCGGCAACCTGTGAAGCTCTGGTTAACTCCATGACCAAGAGGGTTAAGGCAGTGCTGGAAAAAAAATGGTGGCCACACAAAAAAATATTGACACTTGGGGCAAATTTGGACATTTTCAATTAGGGGGTGTACTCACTTTTGTTGCCAGCAGTTTAGAGATTAATGGCTGTGTTGAGTTATTTTGAGGGGACAGCAAATTTACTCTGTTATACAAGCTGTACACTCACTACTTTACATTGTAGCAAAGTGTCATTTCTTCAGTGTTATCACATGAAAAGATATAATAAAAAACTTACAAAAATGTGAGGGGTGTGAGATACTGTATGTAGAGGTCTTCCTACCCCAGCCTGTAACTGGACAATGAAAGGAGAAGCAGTAGTCTGAGGAGGTCATCTTTGTGTGACTCTAATCTTACTATCAATGCTTGTATCACTCCAAGTCTGAACTTGGCTGATATTCAAAATTCAGGTTCTCATGCTGCGTGCATTAAAAAATAATACATTTATTGATGTATTAGGGATTGTAAAAAGCGGGCACACCTATTTGGGCCTGCTTTCTTGGGACTGGGGCCACCCAGCCCTGTTTGTATATTTTAATGGATTACTGTTAGGTAGGTTGTTAGGGGGAAGTGGGGGCACTGTCCCTTTAAATATTTCTAAAGAGGGGTCTGGAGGATATTAGTTATGAGGAAAGGTTGCGAGCACTGAACTTATTCTCTCTGAAGAATATTCATAAATACCGTACTGGTGACCCCACAATAGGGATAAAACGTTTTCGCAGAAGGGAGTTTAACAAGACACGTGGCCACTTATTAAAATTAGAAGAAAAGAGGTTTAACCTTAAACTGCATAGAGGGTTCTTTACTGTAAAGCCCCATACACACGGTCGGACTTTTTCATGGATTTTGTCCGATCGGACAAGGTTGTTGAAAAATCAGACCGTGTGTATGCACCATCGGACAGTGTTCGTCGGTTTGTCCGACGGACAAAGTCTTATCTCCTGCTGGAAAGATTTGCCGTCAACACGGTCCGATCACACCAAATTCGAGCGTGTGTACGCTTGTCCGACGGACAAAGTGCTACGCATGCTCAGAAGAAATTCTGTGACGTAAGCGCTCGGTCAGGTAAAACTACCTTTCCTAATCGACACAGCACATTCGTCACGCTGCAATGTTAAAATGTCTTTAATGCAGCGCATTCTCTTTTTCTTTACAATGCAACAAGAATGACATGTTTTAGCTGCTCCTATTCACCCGCACTTCTCACAAACTTACTTCTTTATTACTTTGCAGCATTTATACACTACATGTTTATTTTGACTGTGAACGAAAAAGAATCTTTGTTATTTTTTTACCATGATTTGTCTTTTTTTTTTTTTTTTTTTTTGGAATACATATTGGAATGTTTTTTTTTTTTTTTTTTTTTTTGGAGGGGGTTGTGTGTCTCAAATTACCAAAAACACATTATTAACATTTGTATTTCTTGCTTACATTTACTAGGAGGTTGTTTGTTGTTGGTGCCCCTTGTTAATTCTACTTTAGGATTAGTGAAATGTACCTGCCTAGTCAAAGAAAAACTGTCATTGTAGAAAAGTAAAACACAATAGTCAATGATTATTTCAAATCAAAAAAACCTTTATTTAGGTCACACCAACAAACCAAAGAGGAATGCAGCCATGGTGAAACTTGGGGAATTTGCAAAGTCTTGGCCCCCCACGGCAACCATCATTGTTCAAGCGTAGAAAATTGGGGCCTGAGGAGTACGTATATTAAGGGGAGTGCAATCTGGTCGTGAAGTCCAAAGTATCCGGAACTGCAGCAGATGCCATCTAGGTCCCCAGGCTCTGGTACTACAAGAGGCTCCATCTTCTCTCAGACCAGACTGATTGCAGGTCGTCACTCTCAGGTCTTCCTTCCACGCTTCCTTGCACGCTGTGGCTGTCGTGCTGGTGGGGTGGCAGAAGGAGGAGGAGGAGGAGGAGGAGCATGGTAGCTATGGCAAACATGTGTGACTGGGGTCATCTCCCCAGCCCTACCCTTATTTAGGACATGGAGGATGAGCCCCTCACACATGTTGCGTTGCCTCACCTCCATACCCATCATTTTTGTGACAACCACCGAGCCAAAGGTCTCTTCGTCGGCGGGTGTGGCATGTAGGGAGTCTGAAGCCTCTCTGATCATGCGGAGCGCTGACTGTGCCGCATAACCCCCCCCTTCTCGCCCTTTTGTACGGAAGGCGGAGGGGAGGGGTTTGGGTGTCAGTCAGGCTCCGCGGCCTAGCCCCCTCTTGGCTGCCACTACCCAGCTGGTGGCTGCCACTAACCCCTGCCTCCTCCTGACTGCCACCTTCCACAGCCACCTCCTGGCTGAGGTCTTCCTGTGTATGAAAAAGGGACATAGTTTCAGTTATTTGTTCATCAAACACACACAATTCTCATCTTGTGACTGTTGCAAAATGTTTACAAATAGAAAACCATACAATTCTCAGTCCTGCAGTTTAGATTCTGGCCCCAAATGTCTCCAACACTACTGTCAGTTGATATGTCAAACACGTTAGGAACTAAGCAATTGGGGATCCTGAATTAAGTGAACCTCATTCATTATTCCCAGAAATGGTAACAAAACTACTATACCTGGAACAAGCTGGGCTCCTCCACCTCTTCCATACTGGAAGGCCCAGGTTGCTCCTCGGAAGCCTCAACAGGGGTGGGCTGCGCGCAAGGAAGCGTGGAAGGAGGAGTCGAGGTTGGCTCCGTGACATCAGTCTGGTCTTTCAGAAAATGGAGACTCTGATAGTACCAGAGCTTGGGGACATAGACCTCATCTGCTGAAGTTGCAGTTTCCTCAGACTTCACGACCTTCTTCCGCTCCCTGATATACGCACTCCTCAGGCTGCCAATTTTCTTTCTTAGATCATCAACAGTTGCCGTGGGGAACCTTGGCTTGACAAATTCCACAAGTTCCTCCAGGGCTGCGTGCCTCTTTGGTTTGTTGGTGTAATGTGGGTGTTTACCCTGCCATAAAACGGGAAATTCCCTGAATTTGGCAATGAAGAGGGGGAGAAAACTCATGTCGTTGAATCCCTGCATAATCTCTGCAAGACACAACACCACACAAAACCCTCTCAATTATGTCAGGCTAAACTCTCCTAATTTTCTCCATAAAGAAGCCTCAAGTTCAAATCAGTCTAGGCTAGTTATGTACCAACGTCAAATTGTACCTTCGTTTGTAGCGATCGTCTCGTGTGAGTTTTCTCTCCCCTCGTCTCCCAGACCGTGGCTACGACACAGGCGTGTGACGTTTTATATACAGTGCGCATGCGTCAAACTCCGCCCGCCCCTGACGATCTTTCTCGTCTATTCCCCACCCCTTCTCTTTACGGCGCAGTGGGGAGAGCACATGGCGTGGACACAGCAGGTGTGCCCCAAATATCCCACCAACGAGGAGGAGGACGAGGAAAGTCCGGAGGCAGAAACGTCCCGATCCCGGAGCCTGAAATTCAAGGCCTCCAATATGTCATTTGGAGAAATGTTGGAGATGGTGGACATATTAAAGAGGAGCGACTATGATGGGAAGTATGGGCCTTACCTCAACCCCAATGTCCGCAAGGCCAAGATCATGTCTAAAGTTGTGAGGAGGCTGTACAATCAGTTTGGGGTACAACGATCCAAGGAGCAACTGAGGAAACGCTGGTCAGACCTGAAACTGAGGGAGGCCGATCAGTACAGAAAGATCAAGCGAATTCTTCTAAAAAGTAAGTAGTTGTGTTTTGTGTTTGATTTCTTGCTTGCATACTGCTCCATTGTGGTTTGATTTTTACAAAGTTGTACATTCCAAAATGGCCACTTTCAGGTTCGTCTGTGCATTCGATCGTAGTCAGCCTCGATCTTTCTGCCACTGTCATGGTCGTGTGTGTGTGTCCATTCGATCGTACGCAACCTCGATCGTTCGGCCACTTATAATACGATGTTTGGTGTTTTTTTGGGGGAAAAGGAAGTTTGTTCTCACTAGAAATGTCATCAAGAATGTAAAGCCAATTTATTCAATGTAAAGGAGAGGTCACCCAGTAGCTGTTTACCCATCTGGACTTTAGAGCACTAGTGCTGGGACACCCAAACCCCCTTTTTATTAGGCTTTTCCACACATGTGCTCCAGTGGATACTAGAGGGGTGTCTCCATCACACAAACTTCTACCAAAAAGCTAGTCAGTTTAGCACCTTTACAAAGTGACTACATTCATGTAGTTGGCATTTGTAACTGGCCAAACTAAAATAGTGTCCGTCACTTTCAACCAATGTTTGTCATTTCCTATTTCTGCCCTCAATAGATTGTGTTGCTAAATCTTCCTTTTGTACATTCTCATAGGGGAGCGAAAACTTGGGTCGTCTGAGGAAACCCCCAAACCAACACCTCCCAAAAAAGGGGAAAGAGCAGAAGCAGAGGAGGAGGAGGAGGAAGGAGAGATCATCGAACTTGGAGAAATTGTCACCACAACAGGTGAGTGTGGGAGAACACAGCTACTGGTAAGCTAATCCATGTATGGCTGCCTCATTTCCAACACCCCATTTTTGTTTGTTTGTGGTTTTTAGGTGACGTGGATGTTGTGGAAGAAAAATCGCACTTTACCACAGAGAGTGCCCACGTACTCATCGGAGAGATAATGGTCTGCAATAGAGATCTAGATTACATAAAGCAAAACATCAATGATGTTCAACAAAAATTGAAGAACATCATTGATGTTTTAGGAAAAATATGAAAACGCACCAAGTAATTAACACACATTTGTGCCAGCTTCTGAACACATTTGCAACTTAAAAACTGTGTGAAATTTGGAACATGCACACATTGTGTCCACATGTACTAGCTCCCATCATGGTGGATGAATGCCAACGTTTTTTTGGGGGTGCAAACACTTTACGAACTACGAAAGTGGTTGTGGTGAAGGGGTTGCACCCCCAAAAAACGTCCATTCATCCCCATGATGGAAAATGGCACTTTTGAAGCTTCTAGGCATGTGTTTTACCATCTAATGACCATTTTCAGTCCCAAATTGTGTGCATGTTCGAAATTTCCACTTTTCGGGGGTGACCCCCCCATGTGATGAAGGCAAGATCAAACACACTTTGAACATATAGTCATGTCTGATCTTGTCTTCACTTTACAAAGTTGAACTTTCCTAGTTCATAGGTTCTGGTTAGCTCCATGCCTGGTTTTACCAATTGCGGAATGTTTGTAAACAATGTTGTAAATAACCAAGATGTTGTCAGTTTTGGCGTGAAGATTGTAAACGCACTTGTGAATGTTTTCCAAGTAAACTTTTTTATTTTTTCTAAATGTGTGGCTTCCTTATTTAAAAAACAATGCATTATGTATGTAAAATGTAAAGGATATGGGGGGCAATGGGTGTTATTTACTAAAGGCAAATCCACTTTGCACTGCAATTTCCTTAACTTTTTCAATGCACTTGTAGAGCATAGCGGATTTGACTTATGTAAATGACACCCACAGTGCTTTGTACGAAAACACGGAGCACAGCATTTTTGAGAATACACACACATGTCAGACCTGGTGATGAAAAGGAGTATTTTGTCTGTCAGTTATGCAGGACAAACCTTCTCTAGAGCAAAGATTAGGTAGCAAACACACAACATGAGAATAATCTTTTTGGGAAGAAGAGACTGTTACCTCCTTTTGCCCAGAAAGTACATTCCCACTGTCGAAGGCAAAGGGAAAAAATGTCAAAGTTAAATAAGCTAAAAAGAAGACTGAAATGACAAGAAATCAGAGGTTGGTTAAAATATCAGATTTATTAAAAAATGCCTCTCACACATCGTCAGGCAGAGCAATGGCCCCCCTACCCACAAAGTACGCCATATATTGCTCGCGGACCACGCGGGCATTTAGAGGGGGCAAGCCTGGACGTGCCACTTGAAGGGCTGTGAGGTCCGCATTTGGAGGGCCCTCCACATCTGGGCCAACGGGCACCACATAGTTCCTGTTATGTCTTTTGAGGAAGTTGTGCAATATGCAACAGGCAAGAACTATGTGGTTCAGTTTGTATTCCGCCAAGTTAAATGCCGTCAGGAACAGGCGGAAGCGGCTGGCCAGGATGCCAAAAGTGTTCTCCACCACTCTTCTGGCTCTGGACAGCCTGTAGTTGAAGACCCTCTGGTCCGGGGTGAGGGTCCTCATCGGGAACGGCCTCATCAGATGGGGAGTCAACGCAAACGCTTCATCTGCGACAAAGACGAAGGGGAGTCCTTCGGCATTCTCCTCTGGAGGTGGCAAGCACAGACTGCCACTTTGGAGACGCCAGTAGAACTCCGTGTGCGTAATGGCACCACCATCCGAGATCCGGCCGTTCATCCCCACGTCCACATACATAAACTCGTATGTTGCCGACACCACCGCCAACATCACTACACTATTAAACCCTTTATAATTATAATAGTAGGACCCCGAGTTGGGCGGTGGGACGATGCGGACGTCAATTGCCCCTCCGCAGTTAGGAAAGTCCCAACGGCTGGCAAAGTGGGAGGCCACAGTCTGCCATTCCTGTGGCGTGGAAGGGAACTGTGGAGTGAAACAAGCAAAAAAAATTAGTCACTTTGCACTTAAACATTGCAAGCAGATTAGACAATCAACATCTTGGAACAAGAGCATTGTATAAAATTTGAGGCTGGAAAGTATTTGCACAGAAAAGTAGAGGGTCCCCTTCACAGATGACTCACCCCCCATCAATCCCCCCACTTCTGATGGGCCATTGGCAATAACTAGGGTTTTGGGGGGGGGGGGGACAGGTAACCCTCTGCACTTCATTGATTGGCAAATGGCTCAATAATGTGTGCTAGTTTGGCCAGACCCTCTGTACTTAACACTATTGGCAGCCCCCAGGAAAGATAAAATAACATTTCAACCCCCCCCCCCCCCAAAAAAAGGCAGGCACATTGTGACATTCTGAAATTACCAAGAAAGCTAATAGGAGGGAAAGAAGACAAAAAATTAGGAAATGGAATGTATGGAGGCAGCCCCTTGCACTACATGCTTTGCTGAATTCATCCCTAAAGATGCCCACTATAAAGAGGTAGGTATATAGTGTGTATGGGCCTTGGGAAAACCAGCAGATAAAGGATTGGTACCATCTGACAGAGCAGTTGGGGGAGGGGGTTCCTAATGAGTTTGCCACCCCCCCCCCCCCCCCCCACCAAAAAAAAAAAAAATTTCTAAAGGGGCTCTACATGAAGTAAACCACACAGCAAACATTTGTGCATATTTTAGGGGGTGTTTGGGGGCAAACAATACTATGCAGCAGACAAAAGACATTGATTAAGTGACTAGGCCATAGGTGTCTATTGGGGCAGAAGAGCATGCTGGTGAGGTAAGTGAAGGGAAAAATGCACGAAGGAGAAAAGGGGCACAGCATATTAGAACATATTGCAATCATGGTAATTAGGGAAGGAGGTCAAAAATACAAGACATTAGCAAACAGAGCATACATAGAAGGGAATAGTCAAGTAGAAATGTTACCTTAATATAGTCCTCCTGCAGGACCTGAATGATGGCAGAACAAGTCTCTGGAATAATGAGTCCCAGGGCCTGGGGAGAGATACCTGAAGAGAACTTCAAATCCTGAAGACTTCTCCCTGTCGCCAAGTACCTCAACGTGGCAACAAGCCTCTGCTCCGGAGTAATGGCTTGTCTCATGCAGGTATCCTGCCGGCTGATAAAGGGGGTCAGCAAAGCCAAAAGACGGTGAAAATCGGGGTCCGTCATCCTGAGAAAGTTCCTGAAATCATCAGGATTATTCTCCCGGATCTCACGAAGCAAAGGCATGTGCGAGAACTGGTCACGCTGAAGCAACCAATTCTTGGTCCACATACTCCTCATCACTCTGTTCATGGACGGGTCTTGGGTCAAAGCTAAAAGCCCGACACCAATTCCGCGTACAGCACGAACTCGGCGACGAGTACGCACGGGAAACATCGCTCACAAGGTCACAAAAGGTCGGCTGGTCAGAACGGACAAACAGAAAGCACCGATAAACAGCAAGGCCTGAAAGAACGAACTGAATACCAGCAACGAGCAGACAATAAGCAGTGCAAATCAAAGCGTCCTATATCAAGATATAGGCCGCAATGACCAACAAATGCGAACTGACTACACGCACTAATAAACAGATACGCACGACAAGCACAAACTGAAGAGCAGTAACGATCTGAGTCAGAAAACTGAGAAGCGCGAATCTTAAGTCACCAAACTTCCACTAACTCTCGATAAACACGGGATCAGCAGAAGGAGCCCAACGGGTGCCTGACGTGGTGCTGAACTTCCCTTTTGTAATCTCGTGGACGACGACTTACGTCACGACGTTCTTCCGGACCGGATATTCCGACAACGTAGTCCGACCGTGTGTACGCAACACCAACATCGGACAAAGTACGACGGACAAAATCCGACCGACCTGGTCCGCGGATTGTCCGAGCGTGTGTATGGGGCTTAAGAGTGGCAAGGATGTGGAATTCCCTTCAACAGGTGTTGGTCTATGGTCCATGGCTGCGCTGGCTTTTGGAGTGAATGTGAGTCGGCAGCTGTATCACTGAGCTTTGCTGCCACCTCTGGCAAATTCCTGCATGTGCACTCCTCATGTGTGCACAAGAGCTGGGACCAGGAATACCACCTTACAAGTAAGGGCTGTGCTACAAGTGAGGGGGGAGGGTGTACATGTCTGTGTTCAATGGGTACATGTGTCTGTGTACATGTGTATGTGATCAATGGGTACATGTGTGTGTCTGTATTCAATGGGTACATGTCTCTGTGTACATGTGTATGTGTTTATGTGTGTGTACATGTCTGTCTGTACATATATATATATATATATATACACATGTGAGGGGGGCTGAGAGTGTGCAGGTGTGAGGGGGGCTGAGAGCGTACAGGTGTGAGGGGGGCTGAGAGCGTGCAGGTGTGAGGGGGCTGAGAGCGTACAGGTGTGAGGGGGGGCTGAGAGCATACAGGTGTGGGGGGGCTGAGAGCGTACATGTGTGAGGGGGGGCTGAGAGCGTACAGGTGTGTGGGGGCTGGGAGCGTACAGGTGTGAGGGGGGCTGAGAGCGTACAGGTGTGAGGGGGCTGAGAGCGTACAGGTGTGAGGGGGCTGAGAGCATGCAGCTGCTGGATTGGGATGTCAAATATAATTTCCTACTGTTAAACCTTGAAAGCACTAATGACTTATAATACATTGTGCATTATCATATATGATGTTGTATGAGTGTTAAAATAAAAGTGTGTGCACTGAAGGACTTGGTGGGATAGCTAGTGGGCTGATTCGGTGGGATGGCCAGTGGGTGGGCCCTGGGAAATGTTGGTGGTCAGGCCTGGGGGGGCTCAGGCCACAATTTCTGATGGCTGCCCTGATTATTTATAATGGTTGTTTCTAAGCATTGTAAACCAATAAAGTGCAGTGGCCATTTCTGCCAAAACATGGTGTGGTGGTGTTATTATTGTTGTATCTGGGGAATAGTTGGGGCGGGTGTGGCCTACAGTCCCAATAGCACTGCATCAATTGTACTACTTGAGTATCAGCTTTAAAGGCTAAGTTCACCTTTGGAAGATGTTACATGCAACACCCAGGATTTAACATGTTCCAGCCACCCCCTGAGCACACCCCCTCTCTATGACAATGGGCAGGGATTCCTCTCCCACTGCAGCTGGTGTCACATTTAAAATCGGCACAGAGATCTGTACAAGCATAAACGACAAGTCCTGTCTGCCACTACAGCAGACGACTTATAGTTCTCAACGTTCTCTGGCTTTCTAAATAAAGCCTGTACAGAGGTGTGGGCAGAATACTGGAGGATTTATCTGCAGGATCCTGACATTGCACCTGTGATCCACTGATCGTGGGTGCAATGCTTTGCAGGCTCCTGTGGGAAAAAATAATAATGGCATTTTTTTCTGCACTTAGCCTTTAAAGCAAAATAGCAAAACAAGTAGTTTTGCTATGCTTGCCCCATGACAAAAAAAAAAATTGTGGCAAAATGCATGTGCAAAAACACACCTGGCTCAGGGACAGAATTTGGTCCTTCTACACATAGGTCATCCCATTCAAGTGATGTGTGACATGCGGAATTGCGTGAAAATCACCCACACAAAATCACGAGCGGGACACAAGTTCCTGCTACATGAAATGCTACATGAAATGTGAATGATGCCTGTTGCTGAGAGGGCTCAGGTGCTTGAAGTGTACACAGATTTTTATATAGTTATGCCCATGTGATTGCTCATCATTTTTATGTTGTGCAATTATTGACTTCACTTTGACCACCTGACAGCTTTGTGTGAATTGTGTGAAAATTTTAAATCTCCACCTAAGAGTTTAACTGCTTGAGCCCCTGAGCCTTTTTTACTTAATTCCCCTGAGTCCCTGAGTTAATTTCGGAGAAGGCATGATATCATGCTTTTCTAGAGTTTGTAGCCTATCCTTAGGTAATATGTTGTTTTTTTTTATTTTTTAAGGACAGGGCTTTAATTTTGTAGCAGATCTGTTTGAATATATTTTTATTCCTTGTGGTTTTCTGGAAAAAAATATGAAAAATTATAATACATTTTAGGTAATTTTCTTCAGTGTAACCTTTATGTAATTTCTACACCCCCAGATATTTATTTCTTTCTGTTAGAGCAAGTAAATGTTTAGGCTTGGTTGGCAGCTACGCCTGTGTTTTATCTGGGTCGGGTGAGTGATCCAGGGAGGGCATGTATGACTCAGCAGCCAGCATCTTTGGTACCTCCCTCTACTTTGGGAACTTGCTGGAAACTTCCAGAAGAATGGAAGAGAGGTTAGGAGGAGCTGCCTGGAGTATTGGAGGGAGGGCCCTGACCAATCCCCAACAGATGGGTTGGTAGGAGGCAGGCCCCCCTCAAATACTCTGGGTCAGCCCCGCTGGGCAGGAGAGTTCAGGTGGAAGTTGGAGATGGAGTGCTAGGAGGCTGTTGGTGGACCCTTGAGGGTAACCCTTTAGTCTGGGGTGGGGGGGGTGACCTTGGGTCTAAGAGCTCGGGTACAGGAGGGATCCTCTGGAAACCCAAGGAGGAATCCTGTCCAGTGGCACAGGTTTAGGCGTGAGGACAGCAGGAGCTAGTGAGCACATCTGGGAGATATCCAAGGAGAAGACAGCTACATGGGCTGGTTAGTGCTAGTCGGGGAGGACTGAGAGACAGCCTGAGAGGACTGGGAGAGAGCAGTCTGAGACGGATGCAGAGTCATTCTGGGAGGACTGTGGAAGCGTATCAAGGAAGGAGATATCCCTTGATAATGTCCTTTTGAACAAAACTAGTCGGAAGGAGCTATTTTATCACACACGTTGGGGTGTCTGCATGTGATTGATTATTTTATATGCGATTTTACTCCTGCCTTCTTGTAAGTAGATTTTACTTTCATTAAAAAGCCTGGATTTTTATTTACTACATAATGGGGGTTATTTACTAAAGGCAAATCCACTTTGCACTACAAGTGCACTTGGAAGTGCAGTCGCTGTAGATCTGAGGGGGACGTGCAAGGAAAAAAAAAACTGCTTTTTTGCTTGCACATGATTGGATGATAAAATCAGCAGAGCTTCCCCTCATTTCAGATCTTCCCCTCAGATCTACAGAAAATGCACTTGTAGTGCAAATTGATTTTTCCTTTAGTAAATCAACCCCAATGAGTTCCTCCTTTCTCTCTCCCTTTTGCTGAGCCCAATGTTGAACATCCTGGTCGTATGGTAACCCATCCTGGAATCTTGGTTCCTGATATCCATCCATCCCATGGGGATACTAGGATAAAGTGCAGCCAGACCCCCCATCTTGGGGTCAGAATAGCTGGTAAACGCCTTGACAGTTGGGTGAGCATATTTGGGTGTGATGATTTTGCTATCCCCACTGAAATATGGATTTTTGTTGATACCTAAGTATAACTTGCACAAGAGCACTTCTCTTCTCCTTTCTGATGGACTTTACTGGATCATTTATGAATGTTTAACACATTCTTATTTACAGTTTTTTAATGATAGCGCAACAAGTTTTTTATTATTATCATAGCACATTATGTCATGACTAAAATGACTTACTTTTATAAGCAATTGAAGAACTACAGATTTCCATTGCAATTCTTGATATATGTCCTGGTGATTACTATTAGTTGTTTAGCTGTTCAAAATAAACTCACTGCCAAATGCATCTGCCTTGGCTGACCTTATATAAGCGTGTTTGCTGGTTGTCTTTGCAAGTCATGTAGGGTAAGTTCATGACTCAGAGCTAAGACCAAGATGGTTCAGTAACCTTTGGCAAAATCAGGAAATCAGCTTTCAGCAGCTCAGCATGGATAGACAATCTGAACATATGCTTTCGGTTGAGAAACACCACTGCTCTTAGCTTGAACAGCTAATTAAAAACCTGAAGAAAAGAAATTGTATTGTTTACCATTGCCAACTTCTAGCTGCGTTACCTGCGATTAACTGCAAGTGTCTCCTTCTCTCAGTCCCACAAATGACAAAAATGGGTCTGCGGATGAGTCGCAGTGGACCTGCACTTATTAGTATGCAGCTACTAACCAATGGTTAATTTTTTTGTAGCAATGACTCCCGAAGGAGCTACAGAAAAGAACTGGGTCCCCCTACTTATGTAGATGCTGCATGCCCTGTCTCCAGTCCCAGTAGCAAATCAACAAACTCAGTCGAGGGTTCTTTTTACTGTTTATTTCAGATTTTAGACAAAAATGCAGCGAGGAATGTTTAGGGTGTAGGATACCCAAGGCACAAGAAAAACTCAGAGGACTCTGTTTCTCTTCGCATTCATTACCTACAACTTTTTGCAAAACTTCACAGTTGGCATGTACTTTCAAAACGCCCAGGTGTAAATGACAAAGCGCACAACACACATTTCAGATGTCATTCATTTGAATGGCACCCAAAAACGCGTCGCGGTTCTGCTGTGATTGTCACGTGATAAATCGTCCCAAAAAAGTTCAGACATCTGAAATGTGCTTTGTGAGGTTTGTCATTCACACCTGGGCATTTAGAAATCGTGGGCAGAATCGCGGCAAATCTGCCCGCGATTTAAAATGCCCAGTGTGAATGCAGCTTAAGGCTTAGTTCACACTTATGCGTTTTTTTCATGTTTTTTGCATTTAACATGGTTTCCTATGGGATACGTTTACTTTTTTCAGCTGCTGTGTTTTTGTGAAGGGTCAGGGACATTTTAAAAAATGGTGCATCTTTGATTCAATAGACTTCAATTGCGAAGCTGCAGAAAAGCATGTAGTGTGTTTTTGTCGCAATTTGCATTCTGCATTTATACCCAACAACAAATTGGCCCAAAATAAGTATAAAAAATGCAAAATGCATCAAAACGCGTGTGAAAAATGCAAAAAGCACTGCAATAACGGATCAAAAGCAAATTGCATAGGTGTGAACAAAGCCTAATGCCGCGTACACACGATCGGAATTCTCGTCGGAAAAAACTCTGACGGTTTTTCCGACGGAATTCCGCTCAAGCAGTGTTGCCTACACACGATCACACCAAATTCCGACGGTCAATAACACAGCGGCATAAAACACGTTTGTCAGCACTATAAAAGGGAAGTTTAATGCTTCCGAGCATGCGTCGAATTGTTTCCGAGCATGCGTTGGAATTTTGCGCGTCGGAATTGCATACACACGATCGGAAAGGTTTTCCGTCGGAAAAATTGAGAACAGGTTCTCAATTCAAAGTCCGTCGGAAATTCCGACAGAAAAAGACCGTTGGGCATACACACGGTCGGAAAATCCGATGAAAAGCTCCCATCGGACTGTTTCCATCGGAAATTCCGACCGTGTGTATGCCGCATTAGGCTGCTTTCAGACTAATGCGGTGTGGTTTGACAGTGTGAGAGTAGCGTGTGTACCGGTTTGGTGTGGGTTAGCTGTGCTTTTCCATAGGGTTCTATTAGGTCCTGCAGTTTTGATGAGCTTTCTGAAACCTAATAGAACTCTATGGGAAAGCGCAGCTAACCACCAACAAACCTGCAGGTACACTGCGCTGCTCCCGTCTGAAAGCAGGCTTAGCCACTGAGTTAGGAAATCTACCCAATAGAGTTACATACAGCAACAAAAACCAGACCTAACTCTGTCATGCTTTAACCGAACAAAAAAAATAGAAAGAGGAAAAAAATAAATTTTGGCTGAACACTTTTAGATCTGCCCCTTTTACATAATTTTATGGTCACTTTCCTAGTGTGAAAGTGAAAAGAAATCTACTGCTACTAAATCTTTGCAATTATAGATTTAAAATCATGCTAAACACTACTTTGTAAGATGTATAGGAAACTAATTGCAGACAATATTTTTTATCCTAAGTGTCATGCTTAAATAGTATACATAACTGTGTGTAACACATTATTATCATGGCAGATGCCACAGAAGAATAATTACTGAAATAATGGATTATCAGCTTCACTTTCATTAGTAAATTAGTTGGCATGCTACGTTCACCCACCCATCTGTTCTGAAAATAGAAATCGGATGTTAGGTCATTCATGACATCTATATTAACCCCTACTGATAAGTAGAAAAGCAATAACATGGATATCTGCTGAGAGGCAGATAGAAAATTTGTTGTTTACCTATTGTCAGAGGCATAACTAGAACCTTCAGGTCCCCGTGCAAGAAACCATGACGGGTCCATGGACATCTTCCCAGAACCCTGCCTCCTGCGTGTCCCCTGGGGCACGCATTCCAGCGCACTCTGTGACTGCTTTGTCCTTCGGATGATCACAGATCATGATAAAAGGCCAATTACATCGGCCCTTTACCATGTGATCAGCTGATTACATGTAAACAGACTTGCCGGTTATCTTCAGCCCTTTCCTCCCACACTGTGTCTGTATGAGGAAAGGAGAGCTGTTAACCAGCAAGACTGTCAATACATTGTTTACACTGATAATCAGTGCAGCCTATCAGTGCTCATAAATGCTACCTATTAGTGCCCATAAATTCTGCCTATTAGTGCCACCTATCAGTGCTCATCCATGCCGCCTACCAGTGCCCATCAATGCCACCTATTAGTGCTGTCTAGCAGTGCTCAATGACCATCAGTTCCACCTATCAGTTCTCAACAATGCCGTCCATCAGTGCCACCTATCAGTGCTGCCTATCAGTTACAATAAGTTTTGCTTATCAGTGCCACCTATCAGTGCTCATCCATGCCACCTACCAGTGCTCATCAGTGCCACCTATCTGTACTCATCAATGCCACCTATCAGTGTCCATCTGTGTCACCTATCAGTGCTGCCTACCAGTGCTCAATGCCCATCAGTGCCATCTATCAGTGTTCATCAATGCCCATCAGTGCCACCTATCAGTGCCATCTAACAGTGCTTATCAATGCCACCTATCAGTGCTCACCAATGCCCATCAGTGCAGCCTATCAGTGCCACCTATCATTGCTCAACAATACCGCCTATCAATGCCCATCATTGCCACCTATCATTGCTCATCAATGCAGGCTATCAGTACCGCCTATCTGTGCCCATCAGTGCTGCCTATCAGGCCCATCCGTACTGCCTATCAGTGCTCATCAATGCTGCCTATCAGAGTCCACTGGTGCCTTGTATCAGCCCTGCCCATCAGTGTCACCTCCTCAGTGCTCATCAGCAGTGCTCTGAGCTGAGAGGTCTCTCTCATACAACTCAGAGCTAGACTGATTAACAGTTCTTGCTCCCTTGCATGGATGGGAAAGGAGACACCCCAGGAAGTGTGAAGCTAAGGTTGTAGCTGCATTTGATCAAGGAAGCACACTTCCTGCGGTGCACACAGGAGGGGAGGGGCAGGAGCCAAGAGGAGAAGGAGTCGTTTGTATGTCTCCCTTTCCCTCCGTGCGAGAGAGGGGAGAGGGAGAAGAATTGTAAAGCTGGCTCTGAGCTGTATGAGAGAAACGCTCTCAGCTCAGAGCCCTGGGACTAGCAACCCCACTCGGGCCCCCGACAGTGGCAGAAGACCAGGGCCCAGTCGCAAGTGTGACTGTTGCGACCCTGGTAGTTCTGCCACTGCCTATTGTGTACTAAACAAATGTGCACTTTGCAATCTTCTCTGTCTAGTATTCCAACATCCACCTATTGATTTTTTTATGGACTCCAGTCAAGATGTAGCTGGGGCTTTGTTCGGAATCTGTTTTCTTGTCTTTTGGGCTTTGAAGCAGGGTCAAGGAAGGATCAATGTTTCATTATTGCATCAGCTGTGGAATCCAACTTTAAATGTTCACAGGGCATCAGACCCTGGGCACTCTCTGCCACATTTGATGGGCGTGCCCCAAAATAAGGAGATCTTGTACCAATATATACCAGTTGGTCTACACTCTTTTGGGCACTGGCATTCCGAAAAAGTCTAAAGAGGCCCTATTGATTCTAATATCTGCACAATGTTCCAACACGCTGCCCTGCACCTATTCACACCCCTTGTATATGAGCTGCTGCGGGACAGGGAATTCCTCGGCCACTTACAATAGGCTTTGTGCAGTCCCAGTTTCATGGCAAGGTATCTCATGTGGGTTTGGACTACAATCCGAACACACCTGAGCTCATTCGTACCATCCAACATGTTTCCATCCACAGTTTGATATTTCTAGTTATGTAAAAACATTCTTTGACTTGATACTAGCATCAGCTAAGACAGGCTTGCTTATCTATGCTGTGCATACCTGATGAAAACAATGCATACACCAGGGAAGCAAGTAACGGTTTTATCATTCAAGAGATAAGAAAACTTACACATGGCAAAGCAAACTGCTTTATAACACTTTATCTGTCAAGGTAATATACAGTTAATTTAACTAGGGAAGGACACAGCAGGCAAAACAAATTATTATTTTTAACATGCTATTTCTTTGACATATATATATGCATATTCTAAATTTAGACAACTGTGCAAGTTTGACTAAACATTTGAATTGCAAATTATGACTGAAAGAAATCAAAATACACTGCTGACCTACAGCACACTACCTGTTTTTCTTGGCGCTTGTTGAGCTTGTAGACACAGGTGTTTGCCCAGCAGTGTACTTCTTGGGCTGAGCTGCCTTGTGCATAATGTTCATTCTAACCACCACTCATAAAGACCTTCAACAAGCTCTTGCACGATACATACCTTTACACACACACGCACACGGCCATAGCTACCAACTGTCCCTTATTTTGAGGGACTGTCCCTGATTTGGAGCAATGTCCCTCTGTCCCCCTTTCCCCCTCATTTGTCCCTCATTTTGCTCCGATCTATATAGTTGTATATAATATGCCCTTTTTATCTTTCAAAAAGTGTTTCCCAGTGTTAAACCTTTCATCCAATTTCTAAATTGCTGCATTTGTAAATTTTAAAAGCCAATATAAAGGAATAGTAGTGGTAAAAAAAAGCCCTTGTGGATTTATTTATCCTTTTTTTGGTTAATTCTCCTTTAAGGGGGTGTGACAGGGGGCGTGTCCTATGCCTACATACATTTGCTAGTAGGTGTCCCTCATTCCCATGTAAAAATTTTGGGAGGTACGCACACGGCTCTTACTATTTTTTTGGCATTTTGTTGATCAAGTTGTACAATTGTTTGCCCTAAATGGTCATCTGAGCAGCTATCGTATCGTAAACATTTAAGTCAGTGGTTCTTTGTTCAATAGTAGGTCAAGGTATGCTAAGCTCCCTGAATGAAGCTCATAACGTGACTCAAAATAAGTATGACATAATGAAGTCCATAAAGAGTCATTAAAACAGAGATAGCACAAAAGGTATATACTCCCACCGTGCAAAAATAAAACGTGACACGTGTCTCTTCTTTCAGTGCAGTGAAACCTCTGTGCAAGGTAACAGCATATGTGAATAATCTGATAGACTCCAATGGCTGCAGGTGGCCCTCCTCTCTCAGCTAGAGCATTCCAGCTACCCCTAGGGGTCTTCCTCTCTTTGGTCTAGTATATGGCTCTCTAGGGGGATGTAAGGGTAAATCATTTATCATTATGTAAGGGTAAATCTATACAAAGAACTTATAATAGTAACTCATAACAACCGATTAGCACATCAGGGCCGATGATGTGCAGCCATGAGATAATAGATAAAGTACATAACTAATTTAAAAATCATTAATGATACAATTCAAATCAAACTCTATATTGAGTCCTTGGGGTGTGAAAGTATCCATTAAAAAAAAAATTTAGATTTCAACTGGCTGAGCGTTCTGATTTTATGGCTACCACGCCAGTGTTTTTTATAGGGTTCAATACCCCAAAATCTCAAATGGATGGGATCTTTATTGTGAACTTTGGCAAAGTGTTTGGCCACGATATGTTTATCGAAGCCTTTAAGGATATTTTGTACATGCTCTTTAATACGTATTCTTAGCAGTCTATTGGTACGTCTTAGATATTGCAATCCACAGCTGCATTCTAGGGCTTACACTGCTCCTTCTGTATAGCAACCTATAAAGTCTTTACCCCATATGTAGTTCCAGTGCTTGTTGATCTAAAGTTGAATTCTTTTCATTGGGGCATTTGGTTAGTGTACACGCAAAGTATCTCTTACAGGGATAGAACCCTTTCCCTGTAAAGAATGGCTGCTTTAATATATATGTAAGTCTCTTAGAAAATGGCCGCCACAATGTTTTTTAATGAGAGCTACAAAAAAATGGCCGCCACACCATATGTTTTAACTTGACTATTTAAGGACATCCTGTGTGCAAGTCTTTATCTCCTGATGCATGTGGCCATGATGATATGCGTCAGGATTGATTGACAGGCACACCAGAAGTGACGCGGGAATACGAGCCTGCTGCTTGTGGATTTTATGCTGTCTGTGATTTTGTCCATATGAGTAATACTAGCTGTTTTTGCAATAAATCGCTTTAACGTTATTACACTATAAGGGAATACTTTTCTTCTACATATTGTACGGGCAAGTCTGGGAGGACCCTCAGACTTAAAGATCTTCAGGGAAGAATTTAAATCTCCCCTAGAGACCCATATACCAGACCAAAGAGAGGAAGACCCCAAGGGGTGGCTGGAACGCTCTATCTGAGAGAGGATGGCCACCTACAGCCATTGGAGTCTATCAGATTATTCACATATGATGTTACCTTACAGCAGTAAGGTGAGAGGCAAATTTGCACAGAGAAGTCACTGGACTGAAAGAAGAGACACGTGTCACTTTTTATTTTTGCTTTTATTTGTGCTATCACTGTGTTAAAAACTTTTTATGGACTTCATTATGTCATACTTATTTTAAGTCACATTATGATTAGCCCTTACACAAATTTTTGATGAGTGTCTTTTTTTGTGATTTAGGAGTTTTGTTATCTACTCCTATTTTATCATTTGATGTTTTACTATTGGTTCACATATATATTTTGTTTGGTATTTTTCTTTGGATGACATATCATCGTTTCACAGCATTGTTTTGCACTGATTAGGAGATTGGTTTATATTGCCGGCGTTTTGGGAGCAGGGGTCCTGCTTGCAGGACTTTTTTCCCTATCCTGTAAGTGCACCGCCCCAGTGTGAAAGCACTCGGGCTTTCACACTGAGGAGGCATGAGAGGCGATTTACAGGCACTATTTTTAGCGCTAAAACGCCTGAAAGACGCCTCAGTGTGAAAGTAGCCTAAGAATCCCTGTGCAATATAGTGCATACATATTGTAAGCAAGTGCAGTTACTCTAGAGCTTAGTAAATGAGGTAAGGCTTCACTTTGCAAAGAGTACCCAACCATGTGCAAGGAAATGAAAAAAAAAAAACAGCATTTTTGCTTGCACATGATTGCATGATGTAAGTCAGCAGAGCTTCTTCTCATTATATAGTTACATAGTTACATAGTAGGTGAGGTTGAAAAAAGACACAAGTCCAACCTATGTGTGTGATTATATGTCAGTATTACATTGTATATCCCTGTATGTTGTGGTCGTTCAGGTGCTTATCTAATAGTTTTTTGAAACTATCGATGCTCCCCGCTGAGACCACCACCTGTGGAAGGGAATTCCACACCCTTGCCACTCTTATGCCTCGTACACACGACAGAAAATGTTCGATGGGAGCTCTTTGTCGGAAATTCTGACCGTGTGTAGACATTTTCCATCGGAATTTCCGTCGCACAAAATTTGAATCCGTTGGATTCCGTTGCTCGGAATCAACGCATGCTCGGAATCAACGCATGCTCGGAATCAAGCAGAAGAGCAGCACTGGCTATTGAACTTAATTTTTATCAGCTCGTCTTTCGTGTTGTACGTCACCGACGTTCGGAAATTTCCAACCAACTTTGTGTGACCGCGTGTATGCAAGACAAGTTTGAGCCAACATCTGTCGGAAAAAAAACATGGATTTTGTTGTCGGAATGTGCGATCATGTGTATGCGGCATTACAGTAAAGAACCCTCTACGTAGTTTAAGGTTAAACCTCTTTTATGCTTTTTAATGAGTGGCCACGCGTCTTGTTAAACTCCCTTCCGCAAAAAAAGTTTTATCCTTATTGTGGGGTCACCAGTATGGTATTTGTAAATTGAAATCATATCCCCTCTCAAGCGTCTCTTCTACAGAGAGAATAAGTTCAGTGCTCGCAACCTTTCCTCATAACTAATATCCTCCAGACCCTTTATTAGTTTTGTTGCCCTTATTTGTACTCGCTCCATTTCCAGTACATCCTTCCTGAGGACTGGTGCCAAGAACTGGACAGCATACTCTAGGTGCGGCCGGACCAGAACCTTGTAGAGCGGGAGAATTATCATTTTATCTGTGGAGTTGATCCCCTTTTTAATGCATACCAATATTCTGTTTGCTTTGTTAGCAGCAGCTTGGCATTGCATGCCATTGCTGAGCCTATCATCTACTAGGACCCCCAGGTCCTTTTCCATCCTAGATTCCCCCAGAGGTTCTCCCCCCAGTCAGAAGCTAAGGAGAAACTGCACTTACACAGTGCAACTGCACGTTTTTCATAGTGCACAGTCTTGTTTGCCTTTGTTAAATCAACCCCTCAGTGTTCATAAAGTGCTCTTTAAAAAGTGTCTTATGCCCAGAGATAGAAAATACAATCTTCAATTATTGTGACTGATATGTGCTCCCCTTGTGAACGCCACACTCACCAGATCTCCATGACCCCTTATAAATGGGTCTTAAGCACTTTAAGAGTATATTTTCTCTCCAGCAGCTTTATCCAGGTTTGCTCCCCATGACCACTTCTTCACAAACTTTCCTCCAGTTTGTATATGCAAAGGGGAAAAAACAGGAGACAGCCTCCAATAGTGTAATTCTGCATTTATTGGCAATTTAAAACAATTAAAATACACTTATGCCCCGTACACACGGTCGGAAAATCCGACCACAAAATCCATCTGATTTTTTCCGACGGATTTTGTCCGACACTGGTGTTGCATACACACGGTCGGACAAAGTTGTCGGAAAATCCGATCATTCTGAACGTGGTGACGTTTGTTGCCTACGACGGGACTACGTAGAGGCTAGTAGCCAATAGCTTTGGTCTTGTAATGTGATCTGAGCATGCGTGGCACTTTGTCTGTCGGAATTCGCTACACACGATCGGAAAAAGTCCGATAGGACTTTGTTGTCGGAAAAATTGAGAGCAGGAGATAAAAACTTTGTCCGTCGGAAAATCCGACGGAAAAAGTCCGATGGAGCCTACACGCGGTCGGAATTTCCGACAACATTGTCCGATAGGACATTTTTCGTCGGAAAATCCGACTGTGTGTACGGGGCATAAGTCTATAACAGTGCTTGTATATGCAAAAGCTACAGCACATGTAAACCACTTCCTGTAGCCACCTGCTCGCTACAGACTGGAACTCTGAAAGTGGAGGTGATGTAGTAAGCCCGCCCAACTAGTTTTGTCACACTGACATCTTCAGGAACGACGCCATCTTATTACATCCCGCACTTTTGGTGAGTACAATTTTTTTCCCACGACAATGCGCTTCGCGCGCATGCGCTTCGCGCGCATGCGCTTTATCAAATCAAGTCTGGGTATTGTGCTTGGGCCCTAAGCTCCAGTGACATTACCCATACACACCAGCGGGTCCGGCATGGAACACACTGTTTGCCTGCTCCATCTTTGGGCGATGATGGTCGGCGCCTCCCTTTGGATTTCCCCAGTCTGGATACAGTGATCCATCAGTGCCCGAGCCAGCCTTACAGCCAGCGTAGTAACGTTGCAATCATATACTTTATGAACTATGTACTGCTTTTATCACTTTTTTAAATAGATTGCCAGCAAGCTTATTAAAGAGCAATTGTGGTTTATTGCAGCCACCATTCACTCTGGGGCTTTGAGTGTTCTCACACACAGCATCTCTGCCCACCCCTATGCTCTGTAGCTTATTCACATAAGCCTTTGTATTTTGTATATGAGTTCACATAATTAAAAAAAAAATCTGTGAATGGGCAGCATAGGGGAAGCACAGGCACAGCAGCTCTGCTGTTGAAAAAGCTGAGACCAGAAGGTTCAGTGTCGGAGCTCCAAAACTGCTTTATATTAATAGCTATCTTTCTGTAGCTCCATAAAACTGTCAGATGAACGTTAAAAAGATACTCCATGAGATGGCATGCACCTTGTTGGACTTAACTCATAGTTTGCCAGCGCAGTTCTCAAAGTGGTAGAATTCATGAAATGCAGCTTTAAGCTGTCTGTGGATGTTGCTCAAGTGGCCATATTCGGATAAGTCAAAATCTAAGGTGGTATATTGTGGCATACATTGGAATTTGAGACAGAACATCAATGTATGGGGACAAAAACGCACTATGCTGCACCAGAAGAAGCACCTGCACCTTTTTAGAAATTGCACCATGTTGCATTGATGTGAATAGGCATCATAGAGTATATAATAATGTCTATTGTCATGCATTGCAGCATGACAGAAGACGCAGGAGAAATCGCACTGGTGTGAAAGGGGCCTTAAAGTAAACCAGTCATGAGACAACTACTGTACAAGTCCTGTCAATGATTATCTGCTTCTGAAAATGCTATATTCATGACTGTCACCATTCCTTGTCTTTTGAGTCACTGACCAGAAGCAAGTATGTAGATCAGGAGTTGACTGTGATCTTATTTGCATCATGCCTGTTTTGGGCAAATGACTCAAAGTATTTAAAGGGTTAGTTCATCTTTACCAAAATACTGGGTTCCCCATTTACATCACCGGGTGGACCCACTCTTGCCTATATAACAGCTGTCAAAACAAAAAGACTGCAGTTGGACGCCGTGATTGACGATGGATTTACATCGCGGGACACTTTTTGTTTTAATAATTATAAAGGAAATGTTAAAAACGGTCTCCTGTAATTTTTACGTTTTTGACACTTTTTTTGCTGAATGGGTAGGGGTACAATGTACCCGATACCCATTCACATAGGGGGGGCCAGATCTGGGGGCCCCCTTGTTAAAGGGGGCCTCCAGATTCCGATAAGCCCCTACCCGCAGACCCCCACAACCAATGGCCAGGGTTGTGCGGATGACCCCAAAGCACCCTCCCCATGTCGAAGGCATGTGGCCTGGTACGGTTCAGAAGGGGGGGGGGGGGGGACGCTCTCTCACCCCCCCTTTCCTGCGGCCTGCCAGGTTGCATGCTCGGATAAGGGTCTGGTATGGATTTTGGAGGGGACCCCCAAGCCATTTTTTTTGTGCGGGGTTCCCCTTAAAATCCATACCAGACCCGATGTTGGGGGAAGGGGACCACCGCGGCTTTTTTTAAAAAGGGCCCAGGAATGGACTGGGGGGGGGGGGGCATGCCGTTTTTGCAATACATTTTTATGTATATTACCAGAATCCGACAATACATTACAGCCGCAAGCAATTTTAAATTAAATGTTTTCCTTTAGAAATGTCATTTTGCTGCGGTACTGTTATAAACATGGGAAGGTTGCGCTACTTTACAGGCAGACTAAGGAGACCCCCCAGTCACAATATTTAAAGGATAATTTAATTTTTATTGTTTCAATTTAAGCATTAATAAAATCACCGCTCCTGAAAAAAACGTCTATTTTAAAACCTATTTTTGCATTGATACATAAGGAGACCCCCCAGTCACAATATTTAAAGGATAATAACATTTTTATTGTTTCACTTTAAGCATTATTAAAACCATCTCCTGAAAAATAATTATATTTTAAAATTTAGTTTTGCATTGATACATGTCCCCTGGGGCAGAACCCGAGTCCCCATACACTTTTTATGGTAATAACTTGCATATAAGCCTTTAAAATGAACACTTTTGACTTTTCACATTCGTGTCCAATAGACTTTCGCACAAATTTTTTGTCTGTTCGCATGTTCTGGTGCGAATCGAAGCAGGGGGTGTTTGGCTCATCCCTAGTGGTCAGGTTACGTGCCTCCGTCATCCCACTGCTCTGACAGCCTCTCCCCCTCCCTCCCTTTTAGCATGAGAGTGGCTCTCTTCCCTGCCCCTCCCACCGTTATTCAGCTGCAATATGCAGCATAAATACATGTACCCCCTCCGGCTTAGTCTGCCATCAACAATATGTGATTTTTTATATTTTTATGAAAAAGGCTAAATACCTTTTCCTACACTGCTGCTGTGCGATCACATGATCCCCTATGCTGGCTGGCGTCACAGGGGAATCTCAGCCCCTCCCACTTCTCTCCATAGATCGGGGAAGATCACTGGAGGGGATCACATGACCACACAGCAAAGTTATTTAGCCTTTTCATTAAAAAAACAAAACACTTATGCCGCGTACACACGATCGTAAATGCCGCCAGCAAATCTCTGATGAGAGCTTTTTGTCGGAAAATGCGACCGTGTGTATGCTCCATTGATCTTTTGCTGGCAGAATTCCAGCCAGCAAAAGATTGAGAGCATGTTCTCTATTTTTCGGTCGGGAAAAGTTCCTATCCGAAAATGCGATCGTCTGTATGCAATTCGAACGCGGGGTGACACTGTCTGTAATGTTTTTTTTTTTTTTTGTACAATGAGAAGGATTAGGAGATTCATCACTCACGTGTTCCGTTTTCCAAGCGAACTGCTGCCGGTTTTCGTCACATAAAAAAACGTATAAAAAATGTTGCTGCTGGGTGCCATCTTGCCTGTGGGCATGTGAAACCACACAGGCACCTTCTTCCTGGTTGCTGTTCTTCAGATGGCCCAGCATGCACCGCCGTTATTGCGCCGATATCGCGCGTGCGCAGTAATGGCAAAGTGTAGCTCACGTTTGCCGAAATCTCGCGAGATTTCGGCCACATCCGCCGAAATCTCACGAGATTTCGGCAGGAGGCCTGTAAATCTCGCGAGATTTCGGCGGATGTCCGCACTAACTCCTGGGATCAATGACACCAGATCCCAGGAGACAGTGCGGCATGACGAGGATCGCCGCATAGACCCTGCCCACCCCCGAAGAGACAGAACAGCAAATACAAGGTAAGTAAAAAAAAATAATAAAACACGCCATTTAGTACTCTTTGCCTGATTTGGAAGGCAAAGAGATTTACTAAATGAAGTGTGTGCAGAACCGCTTAAATTTTCTCGGCTTGTCCTAGTTTTGTACGTCACCGCGTTCTTGGCGGTCGAAGGTTCAGTGAACTTTTGTGTGACCATGTGTATGCAAGACAAGCTTGAGCGGAATTCCATCGGAAAAAAAATCCAAGATTTTTCGGACGGAAATTCCGCTTGTGTGTACGCCGCATTCCACTATTGTTAATGGCAGCATGCTCCGGAGGGGATACATAGTGACTTTACAAACCCTTTAATAATTTAACTGTGTAAAAAGAAAGAAACCCAAAACTTAGGGATTGGTACAACTCTAATTGTCAAACAAATTCCACATTTCTTTAATAGTGATTTGCCTGAGATATACTGTCATTTCATCTTTCTAAATTGCACATTATTACATGGTATTCTGTATGCTAAATTCTCCTTTTATTTTCAGTACACGCACATCCTCTAGGAAAGCATAAGTATACATTGTAGTCTACCAAGTAAGACTTGCTGTTATGTAATGACATGATATGGTATGTTTCCTCCATGGTATCAATATAACACTACCTTAACCAAAAAAGGTTAATTTAATATCATTATATAAAATATAAATAGTTGAAAAAAAAATTAACGGAACACCTTTTGCATTTTGTGACAGCAGCTTCCCTTTTCCCTGAAATTGACTTCCATGATTTTTTGTCAAATTTGCATTATTAATGAAAGAAAAGTCTACTGAGCCAAGATTCCTTGCAAATGCATGAATGCAAATAAATTATTCTAAAAATATTTCTTCCGCATTGTGAATAACTAGTGAACTATGTCACCCAACAGGTGTTCCTTAGATCATCCTGCCCATTTAGTTAAGCATTATACAAAGTAATATAAGGACACGACTCTTTTATGACTTCCTCCTTTGGACAGATTTTCGTAATTGGTGAAGGCCTGAATAAGGTGTCAGTTTATTCAATATTGAGTGGCATTCTGTTATCCCTCTGAAGTTTGAGAACAATTTATTTAAATCTGTTAACTGAGCATTTCTTGGGGAAAAAGGGTTTGCCCAAGGTCATACAGCGGTGATGTGAAGATAACAGCTGCGTCCCTAAGTTCATTTATGTGTCTTGAACAGACATAGGCACTGTTGAAACAGAAAGTCTGCTTACGTAGACATTTAAATGTCTGCTCATTATAGATATACAGTTATGCTGGTTTAGAAGAGTACAGAAAGAACTCGTATTTGGTTTAGCGTGAATATTTAAAAAAGATTGTGAAAAAGGTGTTTGAAATTTCCGCCCTCCTAAGATCAACACCGCTCCGCGCTACTAGGATGTATGTACTTGCAATATATGGGATAGTAAGTGATTAAAATCCCCAAGTGGTAATGATGTGAAAATATATAAATAAATAAATAAATATATATTGAATATATATAAAATTGTGTATATATATATATGTGATAAAAAAGGGAATACTAAAAATATTTTGTAATGCACAAAATTATTTTTGATAAATGTAGGTGTATAAGAATTCTATACATACATTATTTGTAGCAGCTGCTTAGATAAATGGTAATGGGAGCGTACAAATAAAAGGCTGGACAAAATAAATGCTCTTAGGCTATGTCTGCCAAGAATTTGTAGCAGCGCTATGTGAAAAAATTCTCAAATCAATGTGAATGATATATTAAGAAAGTACACTTCTAATGAAATTCATAGAAATCACTTAAATAAATACGTGAATCAATAAATAATAAATAATGAAAGTATCAAAGTGCACGTGAATAAATAATTAAATAAATAATCTGAATCAATAAATAATGAATGGATTTGCACTGCGTGTCTCAAAATTGATAAAAAAGTCCACGTGTTAGAAATGCTCCTCCAATATGGTGAATCAGCAATATGACACTGGTGACAGTTCTATAGCAGTGTAAAAATACAGTTCTGTGCTGATATTCAGTGAGTGATCCGAACCATCCACCATAGACTTCACCGTGTGAGAAGATCTTCCCCTTTTGGGGGTACACTCACCAGAAATATACTTTATACACGCCTGTAGTTATAAATCATATGGGCCTTCTCCTCCAACATCAGCCAACAAAATTCCACCAGCGCGAATATTTAACCAGAATACCAGCCTTCTCCTCCAGCATCAATCAGTCAAATCTCCACCAGTCAAATCATGCATGAAAACAAATGTTGGGCCACATAGCGTAATATTGCTTTAAAATATTTATTGAAACAAAATTCCCCTTTAAACATTAAAATTCCCCCTAGTGAGTTCTGCGTACCGAAAACAATAATAAATGTAGCATTTGGATAAACATAAGCGGGATACTGTGCCTGCTCTATTGCACCGGGCCGGATATGGAGCCTTTCTATTCCTCTGTATGGGAGAGCGGCGTCCTTCCTGACCGGAATCGATGGAGCACACCGTGAACCGCAAAACGTCTGACGTCACTTCCTGTTGACCTACACCCTAACGCGTTTCGTCATTTCCGACTTCTTCTCGAGGGCGTGAAAAAAAGATTGCTATTGTTACTGCAGGGTCCACAGTATGTACCTGTTTCCTAAATGATTTGTGTAGGTATTTAGTAATGTATAGAACATTCCTTCTCTGGTCTTGATACTCACTAATAAGGAATATAAGAGCTTGCTATCTTTAATTCTAAAGTTCTCTGAATCTTCTGTAATAAACACAATGTGGTTGATTTACTAAAGACAAATAGGCCGTTCACTTTGCAAGGGAATTTTCTCTAAGCTTAGTGAATGAGGTGAAGCTCTGCTGACTTCCATCATCCAATCATGTGCAAGCAAAAATCGTTTTTTTTTTTAACGTGATTGGGTACTCTTTGCAATCTAAATTTTTACCACCTTCACTATGTTAAGGGAAAATTCCCTTGCAAAGTGAACAGCCTAATTGCCATTTGTAAGTCAACCCCAATATGCACCTAATTTATTTCAGTCTCTGTTATCCAAATACATTTTTCCTTTTTAAAGAAGAAATACCTATTAACTTTACTGTAGAAAACATTATAGACAACTATATATCAAATTGAAATTAAGAAGGCGATTAACAGCATGATGAGATTTCATAAACTTGCTAAATTACAGTTCTAAAGTATATATGATATTGAAATGAAGGAGCATTATTTAAAAGAGTCTGCATTAGTGTTTCCCATAACCACTCGACAGCTAAGGAACAGCAGAATTTTACTTCTGTCAATTACATACAAGTATGACATTATGGAGGTCTCCTAAAACATTCTCAATATTGGCTATCTTCTGGATTCAACACTTTCCAAGTCATCCATCCATAAGAAGAATTCAGATCTACTTTTCATGGCTCAGAACCGATCACTCACTGTGTTCATTCATAACTGAAGCATAGTAAACTTTATTGGGCCCCATGGTTTCTAACAGCAGCCCTGTTGAGTATTTTATAGAATGTTCCTCTTCCACTATCTGTATGTTCAATTAGTGGTAGAACTGGTGTCCGACTAGACAGTGCACATTTTATGTGATATATTTTTAAATGTGCAAATAAAGTCGTAATATGTTTTAATGATTTTACTGTATGAGTTGCTATAATCTTTGGAAGTATATTAAAATACCAATTTTCCACATCTTTTCATTAGGATGATACTCTCCAAAGTTATAATTCATGTGTGACACTACTTCCCTATATCATCTACTTTAAGTCATATAAGACAATTGGTCTAACCGTGTTTGGTTCTTTCATTAGAAGAGGCCTCTTCCTAATTATGAAAATTTACAATTACGGTAGTTGAAGGGATTGTAATGTGCCTGGGTTTCTTATAATATACACACAGCTAGATAACACGGTTTTCCTGTGGTTTTTAAGGTCACAGCAGGTCTGTTTATCTCATTTCTCTCCAAGTTATGAAATATACACTGTCTCAGACTTAGCTGGAGATAAAAGAAACCTCAGCCTAGGTACAATATGCTGGAATATGCTGGAAGCTGAAAGAGAGAACAAAAACAACACAAAATGAACCCAACCATTTATTGTATCTAATCTTATTAATATGACAAGTAAACTGGAGAAAAAAAAAAGCAATGCATGCAGATGAATGGCACTGTAGGAAATGACGACTCCTGCAGAGAAACAGTTGCTGTAGTTTATGAGCAAAATTATAACAAACAATGCCTTTATATAAAAAATGGTAGTTCATTGAGAACTACAAGCAGACAAAATATGCCACAAATGCTGTCGGTACTTGTAGTTTTTCACATTTACAGAACACAGCGAATGAATGATGCAGGTGGGTGGAGCAAACCTTTGAAAACACTGCATGTGTACAGCTCTTTAGAATACTGGCAGAATTACCCTTTGGTGAGCAGTCAGGGCTCCCCATGTGAATGAGCCCTTACAGTAAATGTGCCGAGATCACCTACTGTGTGTTGTATAGCAAAGTGAAACACTGCAGAGATCCCTAGCACTTTAAAGTAGAAATATAGGTAAAACTTGTCGGGATTTGTAGTTTTCAATGCACAGAGCACTAGCCGCGTTTTTCTTAACTTTTTACAGCTTTTGGGGAGGAGAAAATCCCCCTCTAGCTGTCAAAGCGGGGGGAGTGGGGGCCGCTGCATTTATAACATGTTACACCCTGAATATGGTTGTAACATGGTATTAAAGGTAAACTTATTTTTTTAAATTTGGGCTGTTGCCTTTGCTGAGTAATCCACACTGGGAAGACAGTTTTGGCTTCGTAAGGGGGAAAAAGGATTCCAAGAAAAATGTGTTATCTGAATCAGGCCAGAAAAACGTAGTGGACCAGAGGCAGAACCAGAAACCAAGTTCAAAAGGAATATAATAAACCCCAGTTACTGGAAAAGACTTCTTATAAACAATAAGGGCAAACAAGGACTTGACCTGTGTGTATGGCTCATGCTATGTCTTATGTATGGTGTTTATGTGCACTCTGCATAACCAGAATTCCACGAAACACATGTGTAGGCCAGCTTACAAAATAAACACTTGCTCCACAAATATAATGTGTCATCTAGGGTGAATATATTCATAAATGATTCCTCAAAGGAAATCTGCAGAGAGAGAAATACAGGGGCTGCCATTCTGGCCTCCTTCTAAAAAAAAGTTAGTTGCCTGGCTGTGTCTGGCTTAAAACTCTATTTCCATGGAAAGAAGCAATCCTATTTTGCAGTGGGGCTTCCTCTGTATTGCAAGGGTTAATACTCATTTACATCTAGGGTACCAACTAATGCAGCTGGCACCAGCACTCTCTTCTTCTCTACTATGCCCTGACTGTCCCTTGGGTCCACATCTATGGGCAAGTGCTATGGACTCTGCGTTGTACTTGATGACATCAGAGGACCTGCTACCACCAGAGCATAAGGCAGAAAAGGCTGCGCAAAGGGGGCCTATCAAAGCGGGTAAGTAAAACAGTTTTTTTCTGGTCCACTAGACCTAAATCAACATTTAAAGAAAAACAATAGGCAAAACTATGTTTTCATTTTGGATACAGTAAGTTCTAACCCCTTTAGGTTCCTTTTTAGCCATTTGTGCCCCATTGGGGAGATTTCCCTTAATTTCCTGTCCCAAAATCATACCAGAAAGTGAGAGGAAATCCCTGCAAATTAAGGGAATCCCTTGGGGGCTCCCAGGCAACCGGAACTAGTGTCTGAGACTGAGGTCCAGCACTTGGAATAAAGGAATGTCCACACATAACTGCATTTCCAGCACTTTACTGCAACTTCATGATTCTTCCATAACACATCACATTCAACACACTGCCAGAACCTTCTGCGTGGAACACCATGAGCATGAATAAACATTCTGTAGTAGATTTTATAGTGTAAAGCAATGTTTCTCAACTCCACCAACAGGTCATGTTTTCAGGATTTCCCTAAGATGAAACGGCTGTGGCAGTAAAACTGATCAAATCGCCAGTGCAAAATAATGGAAAGCCTGAAAACATGACCTGTTGAGGGTACTTGAGAACTGGAGTTGAGAACATTGGTGTAGAGCACAACTCACATGTTTGAGCCACCTTTCCTTATGTTTCTTTCCTAGGAACACCACAGCATTTGGACCACTTTCTCTGATATACTAAGCCCTAAGCCTTCGGCTATCCACCACTGAGTCACAGGACTCATCCAGGGTCCTTCAATTAGTATACCAGTCTCCTCCAAATGTCCCTTCTATAGCTTTGCCCAATCAGGAACATCTTTTCTGAGGTTTCAGCTATTACTCACACAAGAGAGGACTCTGTCGCCAAGGCCCTATGCACCCCAGTAAAGGGCCTGCAGCAGAAGGTTAGGGGTAGACAGAGCAACTCCATCTAGTCTTCACATGATCTGAACCAACTCGCCATGGAATTTAGCCCTGCACAGTGACCTTTAGATGAGCTCAGTGTAGGTCTACATCTTGGCAGCTCTGGGGCATTCATCTCCCATACCTAGACAGACTCACCCACACCAGGCCTTTATAGTATATGGGCACTTCATCTATGACATAACAGGAAGGAGTGAACTTAAAGGGGCACTGCATCTGCCAACACTGGTCCCTATCAGAGTCCCCCTCTTTCATCAGGGTTCTCATCAATGTCCCCCCTAACATTACGTTCCCCGTTAAAGTCCTCATTTACATCAGAAGCAGACAACCTTGGACAGCCTCTGCTGACCTTAATCCTCAATCAGTGCATATTGACAATATGCCACTGACCATAGATAGCTAGGGGCTAGATAACATCTTGTAGTGGGCCAGATGTAGCCAGTAGCTGTAGTTTGGAGACTGTGTTGTTGTGTGCATGGAAAACCTAGTTTTCCTGATTGGTCAAGAACCTTAAGCATAACCAAAGGAAAACATGGAATGGAAAATCATATAACATGGCTGTATCTGGCTTGAATTTTTTTTTATAATGTACCGTAAGAACTTAAATGTCTCATGCACAGTATGGAAGTTCAACTGGATCCATAATATATGAAAACACTTGTGTACTGTATAGTCTGTTAAAGTGGAGCCTAATCTTTAGTGCCCCCAAGGCATCTGCCATAATGTGAAAGCATGCACAGCATATTTTCACATTATGGCACACTCATCTCTCTGTAGCGACTAACATTTTTTCTGGATCTGTCAACAATCTTGACAAAACATGAGCAATTCCTCCAGTATGGCATTTACTTTTCCCCAAGCAAATATCTCCCTCCCCTTTCAAGCAAAGAACCTCACCTTTCCTTCATGCAAAGAAACTAACCAAACCTCAGAAACAAAAACCGTAACCAGCATGGATTGAAGGTACGTCCCCAGGCTTTGCATCATATGGCATATCTGAGCTAGGTGCAGCCTTGGAGAGCTTCCCTCCACTCTACATCTAGGGTCTGCACTGGACAGGCTCATTACCCAGGGCTTTGCATGGACTGGTGTTAATGACCCAGGACACCTATCCCGAGCTCTTAGAGTACCCTGCAGCTGGCTGTAAACAAGACGGAGCACACACCTGGTCTCGTCCTAGGTATACAATAATACTGTCTCCCAGCTCCTGCTGTCTTCCTTGCTAGCTGTGGGATAATGAATTTGGCCACCCACCCTCCCAACTCTTCGATTGTTAGGCAGCCACCCAGTGTATACTGGCTGCCACCCTATACTTTCCCAGTCTTCCTTGTCAGTTTCAGGGTAACTGGGTCACAAACCCCCTAGCTCTGGCATTAATCGATGGCACAGAAGGTGCCTTATTTAGAGTACATCAACCTTTGCCATGGCGCTTTTGATAGTGCTTTCCTGCTGACCAAGTGTGCCCATATCTTTGAATGTTTATTCCTGTTGCTGTCCATTGCTACATTTTATGGATGTTTTCCTATCTGTCTACTGCCTGCACCCACCATTGCTATGTTTAATAGATATCTCCAAAGTTTGCCCCCTGCCTTCACCCTTTCTACTTTCACAGATTACGCCTGCTGCCAGTCTCCTAATTTTTTTTTTTTTGCTATGGGCAGCAGGGGGGGTTGCATAATACTGCCAGTGTATATGCAGTAAAGCATGCTTGTTTTACTCTCTGTGTTACCTAAGGGGTTGCCCTTTGCATTGTGTAAAAAGGCTGTTTGATCCTGTCTCCTCTGATCCTCCCCTTCTTCCACAGGCTACACATTTTCAGTTTGGTGTGTATTGCTAGAGTGCATGTGATCAGCACAGGGCCAATCAGCACTGTCCAGAGGGTCAGGGGTACTGCATCCTCATAGGTAAATCAGGGGGAATGAAAACCCCTCCTACAAGCTTTAACCAGACACTGATAGAAGTCACAAGACTGCTATATACTGCAGAAAAGTAGAGTAGAAAAGGTATTTAGCAGTTTATATTTACTAAAATAATTGCATTTCCATGTTCTGTGTATTGTGGGAGACCAGATCTAGTGAATGCAGGGTCCTGGGTTTAGTAACACTTTAAGTATTAGCATGTATTTGAACCTTTATATTGAAGAAGCACAGTATACGGAATCCAGCCATGTGTTCAAAACCCAACACTTCATGTAGGTCCACACTTGTGCGGGTCCTGTGTGCAACATTTTTGGTGGCACTTTAGCCCATTGGCCTCTGTACCTGTGGGAAACACAGGAAAAAAATGTCCCTGATCCTTTTTTTAAAAAATGTGATTGCGGCAGTACCATTCAGGTACCTCGCACCCAAAAATTTGCTGCGTTTTCCATTGCATGATGGTGACATTAAGAATTAATGGCACCCCCACGCGTCTACTAAAGAGCAGCACATTTTGCCTGTGGGTCAGGATGTGAACCTAGCCCTTCTCCTTTCCCTTTCCACCACCCAGGAAGTACGAGTGTTTCCATTCAAATACTTCCCCTTAAAATATTTGCACGTGGTTCTGAAGTTAAGGTAAAATGACACACATTATGAGTGCTCTGCTTATATAAAACTTTAAAGGATACGTGCCAGGATGACAAGTGAAACACTGGCATAAGGGAATCCCCCAAAAAAGACATTGAAATATTGTTGAGCCTGTACTTAATCTGTGTGTTTAAGCAACCATAGACTTGAAAACACACTGTTTCTCCTGTCTTCTCTCTTGAGAGAAGTGCTTGTTCCATGCGAGGTTGCTAAGTGGATTCCCCAGAGTATAATTCATCTGTTGGAAACATGCTGCAGACCTGTCATTAGCAGAGGCCAGGAAAGTCCTGGGAGGCACTCATGAACACTGGTAAGGACTAGAAGCAACTAACATTCAATAGTTCACTTATGTTAAAGTAATATAGTAAAGCTGGCCATACATTATAATTCTTATGATTATTATAATAATACAGGATTTATATAGACTGCTTTCATTCAGCCTGCTGGCTGGAATCCAACAGGTTCCTGCAACCATGCTATACAGCACAGCGGCTGTCAGAATACCTGAACAGTGGCTGCAACTGACTGGATGCAGCAGCTGATAGGTTGCCAATTTTCTGATTCCATTTTAACTTTTAAAAGGAAGGATGTCCAGCGTGAAGGAGCCTAAAGGGACACTCATCAGTACCTAATGGGCATCAAATTAACATTCAATAGTTCTCTTACATTTACAAGAAATATAGGAAAGCTGACCATACAGTATTGGATTGTTTTATTTCAAAAATACAACTAGATTCTATTAGATTCCTCCATCCATACTACTACAGCTCCAGAGAAACAGTGTAACTATATGGTGGGGCAATAATGTTGTTACATGGTATTTCCCATTGAAGCATCTAAACTGAGCTGCAGCCAGTTTTTATTTGACTGCCAGAATTTGCCAGAAATAGTGTCAGGGAACAGAAACAGGAGAGATTACCCCCCCCCCCCCCCCTATTCCTGTTCTGATGGCAATAGAGAATTTTAGTGTTTCCCTAATTTGCAATTTTGTAGATACAATTGCATCATACAGTATCTGCTCCATCTCTAAATTGAATTGGTCAGGGTGTAATTTAGACTCATTACCAATTCTAGTTTTTCCAATTTTGTACATGCAAATGCATCTGCTCCATCTCCAAATTGAACAGAAATGAAAAAAGGCTCCTGGTTTATACAGAGAAACATGCCACTGGTTTTTCAACAACACACATTTCCTGTAGCTCATCATGTCAGCTAACTTTCTGTTGGCTCCACCCCCATGACCCAACAGGACAACCTTCCTGCATAGAATAAATTGAGAGATCCTCCCCTCCACAGTATTCCTTTTGTCTTCGCTCCGGGATAGCTCCAGGATTCCGCCCTCGTTCACACTGAACATGGCTTTGAAATTGTGTGAGTTCATCTGAAATTTTTGAGTGTACACCTTGTATAATAGTGTAAATTTGCTGTCCCCTCAAAATAACGCAACACACAGCCATTAATGTCTAAACCTGCTGGCAACAAAAGTGAGTGCACCCCTAAGTAAAAATGTCTAAATTGGACCCAACTAGCCGATTTCCCTCCCCAATGTCATGTGACTCATTAGTGTTACAAGGTCTCAGGTGTGAATGGGGAGCAGGTGTGTTAAATTTGGTGTTATCGCTCTCACTCTCTCATACTGGTCACTGGAAGTTCAACATGGCACCTCATGGCAAAGAACTCTGAGGATCTGAACAAAAAAGAATTGTTGCCCTACATAAAGATGGCCTAGGCTATAAAAAGATTGCTAAGACCCTGAAACTGAGCTGCAGCACGGTGACCAAGACCATATAGCGGTTTAACAGGACAGGTTCCAATCAGAACAGACCTCATCATGGTCGACCAAAGAAGTTGAGTGCACGTGCTCAGCATCATATCCAGAGGTTGTCTTTGGCAAATAGACGTATGAGTGCTGCCAGCATTGCCGCAGAGGTTTAAGGGGTGGGGGGTCAGCCTGTCAGTGCTCAGACCATATACCGCACACTGCATCAAATTGGTCTGCATGGCTGTCCTCCCAGAAGGAAGCCTCTTCTAAAGATGATGCACAAGAAAGCCCGCAAACAGTTTGCTGAAGACAAGCAGACTAAGGACATGGACTACTGGAACCATGTCCTGTGGTTTGATGAGACCAAGATAAACTTATTTGGTTCAGATAGTGTCAAGCGTGTGTGGTGGCAACCAGTTGAGGAGTACAGAGACAAATGTGTCTTGCCTACAGTCAAGCATGTGGAGGGAGTGTCATGGTCTGGGGCTGCATGAGTGCTGCTGGCACTGTGGAGCTACAGTTCATTGAGGGAACCATGAATGCCAACATGTACTGTGACATACTGAAGCAGAGCATGACCCCCTCCCTTCGGAGACTGGGCCGCAGGGCAGTATTCCAACACGATAACGACCCCAAACACACCTCTAAGATGACCACTGCCTTGCTAAAGAAGCTGAGGGTAATAGGTGATGGACTGGCCAAGCATGTCTCCAGACCTAAACACTATTGAGCATCTGTGGGGCATCCTCAAACGGAAGGTGGAGGAGCGCAAGGTCTCCAACATCCACCAACTCCGTAATGTCATCATGGAGGAGTGGAAGAGGGCTCCAGTGGCAACCTGTGAAGCTCTGGTGATCTCCATGCCCAAGAGAGTTAAAGCAGTGCTGGAAAATAATAGTGACCACACAAAATATTGATACTTTGGGCCCAATTTGGACATTTTCACTTAGGAGTGTACTCACTTTTGTTGCCAGCGGTTTAGACATTATTGGCTGTGTGTTGAGTTTGTGAGATACTGTATAACACACACATACACACACACACACACACACACACACACACACACACACACACACACCCCACATTTAAGTACACAATTGGGTTTATTTACTAAAGCTGGAAAGTGCAAAATCAGGCTCAATTCTGCATAGAAACCAATGAGCTTCTAACCCCAGCTTGTTCAATTAAGCTTTGGTAATAAAACTTGGAAACTGATTGGCTTCTATGCAGAAGTGAGCCTGATTTCGCACTTTACAGCTTTAGTAAAAAAAATCCCATTGTGTACTTATGCCTGTATATACATACATACATAAATACATACACACACACAGTGGATTTAAAAAGTCTACACATCCCTGTTAAAAAAATTAGACAAATAAATAATTTCAGAACGTTTGGATGTTTTTCTTCATAAGAAAAGGCTTCCATCGACACTCTACCAAATAGCCCAGACACATGAAGAATACGGGAGATTGTTGTCACATGTACCACACAGCCAGTACTTGCCAAATATTCCTGCGGCTCCTTTAATGTTGCTATAGGCCTTTTGACAGCCTCCCTGACCAGCTTTCTTCTCGTCTGTTCATCAATTTTGGAGGGACGTCCAGTTCTTGGTAATGTCACTGTTGTGTCATTTTTTTCTCCACTTGATGATTGCCTTCACTGTGTTGAGCCCTCAAATCTTCCACTTGCTTACTCGCATTTTGCGAGTGGAAAATGTGGTCTGGCAAGGAGCTGGGCTGCCTGGGAGCGAGCACCGAATGGAAGCCATTCTCCCAGAGAAAAAGAGTGTGGAGGAACAGAAAGGGTGTCCAGAATGCACCCTGGCATTGGAACGGCATTCTGTCTGTCACAGGTGAAGGGTCAGGAGGGCAGGGCTGTGTGTGACCACGTGCGGACTGCAATTGTAATATAAGCTGATACAGCTTGCAAACCATGCTCTTTGATAAAGCCAGCTCTCCTCTTCCTCCACGCTATAATGATCCAGCCACCATCTCTGCACGGGTGAGGCTGCATGCTGGACACATGCGAGACTGCACTGGTGAGGCTGCAATGATGGACACAGGTAAGGCTGCAATGATGGACACAAAATGAGGCTGCAATGATGGACATGGGTGAGGCTGCAATGATGGACACAGGTGATGCTGCATGGGTTGGGCTGCAATGATGGACACAGGGGAGGCTGCACGGGTGAGGCTGCAATGATGGACACGGGTGAGGCTGTGTTGATGGACATGGGTGATAAAGTTGTTCATATTTATTTGTGTAACTTAATTCTGCATAAAACATTTAAGTGTCTTTTCATGAGAATTTTTTGAGGTCGTTTATAGGGGCGGGGCATGGTAGGGGTTGGGTGGGGGCAAGTGGTGGCGAGTAACCCTTAAGGCCTGGCTAGTAGCTTAGGACTTGACATTTTGAGCCCTGCTGTGTCCCATGGTTAGTCTAATGCCTTGGAAATTCTTTTGTACTCTGACTGATAACTTTTTACCAATGAGATCCCTCTGATGCTTTGGAAGCGCTCTGTGGACCATGGCTTTTCCTGTAGGATGCGACTTAGAGAATGTCAGGAAAGATCTACTAGAACAGTTGAACTTTATTTGGGGTTAAGGCACTTTAAATCATGGCGTGTACATTAAAGGTGGAAAAAGTTCAGAAATGATTTGTATCATTTAGGGCTGAAACAACTAATCGATTATGAAATTAATCGATTACTATTTTCATAATCGATTAATCGGCCAGTAATATAATGAGGGTAAAAAAAAAAAAAAATGAGCCCTTTATAGTACAAAAAGAGCAAATAATCACTACTGTAAATATTACTTTCACAGTTCTACGGTAAAAAAAAAATTAAACCCTTACAGTAGCGATTATATGCTTTTTTGTACTATAAAGGGCTAATTTTAGTTATTTTTTAACCCCATTATGTTACTAAAAGTCTTAGACCTGGTTCACATCTATGTGTTTTTTGCAAAAACGTACTACAGTTTATTACATGGTTTCCTATGGGACACGTTCATATCTATGCTTTTTTTCAGCTGCTGCATATTTAGAAAGGGTCAGGGACTTTAACGCAAAACTTTTTTTTGGTTCAATATACTTCAATGGAGAAGCTGCAGAAAAGCATGTAATGCGTTTTTGCAGCAATTTGTGTTTTTTATTCTGCCCAGTGGATTTGATATTTTGCTCCCCAACCATATAGTTGGTTGTTTATATTTAGCACTGCATAGAGATATTTAAGAATAAATTGCCTTGTTTTAAACTTTACATATTAACTAAATTATACACCACACATTTTTTTAAGGTCATTAGCCGATTAATCAAAACAATAATCGGCCAACTAATCGATTATGAAAATAATCGTTAGTTGCAGCCCTAGTCTCATTCTTTTTTCTTTGTATATTTGTCATCTACGCCCAGAGGAATGTGTAAAAAATGCCTTATTGAGTTGCCTAAGTATACTTGGGGATACTGAATTCTCATACGATTAAAATCATTTTTCATCAGCTCACATACACTTTGACACCCTGTGGTGAAATGATATCATTGCCACTATTATGTAGGGCAATGTGTATCTGCACAAAAATAAAAAGCTGTACACTTGCATTGTTTAAATAAATGCTGCAGTGAGAAATGTACTGAAATGTGATCGTATTTTCAAATACAATGCATGTTTTGTTTTTTTAATAGCCAATAACTATGTTTGCTTCCATTCACAAGAACAATAGGAAAGCCCAATTTATATGCATGCAGTATTTTTTTCAATAATGGCAAAATAACCATTTGACCTTAAAGCTGACCTCCGCCTTTTTTTTTTTAAATTTCTTAAAATCACACATGATAGTCGCTGCTTGAGCAACCTATATCGGCATATGACAATGTTTTCTGTCTTTCTAAATGTATTAGGACTCGCTGTACCCTCCTGAACCAGCAAGCATCCATCCTGAGTGTGGGCATCTTAAGCTTGCTAGGAGTGTCTTCCAGCATTGGGTGCAGCTGGCTACCCAGCATGCCCCTCTTGATCTCACGCATGGTCAGTGGGAACTAATCACAGCCCACTATGTGTATTGCAGGTGGCCGTAACAATAAAAACAATGAGTTCCCCATTCAAAAATGGCGCCTACTTCTGCCTTGCATCCCGTCATTTCCGTTTTTGAAATACCGCGATGCTGAAAGCGGAGGATGCTCATTGAATTCTGGGATTGAGGATACTGGTATCCCAGGAGCCAATGGGAAAAAGGAAATTACGCAACTAGCCGCTATGAGGAACAACGGAAGTGGAGCGATTTCTACAAAACAAAAGAACTACAAAAAAAAAAAAAGTCACTATCCAAAAATAAATGGCAAAGGGATCGGCAATAAATGCGGCCCTGGTTAAAAATTAGGGTGGAACTCTGCTTTAAAGGAATCTGTCCTAATGGACTAAAATACAGCAATAAAAAACACATGCTGAAAACTACAGCCCCCAATAAAGTTAAAACACCCAGAGAAACTCCACATGCAAACAAATAAACAAGGTGGTATTTAATTGTTTATACAAAATGGCTGATGTCACAAACAGTAACAAGTACATTTTCAATATGAAAAACCCAAAGCTTGTGTATATATAACAAGTTTACTACATGTTTCCCAATATAATACTAGAGCACACACTCCATTCTTATACTCTTTTGTGGTTGTGCACCCATACATCAGTAAGCACTTTAAATTGGTTCCATTAGTGGGGACTATAGGTGACTGTTAAAACCTGATTTGACAGGAAACAGTGACACAAATTGATGGATGTTACCTGTCAAAGAGATGTTGAGTACTGTACCTGCAGCAAATGGCAGTGGATTATTAACTACTTCCATACTGGCCACCAATTCGGGCATTTCTCTCCTACATGTAAACATCATAAATAGATAGCTAACGTGTCACTCTTTAAAATTGCGCACATTGGTGGAATGTCACCAAACTACAGTACTTAAAAATCTCCAGAGGCAGCGTTTTAATTTTTTTTTTACAGGTTACCAGTTTAGATTTACAGAGGTCAAGCACTATAATTATTGCTCTCGATATAAAGCTTGCAGATATACCTCACATGCGTGGTAAGAAGGCTGTTTACATTTGTGGGCGTGACCTACGTATGTTTTTACTTCTGCAAGTGAGCACTGTCCCTTTAATTTTTTTTCTGATCACTTTTATTCCTATCACAAGAAATGTAAACATCCCTGGTAAAAGTAAAAAGGTATGACAGGTCCTGTTTATGGAGACATCTGGAGAGAGAGATTGATCTCTGCTTTCCAGAAAAAAATTAAATCCCAGTGATAACAACGCTTCCAGCTTCCCAGGATCATAAGAGCTGGCTGATCACACAGGAGAGCCCGAAGAAGCGCCTGTGGGCGGAGGGAGATCGCCTCCGCATTGTCTATAAAAGCAATCCAGCGGCTAATCACCTGCTAGGATGGCTTTTACATTGAAGGGAATCCTGTCTGGAAAAAATAAATTAAAAAACCGGGATGATGCCTGTAGCTGCTGGCATCATCCTGATATCTTCACTTCAAGTCCAAGATGGACTTGGTTAATCTACAGAATAAGGTCAAAGAAAGCTAGCTATATATATGTAAATGTTAAAATGTAAGCTCGTCTTTTAAAAAAAAAAAAAAAAAAAAAAGAAAAGACGATCAAACACCCTACAGCTTCCCCAGTCCCCTCGGTCCCCACTGTACTTACCCTTCATGGGTGATCAGCTGTCAGTGCCAACGTAGCGGTCCAGGAATTTGAAATCCCCAATCTTCTTCCCTGGCTTTATGCAGGGAGATCTTTCTCTAGCTGAGAGATCTCAGTGCTAGCCATTTTCCTCACAAATTTTTAATTATAGGTTTGGGTGGATTTACAATAATTTTTTTCAGAAATCTATCAATTAAATTATTCTTCTAGATCCTACAGAATACAATTAGTATAAGAAACATAAATTCTAGCATTTAGTTATTAGTTGCAAGTAATGTCAAGCACTCTCTTTAACATGGTCTTTGAAAGAGCATACATAAACTTTGTTTAAAAGGCAGTCAGAATCAGCGTGTATGGAAAAAATTGAAGTAGTTTGCTCAGGGCATATTTTATCTTCTTGTTGAGCACATCCAGAATCCTCAGACGCATGTCTCAGTTTGCTCTGTTGTACATGATGGTTTGTCTGTACCACCATCTACTTTGTTAGTGTCCATATGCTGCTCCTCCTTGAGTACCTCTCTCTCAGGATCTGACTGTTCCTTCCCCTCCACATTAGAATTCCCCTTCTCCTCAGAATTAGAGTGCGGTTTAACACTTGGACCAAGACTCTGCTCTGCCTGTTCAACATCCTCAGTTGATTCATTTAACTGCTCATGATCCTCCTCCTCACTTGCAGAGTCATCTGCTTCCTCATTTTCCTGAGCAAAGCTGCATATCATCTGAGGCCAGCTAGTATTGCTGTCTTCTTTAATCTGGAACCATTCTATTTTTCCTCCTACAACAAAAATGTATGAACAAGATCTATTAATCCATAATATACTGAACTACAATGCTTTTAAACAATACTCACAAACTTGCCTGTTTATTTTTATGAACAGCTCCAAGACATAATAATTAAGGGGGTACACAATTATCAGCTAATCTACTACTCAAAATGGGATCTGCCGCCTCGCCTCCCTCATGCTGCATTGGCCTGTTCAGCATGACGTTGGCGGGGCCCCCGCCTTGGACTGGGGGTATATATCGGCCTGAGCTGGCCGGTGGTTCACTCTGCATGATCCCATCACTTGGAAGGATACTCAGACATGAGATGGTCCATGCACCATATATTACAGGTAATTAATTGGGTTAATTCATCACCTCCTTCACACTTATTTTCGGTGGCTTGCACCATTTGTGGGACAACATTAAATTTGTTTAGTGGGCACATTCACACCTATCATCACCCCATATGTAGTCCCTTCGAGGGGACACTTAGATGACTCTTTACATCCACACACTACCATTTATTCATTTACGTTTTTCTTATACCTTCCTTGTAGGACACCATGGGGGTTATTTATTAAAGGCAAATCCACTTTGCACTACAAGTGCAAAGTGCACTTGAAATTGCACCTGGAAGTGCAGTCACTGTAGATCCGAGGGAGACATGCAAGGAAAATAAAAAAACAGCATTTTAGCTTGCACATGATTGAGTAATAAAATCAGCAGAGCTTCCCCTCATTCCAGATTTACCCCTCATATTTACAGCGACTGCACTTCCAAGTGCACTTTGCACTTGTAGTTTGGACTTGTAGTGCAAAGTGGATTTGCCTTTTGTAAATAACCCCCCCATGCACGATAAGTGCACATACCGTATTTATCAGCGTATAACACGCACCTTTTTCCCCCTTAAAATCGGGGGAAAGTTGTGGGTGCGTGTTATACGCTGATACCCCAAAAAAAATGACAAAAATGGCAAGCGGCGCCGAAAAATAGCGAGCGCTGCCGAAAAAGACCGAATCGCAGCCGAAAAAAAACGAAGCGGGCCGGAAAAGACTGAGCAGACTGTTTGGCTCTGCTCGTAGTCCCGCCTCCCTGCGCTCGCTCCGGAAACAGCAGGGAGGCGGGACCGCGAGCGGAGCCGAGCAGGCGGCTCGGCTTTTTCCGGGGGCGCTCCGGTCTTTCGGTCGCGCTTCGGTCTTTTTCGGCGGCGCACGCGACAGAGCGTCTCGGCGGCGGGAAATTTAAACCCGGACAAGACTGAAAATGACGCTGGGCAAGGCTGCAAATGACGCTGGGCAAGGCTGCAAATGACGCTGGGCAAGGCTGCAAATGACGCTGGGCAAGGCTGCAAATGACGCTTAAAGCGGGATTGCACTGAAAAAAAAAAATTTAAAAGCCAGCAGCTACAAATACTGCAGCTGCTGACTTTTAAAAAATGGACACTTACCTGTTCCAGGGTCCAGCGGTGTCGGCAGCAGAGGCCGATCGATCGCTCGGCTCCCTGCTGTAGCCGGCGCCATTCTCGGTGAGGGAATCAGGAAGTGGCTTCACTTCCCGATTCCCTACTGCGCATGCGCGAGTCGCGCGGCGCAATGAGAATCCTCAGCGCCGTCTGCCGGGTCACGTGTGTGTCCCGGCAGACAGCGCGCCGGGACAGGAGGTGACGTAAACTCCCGTGGGAGTTTATGCCCGGAAGTGGGTGCAGATACCTGTCTTAGACAGGTATCTGCACCCCCCTCCCCCCTGAAAGGTGCCAAATGTGACACCGGAGGGGGGGAGGGTTCCGAAAAGCGGGAGTTCCACTTTAGGGTGGAATCCCCCTTTAAATGTAAGTTTTTTTTTTCCCTAAACTTCCCTCCTAAAACTTTTTTTCCTTAAAATGCCCTCCTAAACTTGGGGTGCGTGTTATACGCCGATAAATACGGTATATCGCATTTGGACTGTGCCGTGGCCATCTGGCCTTCTTTTGGCTGTTTTCCCTGGACCTTGGAGGGTCTTCCCGCCTCAACTTTGGGGCAGACACCTTACCTGAGATCCCCATAAGTTCCTGTGCAGAGATTGGGCCCAGCTTTGGGGCAGAGTTGCAAGTCACTGACCTGTCGCCACTTTTTGGGGAAAAAAACTTTTCTCCCCTTTTTTAGAGGACACTATTAACAATTGGTATTTCTTTACAGTATATTATCGTACTACTCTCCTGATGAGTGGCTGTAATGCCATGAAACGCGTTGAGTGCTACTAGATACCAAGATACATCTGGTTCCATTATACATATCATTTTTATGTATCCATTATTTAGGTCTATCATGTCAATTGTATTTCATGCTATGAAAATTATAATTCAAGTGCAAGTCCGACTACCATTTTATTCGATACAATGTCTTTTCAAGAGTTTGGTATGAATTATGGATTGTAATAATAAACCAACTTATTTATATTTTTCTATTTCTATTTTTATTTTACATGGCGGGCCTCATTTAAAGTCCCAATTTCCTCTTCTTTCCTGTATACTACTCAAAATGGTTTACTGTCTCCCCCAATTCTCACTTAGCTAGCAGTAGACTTGTCACAATGGAGAAGACATTTATGTAAAACACAATTTATGAATGTCATATTTCTAAATAAATACAAATACATACTGACCTCCATCGCCTTCTTTTTTTTCACTTAAAAATGTCCTGGTCATATTTAGCTTCTTTACAGTGTGGCATTTGTACTTCAGCTTTGGTTTTGAATTATCTGCATCTCCTGTGTAAGAAAAACAGGAGCCAATATAAAAAAGCAAAATAAATATACCAGTTCCCAATAAAATTGCGACAATTATTATTGAACCTTTCTTCCACAGGATTCCAAGCACTATACAAAAGTATTTCAGCCCTTTATTGGTTGTCTTTATTGGATCAAATATTTATATATATATATATATATATATATATATATATATATATATATATATATATATATATATATATATATATATATATATATATATATATATATATATATATATATACATATTTTTTTTTATTACACACGCAGTTGTGCTCATAGGTTTACATACCCTGGCAGAATTTATGATTTCTTGGGCATTTTTCAGATCATAATCACAACAGAAACTACCCAAAACGACCCTGTTTAAAAATTTACATACCCCCGTTCTTAAAGTGGTTGTAAACTCTCAGGGACCACTTTGACCTACAGGTAAGCCTAGATTAAGGCTTACCTGTAGGTCCAATAAATATCTCCTTAACCTACACGGTTAAGGAGATATTTTAGAAAGAGCACCGCTGTCTACGGTGCATGCGCGCCATAGACAACGGCGCAGGCGCACTGGGCACGCCGCAAGTGAAGGCAAACATGCCGTTACTTATGGCTCCCGTGTGCATTGGGAGTGACGTCATCAGGGCTCCGGCCCCACAGTGCCGGAGCCACGATACACGGAAAGAAGATGGATGCTCAGTGGAAGAGGGGACAGCTGTGTTGCGTTATTTTGAGGGGACAGCAAATTTACAATGTTATACAAGCTGTACACTCACTACTTTACATTGTAGCAAAGTGTCATTTATTCAGTGCTGTCACATGAAAAGATATAATAAAAAGTTTACAAAAACATGAGGGGTGTACTCACTTTTGTGAGATATATATATATATATATAGCGGACTTTAGGTTTAGAACTGTGCTGTGGGCACCTGTTTTCCTCTCTTTTCAAGGCTTTAAATGCCACTGCAAAATTCTAAACTGTGCAAAGGCAACAAAGGTCCCAAAGATTGGACCTTCATCCAGCAACCAATTTATGGTCTTCTAAAAGCAGATTATTTTATATGTAAATGTTTGTGCAGTGCAAAAAGCACCAGGCATTATTAAAATGTAGAAAAATAACAAAATGCGGTATCCCAACTACAAGGGCAATAGGAATATGTATTTTTGAGCTTTCACAAAACAAAAAATACCACCCATGTTCCATTCTCTTTTCTTAGGACACCTCTGTAAGCAAAGCTGGCTTTACACAAGTAAATTTTTGAAGGAACATTTGTATGAAAATTCTCATCAGAACATCTGATGGTTTGTAAAATGTATCTTAATCTAATTTGCATTTAATACTCGGTTTTAAAATTAGTAGAATTTCCAAAACGATTTCCACATTCACAAATTTGTTCAGAAAAAAATCCATCCTGCTCCTTTGAGATGTCAGGGCAGTTGCAAACGAGCTTAAATTTGGCTTAACCGTTAGAAAGTCAAATGCATTCCACAATATAAAAATTTCTAATGCAATTTTACTAGTGTATGACCAGCTTGAGGTGCATCATAGCACCCAGTTATCCATCTATAGCTAGTCTATGGATGCAAACATAATGCAGATATGCAACAATTAACATACAGACCATATAGACACAATTTTTCATGTACAGAAACCTCCAAACAATAATTAAAAGTGGTTCTAAAATCAGGTTTTTTATCTTAATGCATTCTATGCATTAAGATAAAAAACCTTCTATGTGCAGCAGTCCCCCTAATATTTACCTGAGCCCCATCTCAATCCAGCGATGTTGCATAAGAGACTCAGCTATCTGGGATTGGCTCAGACACAGCAGTGTGCGCCATTGGCTTCCGCTGCTATCAAACTATGAGTTAAATGAGGAAAGAGGGTGAATGAATAAACACACAGAGCGGCAGCTCAGCTCGGGTGCCCCCATAGCAACCTGCTTTTCTCTGGGGGGCACTCGGCAGGAGGGGAGTGGCCAGGAGCGCCGGCGAGGGACCCGAGAAGAGGAGGATCTTGGCTGCTCTGTGCAAAACCACTGCACAGAGCAGGCAAGTATAAAAATGTTTGTTATTTAAAAAAAAAAAAAGACTTTAGTATCTTTAGCACTCTTCCATGCTATGTTTGAAATGTCCCCTTGATAATGTAGTCAACACAGGATGAAACATGTACGTGGAGCCTACTTGCTCTGAGCCCAGTTGGAAGGAGTTCAGTGTGAGCCTTGTGTGAACAGAGCAGCCGGCAGTATGTGTTTGCTCCTGTGAATTGCAGGTCTGACCACTTCTGAAGTGTCTCTGGAACCATATTGAATTTTAGCCTGTAATTTTACTTATAATTGTAAGTCAGGGCTTGACAAATTTGCTTGGAATCTAGGAGCCAGCTAAAAAAGTTAGGAGCCAGGTTTTTTTTTTTTTAACAACGACTGACAGGTGGCACTGGGCACCGTAGGACGTCCTCCCAGAACCTTGCTCCTGCGCGCCCCCTGGGGCACGCACTCGGGAACATCCGTGACCGCTAGGTCCCGAGGACCCGGCGCATCGCGGTAAACGGACGCCGATAGCGGCCGTTTACCACGTGATCGATCTGTCAAATGACGGTGCGATTACATGTACACAAACCGGCGTCACGTCATGACGCCGGTCCTCCCTCCCCTCTCTGTATCGATCGGTACAATGAGAGGGGAGAAGCTAAGAGGGGGAGAGATGGGACCAGCGCTGTGGGCTGGATGTGTAGTGCCCACAGCGCTGGTCAGTGCCAGCTACACTGCCAGCACTGTGCAATACTCTGCCAATACATTTTAATAGAAACAAAGAATTTTTTTTTACCGAATTTTCAGTATTTTTTGATTTATAGCGCAAAAAATAAAAAACCCAGCGGTGATTAAATACCACTAAAAGAAAGCTCTATTTGTGTGAAAAAAAGGACAAAAAATTCATTTGGGTACAGTGTTGCATGACTGAGAAATTGTCATTCAAAGTGTGAGAGCACTGAAAGCTGAAAAGTGCCCAGTGGTTAACATTGCATTAGCATTGTTAGAGGTGTTGCAATACCAACGGCCACCACCAGATGGCGCCATAGAAGGATTTCAGATAGCCGCAAAGCCGCGGCCTAAATTTCTGGCCGGCGTGGCCCGATGCAATCGCGCGGCGGGGGTCGGTGTCCACAGGTCGACGGGGTACCGCAGCTGTGTCGCCCCAGGCGCCAGGACCCCAATTCTAGGCGCAATTGCGCCCGGGCGACCGGGGTTTGTCGAGGCCTGTTGTAAGTATAATTTATTGGTGTTTAATAAAGAGTGTGATGACTATTACACAATGAGTCTTTCTATAATACAATCAGTCACTGGCGCTCTGCTCTGCCCCTCTGTTGCTCATTGAAGCGCTGGGCTGTGAAGGGGGCGAGAGCAGATGGCTCAGTCTCCCAGCAGCTCGCTGAGAGGTTTAGCCAGCTGCTGGTTCAGGCATCTGGCTGGATCCGGACTTTAAAATCGGGATCGATCCAGAGCCTGAACCAGCTGAGTGACATCACATGAGTGCAGAACAAACTGTACTCCTGTGACCCATAGAAGAATTAGGGCCAAAATAGCTTTTGGGAGAACTTATCCATTTATTTTCAAGTGTCCAAACAAAACAGCTTCACTTCAACATAAAAAAAAATATATATATACTAAGGCTACTTCAACAAATCTTAGCCTCTTTTACTTAGCCACAAGTACCAGACTAATAGGTGAACCCTCCAAATGCTTCTTGCACAGCACATAGCTAAACCACCATCTGTCAGCATCAGGCACGTTTTTCAAACTCACAGCATAGCTTCCTCACCTGTGAGTTTCCAGTCATTATTAGAGTCAGGCTTCCTGGCAGGAGGATTTGTGGACCATGGCGGCAAAGCTGAACTCCCACCCAAACCCTTCCACAGTCCAAACTCCAGGCCCAAAAGCAGAAGCTTATGATCAGCCTCTTAAAACAGGCCTGAACTCAATTCCTCAACAGGCTTCCCTGGAGCACCCCAATCAGTATTCTGGGCAGCAAATATATCCCATCCCACCACCCTGTGTACCATTTTCACCCAGACTCTGTCACAGAATGTTATAAGAGAGGCAAGCAATATATTGCCTCACCATGATGCACATCACATAAACTATGTAAAGAAAAATATGGTTTAACGTACCGTGGTCCAAAATTTCTTCAAATATAACACAAGTGCCCAAAGCATCTAGGAAAAAAAAAAAAAAAAAAAAGCAGACAAGGTATAATACTAACATTAAACTACAACAAAGCCTGCTAATCCACAGCAAAATAGGCTACAAACAAACTATAATTTTACCTTCATATTCCCCTGCAAACACATATTTGTCAACTTGTAAAAAGGGCTTCTCTGTGTTAATCCCCTGAATTAAAAGAAAAAAGAAAAATTAGAAAATGTAGCAGACACTATTTTATGTCAATACAGGTTGCTTGGTGTAAATGTTTCCAACTGGTTTGCATTTACCATGACCTGCATTTCCCTGAGGTGCAAGGCCCCTTTCCCACACAAAATCGCGCGAAAGGGGCCTAAGATCTTTTAGTCAGGAAACAAAGATGAGACAGGTTTTACTGTTGAATAATACAATAATGTGTACAAACGCCTGCATGCTTACAAAAAAAGTTTAAAGTATAAATATAACTCCCAGCAATGGGACTTTTCTTATTTGCTCCTTTTTGTCTAAAAAAAATATTGAAATATTTATTTTATCTGCTTGTCCTACCTATTGATCCAGCTAGAAATCAAGTGAGCATTTAGGTGCCCACAGGCTAGTGGCTATAGTGGCCGGCAGTAATCATATATAAAACAATTTGACAGGTTGGTTGTACCAAAGTTGACCGATGGATGGATCGACGTGGGTACAATCAGCTCGCCCATACATTGATTGAATCTCGGCTGGTCCCTGTGAACCGGATGAATTTGGATCTATGTGTAGCCAGTTTAATTTCCTGTGCTGCACTGACATCTAAAAATCACTGTTATCAGCTCTCACCAGTTATCTTCAGGAAACTACATATCATCTTTCCCCTATGTTATGGAGTAGGAGTGTTATTCCATAGTGCAAAACAGGGTGACCATGCTGCTCCTCCACGAACGCAGTACAGTGAGTGAGCTTTGTCAACCTAGGACAAGGAGTGTGTTACTGGCATGGTGACCAGGTGACAATAAAAGAAAAGTCCTTAAACAGTCAGGGTGTAGTGGCAGTTCAAAGACCATGCTGCTCCTCCACAGATGCGGTGGCAAGATAATCCTGAAGGTTGAGCTGAAGAACTAATTTGCAACACAAAACCCTGCAGTCAAATCTAAGCTATATAAACAGACAACAAATCCTTAAGGATCAGTTGTTATATAGAAGAAAGTTTGAACATGGTGCAAAGTGCAGTTCGATGAAAAAGGACCCCTTGTTTATCCCACCAAATTTAAGTTTGTTTTCTTAGTTTCCTTAAGCTTTAATCTCCGAAGATAAATACCAGTACCCCCCCCCCCCCCCCCCCCCCCCCGTACAGATAGGATTTTTCAGGCGAAAAAGCTTTTTTTCAAATCATTTATTAGAGAAAGAAAAACATATAAAAAAGAAACGGTTTGCTTTAAAAACAGTGGTGATACATCTTTTACACAGAAAAGTCGGTATACAGCATATCATAGATACAATGTTACATATACGTATGAATGTGTAGCATCCTTTGATCGCCTAACATATTTTGGGATTTGATCAAATTCCGAAACATGTTAGGCGATCAAAGGATGCTACACATTCATACCTACATGTAACATTGTATCTATGATATGCTGTATACGGACTTTTCTGTGTAAAAGATGTATCACCACTGTTTTTAAAGCAAACCCGTTTCTTTTTTATATATTTTTCTTTCTCTAATAAATGATTTGAAAAAAAGCTTTTTCGCCTGAAAAAAACCTATCTGTACCGGGGGGTACCGATGTTTCTCTTCGGAGATATCACATAAATAATACCTATTCTGGGATGTTGGCAAAACTCTATAGGAACTATATGGGTTCCTTCAAAATGGTTCAGCAAACCTTATACTTAATCTATCAAGAGGCTCAAGCTATAAGCACTAAGTATGGGCCTTTTGCAACTCTTCAATTGCTAATCTAATACTCGTATATATTTTTATGTGATGAAACCATTTCTGTACATGTGGATTTTCCCCTGTGCTGTCACCTTGTTTGCAGTAAGCAGAGTTAAAAAAAAAAAAAAAAAAAAAAAGTTGGAAGGTATACTGGGTTTCAGCATTATTAGGCAGGTGTAAATCACATAATTGCAGTGCCAATGGAAGAACATCGATTTAGGCTCCTGTTGACTACTAGATCAAAATGAGTGGCTCCTGAGTTCACCAAGCTGAAACAAGCACATACCAGGTATCTGCACATCTAATATGCAAATGTTCACTCTTGAATATTAAATCACTACATACAGTATTGAAGCAAGGATAAAGATGATCGCCCTGGAGTAGGCACCTTAAAATACAGAGTCAACAATTGCAACTTACATATTTCTATGCCAATTTTTTGCCATTTTCCCCTGAATCGGACCCAAAAACGCACAGGACCCTTTTCAAATATATAAGCAGAAAAAGACTGGAAATTAAAAAAAAAAAAAAAAAAAAAAGAGAGAGGGGAGAAATGTCGCCCGCCGGTGCAGTGTATGGGCACCGCAGCAGGGGCTTCGATATCAGGTGAGTATTACATAATGAGCTAGTATGCTATGCATACTAGCTCATTATGCCTTTGTCTTGAAGGTCTTTTTTGTTTTCTTTCATGTGGGTTTACAACCACTTTAACTGTGTGCAAGGTTAGGTTGACTAGTTCTGCTTTAAAGGCAAAAAGGTTGACACATCATACACAGATTTGATAAAATATTTTTTTTCTGTTTAGGCATTATGTAGGTATTTAATTGATAACATAAAAACAAATTATTTTATTATATTTAAATAAAATCCTCACTTAAAGCGGTAGTAAACCCGCTGCCATTTTATTTTATTTATTTTATTTTTTTATACACCTGTAAGGGAAAAGGCATAATGAGCTAGTATGCACCGCATACTAGCTCATTATGAAATACTTACCTTAGAACGAGGCGTCGGTAACTCACCTGGTCCACGCCGAGGTCGCTAACATGTTGCCTCGGCGTGTCTTTCGGGTATCGCGAATCCAGCGCTGTGAGTGGCTGGAGCCGCGATGTCGTCACTCCCGCGCATGCACACGGGAGACTTCTTCCCGGCAGGGTTCGGATTCTGCCGGCCTTTCAGCCGAGAATCCCCTGTGCGCATGCGCCGCTGCAGTCAGCGGCGCATTGCACGGGGAATATCTCCTAAACCGTACAGGTTTAGGAGATTTTTTTTTACCTACAGGTAAGCCTCATTATAGGCTTACCTGTAGGTAAAAGTCAAAATTTTGACTTTACTTCCACTTTAACAGCAAATACACACAAAGTAATTTAAATTTACGATGATGATTTAAACACATTTTTTCCTAGCCCACAGGTAACTTACCAAAATTTTACATTTGTTGTTGCATTTTTCCAAAATGTCTGAATCTATAATTCCTGTTAACTCTACTGACACCAAATGTTCCTGAAAAATAAGAACATGAAAACTGTATTTTAAAACATTACCTAAATTACAGCCAATATACAAAAACTATTCAAAGAAAACACCGCCTCTTTTTGACTTTAGATTATGCAGTCTGGTTCTTAATTACTAAGAAAACACTGAAAGACATAGCAACGCAAATTATATGTGTCAGGAAATCAGCAATGGATGTAGTTCTTATTACCTGTGCTAAATATTATAAAATGTAATTATAAGCAAACCTGTCATGAGTGAAATGTGGGTACTGCCATTTTTCTGAAAATACTACCCGTCATACTTACTTTATAAGTTATTGAGGGCCATTTTAGACAAATGTGCTTTAAACGGCACCCCAACATCAAGTGTTGCAGCAAGCTGCAGTAAACCATAGCTCTGTACTGCACTATAAAATTTTGTAGCACATCCAGTTTTCAGGATGTTTGATGCACTGGCAGCCTGCCCTAGGACAATGAATGCCAACATGTATTACTGTACAGCAAAATAGTAAATTGGACTCAAGTAAGCAATTAAGGAGTTATGACTTCACGCCCTGCATGCTTATTGCAGATTAGTGACTCAAAGTTACAAAACTTATGGCAATTATTTTCATAATGTCAACAACCCTGTGTGTTTCTCTCATGTGAAAGACTGTGCATGACTGGCAATGATTAAAAAATCCACACTATCAAAGTACTATATAATATTTCAATGGTGGATCTTGAGAGCTTGAAAAGAAGCATGCGCAGGCTAGATAAGAAGTTGTTAAAGCATTTCAAATACGATACTGCCGGGGCAACAAAAGCTTTACTTTATTCTAGAACTGTAGTATATCGCACAGACAAATTCACTTTACTTTAAATGGTTAAAAGAGAAGTATGGGTTTGGCTTTTTTTCCAGATTCTTACTCACCTAGGTGGATGCAGCATTGGTCCAATTCTGCATCTGCCCCCCGGCGTCTCTGCACTGAGAACCGAGCTGACTGTCAATCAGCAGCTCTCCTGCTCTGCTCCTCCATGCTCTCACTGGAGCGCTGAGCTGTGGAGGGGCGGGGAGCGGCCGTTTCAGCAGCTCGCTGAGAGGCTAAGACAGCCATCAGTCAAGGCACCTGCTGGACCCAGACTCCCAGAGTCGGGATGACGCGGTGCCTGGACTGATCTGTGTAACATCAGCAGAGAACGGACTTCAGACCACTCTCTGCTGAAAACGGGTCACAACTGCACTTCAGTGACCCATAGGAGAAGTCCAGCCAAACGAGCTCAGGCTGGACTTCTCCTTTAATGTTTTTTAAATATAACCAGTGTGACTTTATCTCTTACCTCCTCCTCATATTCATCATCGCTGTCATGCCTGGGTACACAACCTGTTTCCAAACTGCCCTGCTGGACATCGGTGTTCACAAGACTTTTGGAGGACATGTTGGAAGGAGCAGTCAGCAGCTATAATTTTTTAGGCCAAAATAAAAACAAAAGAACAAAACATGCAGTAAGTCATTGCAATACATGCAGGTTTCTTAAAGGGATACAAGATGAGGAAATAAGTATGTACAGAAAAACATCTGTCGATCTGCCAAAAATGCACTCTTTTCTAAACTACTTAACCACTTCACCTCCAGAGGATTTTGTCCCCTTCATAACAGGCATTTTGTGCTATTTAGCACTGTGCTATTTCAACTGGTAATTGCACGGTCATACAGCACTGTACCCAAACTAAATTTGAATCATTTGTTTTCACACAAATGGAGCTTTCTTTTGCTGGTATTTGATCACCACTGTGTTGTTTATTTTTTTCCCCAATATGAACGAAAATAGACCGAAAATTTTGAGAAAAAAAAAGGTTTTACTTTCTGCTACAAAACATATCCAAGGAAAAAAATTGATAAAATCTTTATAAAATGTTGTCCAGAATGTATTCTGCTACATGTCTTTGTTTTAAAAAAAAAAATTCAATAAGTGTACAGTATATCGATTGGTTTGCATGAAAGTTATAGCGCTTACAAACTATGGCATTTTTATAATTTATTTTTATACTAGTAATGGCGGTGATCAGCAAATTATAATGGGACTGCGATAGTAAGGAGGGCAATCTGACACCAAGTGACACTAGGGTGTGGGGGGGGGGGGGGGGACTGTTTAACTGACATTAATACAGTGATCAGGGACAGGGATTATACAGTACAATGTCACTGTACTAATGACACTGGCTGGGAAGGGGTTAACATCTAGGGCAATCAAGGGGTTAAATGTGTGCCTAACTATGTGTAATATGTGCTTGTTTCACTACTAGAGCTCCGTGTTTCTCAACACAGCCAATCAGCAGGTCCTGGCAAAGAATCATTGGCCGGGAGTTGTTGACAGATGCCCGCTGTGTACAATCACAGCAGTTGGCATGGGGGACACGTCCTAAACCTGGAAGCAGGCAGTGACATATGGGTACATTGCTTTGCCTGTATGGGCTGCCCGTCTGCAGCACATGGCGGGCGGTCCGCAAGTGGTTGAACACTCCCCCTATCCTACTCTACCATGGGACACTAACTATCCTGAAGTCCTATGATAACTAGGAAGGCCAATTAAACTCCTTCAGATAATGCAGGAAGGGAGCACAGTACAGCTCTAAATTCCTGACAAGATCAACAGGTATTTGTTTTCCACTTAAAAGTGGAACTTCAGTCAGAAAAAGCCCTGATAGATCACTTCAGGCTGGCCTTTTGCACGTATAGCTATGTAAAACATTAAAAATAAGTGTCTATACCAGGGCTCAAAAGTTTAAGTCCTAAGCTACTAGCCAGGCCTTAAGGGTTACTCGCCACCAGTTGCCCCACCCTGCCCAACCCCTAAACACACCCTCATAAATGATCTAATGACACCCAACGGTTTTATGCAGTTAAGTTATAAAAATAATTAACAACTTTACCATCAATGCCGCTTCACCTGTGCCCAACAACACAGCCTCACCTGTGCCCAACAATGCAGCCTCACCTGTGCCCAACAATGCAGCCTCACCTGTGCCCAACAACGCAGCCTCACCTGTGCCCAACAACGCAGCCTCACCTGTGCCCAACAACGCAGCCTCACCTGTGCCCAACAATGCAGCCTCACCTGTGCCCAACAACGCAGCCTCACCTGTGCCCAACAACGCAGCCTCACCTGTGTCCAACAACGCAGCCTCACCTGTGTCCAACAACGCAGCCTCACCTGTGTCCAACAATGCCGCTTCACAGGTGCAGGGGAAGAGAGGAGAGGAAGAGGATTGCCGGCCGGATCATCACAGGAGCGGAGAACATTGCTGTAGCAGCTTTCATTTGAATTGCCAAGTATTCCTCACGCTTGCTGTCACATACAGCCCCGCCTCCTGGCCCGGGTACTTTGCTATACGTCACACGTCCTGGCATTGGACAGGTGTTCTGTCTATCAATGTACAAGGGCCAGGAGGCGGGGCTTTGCGACAGCGAGCGCGGGGAACACTTGGCAATTCAAATGAAAACTGCTACAGCGATGTTCCCCGTTCTGCAATGATCCGGCAGCCTGCTCTCTTCCCCTCGGTGATCGCTGGGAGAACAGTTCCCTTTGAACACCGCCTGCCAGCGGTGCTCGCCCCCCCCCCCCCCCCTCTGAGGCAGCGCACACTCGCCAGCCATCAAATTGCGAGTGAAAAATTTGAGGGCTGGTCTCACCCTGCTCTGCACATGCTCAGTTGCTTTCTATTCTCGGCACTGTGTCACTAGAGGCAGATTAGCTCACAGCTTTAGGATATACTGTTGCTGAAGGGGGAAGGAAGCAACAAAAATGACACAGACTATGATGATGGAACACAGATTAGGCAGAGAGAGAAAAGAAAAGCAGAAGAGATGACAGGACAATATCTGCTGTCACAGAGACACAAATAAGTGAAATTTAAAAAGATTGCGTCTTCTTTTATCTCCCGAATATTTCCCTCAGGAAGCCTGTTAACATCAGCACGAATGTTTCTTCCTCTTTAACTTTGCCAAGACATACAATTAAGACTGGAAATGTACATATTTTAATTGAAGAAAGTGAGATCAGTTTTGAGACCAGGAGAGGGGGAGAGTTTCCATAAGAAAGTGATTGCTCTGGGCTTCGAAAAATGGCAGCCTCCAGCAAGAAGAAACAGGAGCAATGCTGGAGGCAATTTACAGCACACACCAATTTTAGTAGCACAATTATTAATGTGGATTGTAGGTTCTTTTGTTAAAGAACATTGATTGTTATCTAACTGTAATAGGTAAAGTTCCGCTTTAACAGATATAACAAAATGCTTCCAATTATATTTTTAAAGCAGAGCTGCAGCTTTTTACCACCCCATGAAGCTGGGGGCAGCAATGGAGCCTGGAGAAGGTGAGCAGAAATTAGTAATATGTTTTATTTCAATACGAGGAGAGATGATTTAAAAAAAAAAAAAAAAAGGCTTGGAGTTTTACTATAAAAGACCAAAAGGGGGCAAATAAGTTCATTGCTAAGGTTTACATTAACTATATAAATGTTGCTTTTTGGCCACAAGGTGGCAGCAGCTTCATATGTATTTTAGTTCTTTCAATTAAAGACTTTTTCATGCCTGTAGCTAATATGCCTTTCACAGTAAAGATTTTTATGCATAGGAAAATGAAACAAATATGCAAAAGTCTCCAGGGCTGTAACACTAGAGGTGTATTAAACCCCAAAGCACGTTTTTAATATATTGCATTTTACCAATCCTTAAAATTGAACTTTAGTCAGAAAATTAAGTCCTGCTAGATCCCTTCAGGCTGGCCCCTTTTGCAGTTATAGCAAAATGTAAAACATAAAAAAAATGAGTGCCAATACTGTGTAAAATGCAGTAATACACTGTTCTCACCCTGCTCTGCACATGCTCAGTTGCTCTCCATTTTTAGGCACAAGTTTGTAGAGGCTGATCTGCTGAAAGCCTTAAAGCAGAATTAAAGCGGAGTTCCGCTTAAAATAAAAAAAAAAATTATTAAAAGTCAGCAGCTACAAATCTTGCAGCTGCTGACTATTAATAATCGGACAATTACCAGTCCCAGGGTCCATTAAAGCCCTGCTCGTCTCCCCCTCCGCGGGAATTTTAACTATGGGAGCCCAGCTGTGGCTTCACATCCGGGCACCCACTGCGCATGGGCGCCGCGACTGGCCGCGCAATCATCTGGGACGTGTCCCAGATGATTGCCTAGAGGGAGGGGGAGAGCTGATCTCCCTGCGCCAAGGGAAGTGAAGTCGGGAGCCCCGGGGCCAGTCGGGAGCCCCGGGGCCGAAGGAGGCAGACTACGACCCCTAGCAACAGGCATTAACCCAGGGCTTGACAAATTTGCTTGGAATCTAGGAGCCAGCTAAAAAAGTTAGGAACCAGGTTCTCTTTTTTTTTTTTTTTAACGACTTGGAGACGAGTGAGGGGAAGATGGCCCCCGCCTGTCTCCAAGTCATTGCAGGGCAGAAGCGACTTCAAATCGTCACTTCTGCCCATAGCTCTTTAAAAAAGGAACATTTTATTATTTTTTTTCAAATGGCAATTTTCTTTTTTGCATTTTAGTGTAAATATGAGATCTGAGGTCTTTTTGACCCAAGATCTCATATTTAAGAGGTCCTGTCATGCTTTTTTCTATTACAAGGGATGTTTACATTCCTTGTAATAGGAATAAAAGTTACACAATTTTTTTTTTTTCAAAAGAACAGTGAAAAAATTAAAAGTTAAAATAAATAAGAAAAAAAAAATAATTTTAAACGCGCCCGTCCCGCCGAGCTTGTTTGCAGAAGAGTAGCGCCCGCATATGAAAGCGGTGTTCAAACCACACATGTGAGGTATTGCCGTGATCGGTAGAGCGAGAGCAATAATTCTAGCCCTAGACATCCTCTGTAACTCAAAACATGCAACCTGTAGAATTTTTTAAACGTCACCTATGGAGATTTTAAAGGGTAAAAGTTTGTCGCCATTCCACGAGCGGGCAAAATTTTGAAGCGTGACATGTTTGGTATCAATTTACTCGCCGTAACATTATCTTTCACAATATAAAAAAAATTGGGTAAACTTTACTGTTGTGTTATTTTTTAACCGCTTCCCGACCGCCTCCTGTAGATATACGTCAACAGAATGGCACGGGCAGGCAAAAGCACGTACCTGTACGTCCCCTTTAATTTGCCTGCCCGGGGGGCGCGCGCGCGACCCGGTCGGGAGCTCCGTGACCACGGCCGCGGGACCAGCGGACACGATCGCCGCTGGTATCCCGCGATCGGGTTACGGAGCGGAAGAACGGGGAGAGGTCTATGTAAACAAACCTCTCCCCGCGCTTCCTACACTGACTGTCAGTGATCGGCGGTTCCCTGTCATCGGGAACGCCGATCAATGACGTCAGACGTACAGCCACGCCCCCCTACTGTAAAAAAAAAACACAGAACACGTCACACTGACTCCTCCCCCCCCCCCAGTGGTTAACCCCCTAACTACAACTGTCATTTACATAGGAATCAGTGCTATTTAAATAGCACTGATTTCTATATAAATGACAAATGTAAAAAAAAAACAGTTAATAAAAATAAAAAAAGTATTTTTCCCAAAAAAGTGCGCTTGTAAGTCCGCTGCGCAAATACGGTGTGACAGAAAGTATTGCAACGACCGCTATTTTATTCTCTAGGGTGTTAGAAAAATAAATATATATAATGTTTGGGGGTTCTAAGTGAAGGAGATGCAGTGCAGTGAAAACAAAACAAAAATCTCCATTAGCATTGCTGGGTGTCATACCAACGGCCACCACAAGAGGGCGCCAGATTCTACACGGTACCATAGGACTGCACAAGGCCGCAAAGCCGGGGCCTCAATTACCGGCCGGCGCGGCCCTTCGCGATCGCGCGCGCGGCGGAGGGGGTGCACTATGGAGACAGGATACCCCCCAGCTGTGCTGCCCCAGGCGCCAGGTCGCTAATTCTAGTCGCCAATGCGACCTGGCGCCCGGTATTCGTCGAGCACTGCATTAACCACTTGACATCTGCGCTATGGCCGAATCTGGCCATAGTGCGGATCTGAATTCCCAGGAGGCCGTCATATGACGGCCTCCCCTGTGCACGCTCCCTGCGCACGCCCTACAGGACAGTCACTGAGACTCGGTTGATCACCGATCCGAGTAAGGGACCGGTTACCATGTGATCAGCTGTCAGCCCATGATCAAAACAAAAGCTCAGTGATCGTTTTTTTTTTTTCTCCTCACGCTGACAGCAGAGGAGAAAAAAAGAGCCGATCGCCGGCTCATCTTAAAAGGGACACCGGTCCTGAAAATATGCCTCAATTATGCCTCTTATGCCATCTGACAGTGCCACCTATCAATGCCCACAAGTGCCACCTATCAATGCCCACCAGTGGTGCCAATCAGTGCAACCTAGAAGTGCTGCCTATCAGTGTAACCGATCAGTGCCCATCAGTGCCGCCTCATCAGCATACATCAATGAAGGACAAAAATTACCCGTTTTAAAATTTTTGTTTCATTTGGGTACAGTGTTGTGTGACCGCGCAATTGTCATTCAAAGTGCATCAGTGCTGAAAATTGGTCTGGATAAGAGGGGGGTTTAAGTGCCCAGTAATCAAGTGGTTAATGAGGTGAGTAAAAAAAATAAAAATAAAAATTGATGACCACTGCTTTACAGCCAAGGAAGCTGCTTCTGTTTGATCTGCACCTGCCATGCTGCTGCACATGTGATTGGTTACAAAACCAGCCATATGATGGTTTGACAGTTTTGTTGAGGACACAAGCAAATGTAACAGTTAACAATCCTGGCATTCAAGGAATGTAACCGTTTTTTGAAACAGTTAAATCGACAGGTTTAATTCCGCTTTATGATTTACTGCTGCTCATGTACTCTGGGCTTCAGCAAAATGGCAGCCTCCAGCAAGAAGAAACAGGAGCAATGATGCAGGCAATTTACAGCACACACTAGTTTTTGGTAGCATAATTATTAATGTGGAATGTATGTTCCTTGCTAAAGAACATTATTTGTTATTAAATGGTTATGGGTAAAGTTCTGCTTTAAATATGGTAGCTTCTCCTTTTCCCCCTTATTTTCACCTGGCGATCTGGCCAGTAACAGACTTCCTGTCTCAGGGTGTCTCCACTCTGGAGGGAAGACCAATAGAGACATCTGTGGACAGCTGTATTGTTAATCTGTGGAGAAGGGTAGTGTTAGATGTACTGGCAAATTTAGGCCCCTTTCACACGGACGCAGTCAGTTTAGGCACGTCAAAAACGTATCAGTTCTTATCCGTTGTCTCATCCGTTTTCATCCGTCATCCGTTCCGTTAATGTCCGTTTTCATCCGTTTTTTGTCCGCTTACATCCGTAAATGCACACGTTTACGTCCGTTTTTTCATCCGTTTTGTTCCGTTTATATGTGTGCCTGTGCCTTTAAGAGGTTGAGTTCACAGATAAACACAAAACGGATGTTAACGGATCTTAACGGATCGGACGTTGACGGACGCTGTCCGTCAACGTCAGTTAATATCCGTTTTGACGGATCTGAACGTAGCCTTGTACGTTTAAAAAAACGGACAAAAACGGAAGCGGAGGTTAACTGATGGTGACGGATGTTCATCCGTCTGCCCATAGGAATGCATTGTCGTCCGTCGACGGATGGAAGAAAAAACGGATAGACGGTCCGTCCGTGTGAAAGGGGCCTTAGAGGGACGTGACTGACAAATTAAAATTCCAGACAACACGTTTTGAAGCACAACTAAACCCTCCTATCCTTTTCAACCAAGGAAGCTGCCATCTTAGTCTGTTTGATCTGCAACTGCCATGATGCTGCACATGTGATCAGCTAGAACACCAGACATTTGATGGTTTGACAGTTTAGTTGAGAGTACAAACAATACGACAGTTAGAATCCTGGCATACCGGGAACACGCCGGGTAACTGCCTTTTGAAGCCGTTAAATTAATGGGTTTTATTCTGCTTTAAAGAAGTTGTAAAGGCAGAAGGTTTATCTTATTGCATTCTATGCATTGAGATAAAAAGCCTTCTGTGTGCAGCAGCCTCCTCAGCACCCTCTAATACTCACCTGAGCCCCATCTCTGTCCAGCGATGTCCACGATTGTCTTGGCCATCCGAGACTCTCCTTCCTGATTGGCTGAGACACAGCAGCAGCACCACTGGCTCCTGCAGCTGTCAAAGTCAGTTAGCCAATCAGGAGAGAGAGGGGGTGGGGCCAAACGGCAGTTCCGTATCTGAAAGGACACACGGAGCTGCAGCTTGGCTCAGGTGCCCCATAGCAAGCTGCTTGCTGTGGGGGCACTCGTCAGGAGAGCCGAAGAGGGACCTGAGAAGAGTAGGATCCAGACAGCTCTGTGCAAATCCAAATGCACAGTGCAGGTAAGTATAACATGTTTGTCATTTAAAAAAAAAAAAAGAAGAAGAAAAACACAAGACTTTACGATCATTTTAAAGCGTAGCTCCACCCTAAAGTGGAACTTCCGCTTATCGGATTCCTCCCCCCTTCCGGTGCCACAATTGCCACCTTTCAGGGGGGAGGGGGGTGCAGATACCTGTATAATACAGGTATCTGCACCCACTTCCGGGACTAGCTAGCCAAAGCTGGCCCGCCCATATCCGAAGATGCCCCGTTGTGTCTTGGGGAAACACAGTTCCCAGGACACAACGGGGACCAATAACGACGCGCAGCGCGACTCGCGCATGCGCAGTAGGGAACCGGGCAGTGAAGCCGCAAGCTTCACTTCCTGATTCCCTGACAGAGGATGGCGGCGGGGCAGCGAGAGACAAGCGATCGCTCGTCATCTTCTGCCGACATCGCTGGAACCTGGAACAGGTAAGTGTCTATTTATTAAAAGTCAGCAGCTGCAGTATTTGTAGCTGCTGACTTTAAAAAAAAAAAAAAAAAAAAAAAAATTCAGGTGGACCTCCTCTTTAAGCACTTACAGCTAAATTTTATTTTCCTTTTGGAATACTTTTTTACTTAAATAAATGTTGATGGTTATCCAATTAGCATGGCACCTTTTTCCATATTCCTGTTTATGTTTATCTATGCATATTGTGCCAGCTGCTTATTTTAAATTCCACTTATATGATTATATCTCCCCAACGCAACAGATTTGGGTTTTTATATACAACATTGATTATTGTAAGCACCCCTATCAGTAATAATGATTTGTCTCAACCCTCTGCTTCTTTGCTTGTTCTGCTAAAGGCATAAAAACAGATTAACAGGCCAGTTAACAGATGGGGGGGGGGGGGGGGGGGCCTAATAAAAAAACAAGAAAACGAATGCAGCCATAATATCAAGAATCTGCAAGCTAGAACATCTAACTTTGTTTTTAATGCACTTGAAAGTGTATTCCTTTTAGATTGTAAGCAGTCACGAATAGCATCCCACTAACCCTCTGATCTAGAATTATACAAGGTCTCCTTCACACGGCCAGCCAAGCTCTTGGCTCACGGTTGTAGCGTGCGCCTTTTGTTCTTCATGGGCGAGTCTTACAGGCAGTGCCGCCTATTAAACTGGGCAAGCAGAACTAAATACATACTGTGAGCAGGTAGGCATTTTTATTGCAGAAGAGACATGCAATGTCTGGACTGTAAACTGAGCTGTGCATGCACAGGAGTGACATCATTCCGCACCAGCCAATGAAGATAAAGAAAATCCGGTACACAGGAGAAGATGCCGGTGCCAGCAGCGAGGGACTATTAGAAAAAAAAGTATTAACCCTTTAGTTGTGCTTTAAAATAACTGCTGTGCAATGCATTGTTCACAGCCCAATTCAACTGAAACTTCAGAATTTCAGTGTGTGGTCAGGAAGAGCAAAAAAAAAAAAAAAAAAAAAAACAGCCTCAACTGTCAGCTTTACCTCCCCCTGTGAAAGGAGCTGAAATGTAGTCTCCATTCATATTGTTAGAACTGTTAGCACCATATAAATTCTGTATAATAATAATAATAATAATAATAAGGCAAAGCCCAACCTCCAACAGAGTTCTGTGTTCCAGGGATTATCGTCCCACCCTGTCTACACAACAGAAGTGTCAGGTGTCGCTCACAGAGCAGACAGTTGTCGCCTCTTCCGAAGAGGAACGCCAGTGACTCTCTCTATGTTTCCCTGTTAATGCCGGGAAGACATCAGTGATGCACACACGGCGCTGTCCTCCCGGGACACTCTCACATGTACACAGCTCGTCTCATGTCAGCCTGTCATCCGGTATCTGCCATGACCTGTGCAAAACACCGCCTCCCACCACACTACACTTCTCATATCAACCTACCTCCTCCTTTCTAGCCACTCCGGAAGCTGAGACAGAGCACATGGGCACTGCTTCCGCTGACGTCACGCCGGTTGATTGGTGGTCACGGGAGAGGGCTGGGTCTGGATAATGCACCTTCTTCTGAGTGGTCGTAGAAAGCTGAGGTTAGGCAGAGTATGGTCAGGCTGTGTGCAGGGAGTCTTGATAAGGTGTCAGTCACCCATAGTAGATACATTTTAGCTGTACACACTTTTCTGGTACAGTCCTGGAGTGTGAAGGGACCCGTCCTACAATGACCCCGCCATAGGGAGACGTTTTTTTTTTTTAGGGATGAAGTGCAGCTCTCTATACAGGAGTGTCTGAGCGCACACCGCTCTCCATACAGGAGTGTCTGAGCGCACACCGCTCTCCATACAGGAGTGTCTGAGCGCACACCGCTCTCCATACAGGAGTGTCTGAGCGCACACCGCTCTCCATACAGGGGTGTCTGAGCGCACACCGCTCTCCATACAGGAGTGTCTGAGCGCACACCGCTCTCCATACAGGGGTGTCTGAGCGCACACCGCTCTCCATACAGGGGTGTCTGAGCGCACACCGCTCTCCATACAGGGGTGTCTGAGCGCACACCGCTCTCCATACAGGAGTGTCTGAGCGCACACCGCTCTCCATACAGGAGTGACTGAGCGCACACCGCTCTCCATATAGGAGTGACTGAGCACACACCGCTCTCCATACAGGAGTGTCTCTGCGCACACCGCTCTCCATATAGGAGTGACTGAGCGCACACCGCTCTCCATACAGGAGTGTCTCTGCGCACACCGCTCTCCATATAGGAGTGACTGAGCACACACCGCTCTCCATACAGGAGTGTCTGAGCGCACACCGCTCTCCATACAGAAGTATCTGAGCACACACCGCTCTCCATACAGGAGTGACTGAGCACACACCGCTCTCCATACAGAAGTATCTGAGCACACACCGCTCTCCATACAGGAGTGTCTGAGCGCACACCGCTCTCCATACAGGAGTGACTGAGCGCACACCGCTCTCCATACAGAAGTATCTGAGCACACACCGCTCTCCATACAGGAGTGACTGAGCACACACCGCTCTCCATACAGAAGTATCTGAGCACACACTGCTCTCCATACAGGAGTGACTGAGCGCACACCGCTCTCCATACAGGAGTGTCTGAGCGCACACCGCTCTCCATACAGGAGTGTCTGAGCGCACACCGCTCTCCATACAGGAGTGACTGAGCGCACACCGCTCTCTATACAGGAGTGTCTGAGCGCACGCCGCTCTCCATATAGGAGTGACTGAGCGCACACCGCTCTCCATACAGAAGTATCTGAGCACACACCGCTCTCCATACAGGAGTGACTGAGCACACATCGCTCTCCATACAGAAGTATCTGAGCACACACCGCTCTCCATACAGGAGTGTCTGAGCACACACCGCTCTCCATACAGGAGTGTCTGAGCACACACCGCTCTCCATACAGGAGTGACTGAGCGCACACCGCTCTCCATATAGGAGTGACTGAGCGCACAGCGCTCTCCATACAGGAGTGTCTCTGCGCACACCGCTCTCCATATAGGAGTGACTGAGCGCACACCGCTCTCCATACAGCAGTGTCTCTGCGCACACCGCTCTCCATATAGGAGTGACTGAGTGCGCACCGCTCTCTATACAGAAGTACCTGAGCGCATGCCGCTCTATACAGGAGTGACTAAGAGCACACCGCTCTCTATACTGGAGTGACTGAGCGCACACCGCTCTCCATACAGGAGTGTCTGAGCACACACCACTCTCCATATAGGAGTGACTGAGCGCGCACCGCTCTCTATACAGAAGTATCTGAGCGCACACCGCTCTCTATACAGAAGTATCTGAGCGCACACCGCCCTCTATACAGGAGTGACTAAGAGTACACCGCTCTCCATACAGGAGTGTCTGAGCACACACCGCTCTCCATATAGGAGTGACTGAGCGCGCACCGCTCTCTATACAGAAGTATCTGAGTGCACAACGCTCTCTATACAAGAGTGACTTAGCGCACACCGATCTCCATATAGGAGTGACTGAGCGCACACTGCTCTCTATACAGGAGTGACTGAGCGCACACCGCTCTCCATATAGGAGTGACTGAGCGCACACCGCTCTCCATATAGGAGTGACTGAGCGCACACCCTCTCTATGCAGGAGTGACTGAGCGCACACCGCTATCCATATAGGAGTGACTGAGCGCACACCACTCTCTATACAAGAGTGACTTAGCGCACACCGCTCTCCAAATAGGAGTGACTGAGCGCACACTGCTCTCTATACAGGAGTGACTGAGCGCACACTACTCTCCATTAAGGAGTGACTGAGCGCACACCGCTCTCCATATAGGAGTGACTGAGTGCACACCGCTCTCTATACAGGAGTGACTGAGCGCGCACCGCTCTCCATATAGGAGTGACTGAGCGCACACCGCTCTCCATATAGGAGTAACTGAGCGCACACCGCTCTCCATATAGGAGTGACTGAGCGCACACCGCTCTCCATACAGAAGTATCTGAGCACACACCGCTCTCCATACAGGAGTGACTGAGCGCACACCGCTCTCCATACAGGAATGTCTGAGCGCACACCGCTCTCCATACAGGAGTGACTGAGCGCACACCGCTCTCTATACAGGAGTGTCTGAGCGCACGCCGCTCTCCATATAGGAGTGACTGAGCGCACACCACTCTCCATACAGAAGTATCTGAGCACACACCGCTCTCCATACAGGAGTGACTGAGCACACACCGCTCTCCATACAGAAGTATCTGAGCACACACCGCTCTCCATACAGGAGTGTCTGAGCACACACCGCTCTCCATACAGGAGTGTCTGAGCACACACCGCTCTCCATACAGGAGTGTCTGAGCACACACCGCTCTCCATACAGGAGTGACTGAGCGCACACCGCTCTCCATATAGGAGTGACTGAGCGCACAGCGCTCTCCATACAGGAGTGTCTCTGCGCACACCGCTCTCCATATAGGAGTGACTGAGCGCACACCGCACTCCATACAGGAGTGTCTCTGCGCACACCGCTCTCCATATAGGAGTGACTGAGTGCACACCGCTCTCTATACAGAAGTACCTGAGCGCATGCCGCTCTATACAGGAGTGACTAAGAGCACACCGCTCTCTATACTGGAGTGACTGAGCGCACACTGCTCTCCATACAGGAGTGTCTGAGCACACACCACTCTAAATATAGGAGTGACTGAGCGCGCACCGCTCTCTATACAGAAGTATCTGAGCGCACACCGCTCTCTATACAGAAGTATCTGAGCGCACACCGCCCTCTATACAGGAGTGACTAAGAGCACACCGCTCTCCATACAGGAGTGTCTGAGCACACACCGCTCTCCATATAGGAGTGACTGAGCGCGCACCGCTCTCTATACAGAAGTATCTGAGCGCACAACGCTCTCTATACAAGAGTGACTTAGCGCACACCGATCTCCATATAGGAGTGACTGAGCGCACACTGCTCTCTATACAGGAGTGACTGAGCGCACACCGCTCTCCATATAGGAGTGACTGAGCGCACACCGCTCTCCATATAGGAGTGACTGAGCGCACACCCTCTCTATGCAGGAGTGACTGAGCGCACACCGCTATCCATATAGGAGTGACTGAGCGCACACCACTCTCTATACAAGAGTGACTTAGCGCACACCGCTCTCCAAATAGGAGTGACTGAGCGCACACTGCTCTCTATACAGGAGTGACTGAGCGCACACTACTCTCCATTAAGGTGTGACTGAGCGCACACCGCTCTCCATATAGGAGTGACTGAGTGCACACCGCTCTCTATACAGGAGTGACTGAGCGCGCACCGCTCTCCATATAGGAGTGACTGAGCACACACCGCTCTCCATATAGGAGTAACTGAGCGCACACCGCTCTCCATATAGGAGTGACTGAGCGCACACCGCTCTCCATATAGGAGTGACTGAGCGCACACCGCTCTCCATATAGGAGTGACTGAGCGTGCACCGCTCTCTATACAGGAGTGACTGAGCACACACCGCTCTCTATACAGGAGTTACATAGTTACTATGTAACTTGTGCACCGCATGGCATATTTTTGCCTGAGTGCTTGCGTAGCCCCTTGAACGCTTACGGAGCACCGCAGGTTCAGAGAACAAATCTGCAGAAGAGGCCAAAGAGGAAGAAGAAGAGGAGGGGGTGGAGGAGAGAGCTGTGGCAGAATCACCGCTAGCATTTTGGAGGCGTGGTGGCGGAACAAGCTTCAACAACACTGAACCCTGTCCTGCATCCTTCCCAGCTGCCAGCAGAGTTACCCAGTGCGCCGTGAAGGAAAGGTAACATCCCTGCCCATGCCTGCTAGACCATGAGTCTGCAGTAATATACACCTTACTGCTGACCGCCCTGTCCAACAAGACAAAAACATTGCCTTCCACATGCCGGTAGAGAGCTGGAATGGCCTTCCATGAAAAGAAATGGCGTTTTGGAACCTGCAACTGAGGTACAGCACATTCCACCAATTCACGAAAGGGGGCAGAGTCTACCAGCTGAAAAGGCAGTAGTAGCAGTGCTAGCAATTTGGCCAAGCTAGCATTCAGACTGTGAGCATGTGGATGGCTGGGACCGAATTTCTTTTTACGGTTTGGCAACTGGGGTAGGGAAATTTGCCTGCTAAAATCATATGGTGGTGTACTGCTAGCATATTGGCTGCAAGTACTTGGGACACCTATTGCTATACCTTCATTCTTCTCAGTGTAGGTTTTCCAGAGGACTGGAGTAGGGTTGGAGATCCCAGATGAGGAGCAAGGAGAAGTCCGCCTTTTTATTTGATGCGGGTCTTTCAAGTGCTGTTGCCAACGGACTTGTTGCCTTATGAGTTTACATTAATAGCTGTAACATATTGGAATTATAAATATATTTAATTTATATTTAATTTATTTATATTTAATGAATATATTTAATTTAGCTTTTATCTATGTAGGGCGGAACATATTATCTTCACAGAAACCTCTGGTAGACCAGACAAGTCGGTGCCTAGGCTTTTGTATACAAACAATGGGATCCAAACCTCATTTTTTTTTTACACATACTCGCTTTAAAGGATCCCATGCTGGGGTATGCAATGAAGGGAGGCCAACCCGTAATCAATACTTAACTTCCCAAGAAAATTCAAGTTAAGCTCCTGCTCAGAATAGTCACAAAGATTTGCATTAAAGTATAAGGGATTGGAGATGTAGCCAGTCCTTAACCAGGAATAGGGAAGCTCACCAATCAGAGCCACGCTATGCCAACCAATGAGGCATCAGCATGTAATGATATACACAGACTAAATGGGAGGGAAACACAAACTTTTATGGGAGAGCAACCATCAGAATGGAACCTTGGTGCAAAGGATAATTATGGGAAAGGTCTGCATTTTTCTTGTAACTACAGTGGTGTGAAAAAGTGTTTGCCCCCTTCCTCATTTCCTGTTCCTTTGCATGTTTGTCACACTTAAGTGTTTCGGAACATCAAACCAATTTAAACAATAGTCAAGGACAACACAAGTAAACACAAAATGCAATTTGTAAATGAAGGTGTTTATTATTAAAGGTGAATAAAAATCCAAACCATCATGGCCCTGTGTGAAAAAAGTGATTGCCCCCCTTGTTAAAACATACTATAACTGTGGTTGTCCACACCTGAGTTCAATTTCTCTAGCCACACCCAGGCCTGATTATTGCCACACCTGTTCACAGTCAAGGCATCACTTAAATAGGAGCTGCTTGACACAGTAAGGTCCACCAGAAGATCCTTAAAAGCTACACATCATGCCGAGACCCAAAGAAATTCAGGAACAATTGAGAAAGAAAGTAATTGAGATCTATCAGTCTGGAAAGGGTTATAAAGCCATTTCCAAAGCTTTGGGAATCCAGTGAACCACAGTGAGAGCCATTATCCACAAATGGCGAAGACATGGAACAGTGGTGAACCTTCCCAGGAGTGGCCAGGCGCCCAAAATTACCCCAAGAGCGCAGCGACGACTCATCCAAGAGGTCACAAAAGACCCCACAACAACGTCCAAGGAACTGCAGGCCTCACTTGCCTCAGTTAAGGTCAGCGTTCATGCCTCCACCATCAGGAAAAGACTGGGCAAAAATGGCCTGCATGGCAGAGTTCCAAGGAGAAAACCACTGCTGAGCAAAAAGAACATCAAAGCTCGTCTCAATTTCTCCACAACACATCTTGATGATCCCCAAGACTTTTGGGACAACATTCTGTGGACCGATGAGACAAAAGTGGAACTTTTTGGAAGGTGTGTGTCCAAGTATATCTGGCGTAGAAGGAACACTGCATTTCAGAAAAAGAACATTATACCAACAGTAAAATATGGTGGTGGTAGTGTGATGGTCTGGGGCTGTTTTGCTGCTTCAGGACCTGGAAGACTTGCCGTGATAAAAGGAACTATGAATTCTGCTGTCTACCAAGAGATCCTGAAGGAGAATGTCCGACCATCTGTTCGTGTACTCAAGCTGAAACGAACTTGGGTTCTGCAGCAGGACAATGATCCTAAACACACCAGCAAGTCCACCACCGAATGGCTGAAGAAAAACAAAATGAAGACTTTGGAGTGGCCTAGCCAAAGTCCTGACCTGAATCCTATTGAGATGTTGTGGTATGACCTTAAAAAGGCCGTTCATGCTCGAAAACCCTCTAATGTAACTGAATTAGGACAATTCTGCAAAGATGAGTAGGCCAAAATTCCTCCAGGACGCTGTAAAAGCCTCATTGCACGTTATCGCAAACGCTTGGTTGCAGTTGTTGCTGCTAAGGGTGGCCCAACCAGTTATTAGGTTTAGGGGGCAATCACTTTTTCACACAGGGCCATGATGGTTTGGATTTTTTTTCACCTTTAATAATAAACACCTTCATTTACAAATTGCATTTTGTGTTTACTTGCGTTGTCCTTGACTATTGTTTAAATTGGTTTGATGTTCCGAAACACTTAAGTGTGACAAACATGCAAAGGAACAGGAAATGAGGAAGGGGGCAAACACTTTTTCACACCACTGTAAATATGTTTGCAGATTAATGTTTTCAGGAATATACTCTGTATTCCTTCATGTAATTCTCTTATTTTAACCTAATATTTTCTTCCTTGGTGTAGACTATAGATAGATGGTTGTGTATTAGATAGACTTTTAACTACTCACCAATAAATGTTGTTATTGTGTTAAAGCTTTCACTCATGGTCAAAGAACTCCCATTTTACCCAAATCATATCTGAGAGATATTAAATCTCAAATATAGTATACAGGAAAAAGACTGCATGGGAGGTCGTCATATGTCTGGTCAAGCATGTGTTGCCCAAGCGGCTGCTGTTGCGGCCACGCTTGATCCGCTTCAGACATAGGTTGCAAACAGCAACGGTGCGATCTGCTGCACATGTGTCCAAAAAGGCCCACACCAAGGAACTTTTCAAAATCAGCGGGGAGTCAGCAGCGCCCTGCACCTGCGGAGCTCTGTGGTGTGATGCAGTAGGGTGGCTGCCCTTAAGCTGCCCCTAGAGGACATCCTGCCTCATTGGAGGTGTGCCTCCTCCTCTATTCTATCAGGCACCCAAGTAGAGTCAGTGACCTCATCATCCCCTCCCTCCTTGTCACTGGAGCAAACTTGGCACTAAGCTGCAGCTGGGGGAACATGACTGCCAGTGTCTTGTCCTTCTTGGGCACCCCCTCTATCTAGGCTCACGTTACTCCCTTCCTCAACCTGGGAACCAACATCGGAGCCTTCTGCATGTTCTGGCTCAATAACACGGCCAGCAGCAGAAAAAAAGGACAAGTGTGCCCCACGGCCACCGGCAGAGGATGCACCATGTCCATGACCAGCACTGTTGACTTTAGACACAGAGCCTGCTTGCCCTATTTAGTGGCCTATGAGCGTCTGCCTCTCCTTGGTGGCCTTCTGGACATGATGTATATTTTGTATTGCAACAACGCACTACACTGTATTGTGTACTGTGTACACCACCAGAAAAGTAGACGCAACTGCACTACGGCTACACTGTATTGTAATTACAATTTTTGATCTAATATTTCACAGCAGGGCCCATTCCTGCACTCAGCAAGAGTATCTGTGAGGCTTTACAGTGTTGTGCTACCACCACCACCATGGCCAAGGCCGAATTTTTCTGCCCCTGTTTTAACAGGGGCGCGTAATTACAATTTTTGATCTAATATTTCACAGCAGAGCCCGTTCCTGCGCTCAACAAGAGTATCTGTGAGGCTTTACAGTGTTGTGCCACCACCACCACCGCCTAAGGCCAAATTTTTCTGCCCCTGTTAAACAGGGGCGCGTAATTACAATTTTTGATCCAATATTTCACAGCAGAGCCCGTTCCTGCGCTCAACAAGAGTATCTGTGAGGCTTTACAGTGTTGTGCCACCACCGCCTAAGGCCCAATTTTTCTGCCCCTGTTTAACAGGGGCATGTAATTACAATGCTTGATATAATATTTCACAGCAGGGCCCGTTCCAGCGCCCACCAAGAGTAACTGTGAGGGCTTACAGTGTTCTGGTACCACCAACACCAGTTTTCTGCAGAGTGTATAGGGCAGGCCATATAGTATATACAGGCGGTCCCCTATTTTCAAATATCCCACTTACAAACGACTCTTACTTACAAACGGAGGGAAACAACAGAATGTGAGAGGAAATCTACCGCTAGGAAGGGAAATTCTCTCCTGTAAGAGTTAATATGGGAAAAAGGTGTCGCCACTGATGCTTTATCACCAATCCTTGTTTCACTAATAACCCAACATTTTCAAACTCCAATTGTCATTGGGACAGAATGTGAGGTGAAATCTTCTGAACAGGGGCACAGACAGCAAAAAAAATGTCACAGGGGTTATAACCCTGCCCTATATCATCCAAAAAAATAGATTTTTGGGCTGGAGCTACACTTAAAAAATGTAACCTGTACCTGTTCCGGGGACCGCCTGTATACTGCTGTTCAGAGTATATAGGGCCTGGGGGCCCCATGCCTTTTTTTTATTTGGGTGCAGGGTTCCCCTTAATATCCATACCAGACCCTAAGGGCCCGGTAATGGGCTGGGGGGGAGGGAGCAACATTACATTACAGCCGCAAGCAGTTTTAAATTACTTTTTTTCCTTTAGAAATTTAATTTTGTGCAGGGACTGTTGTAAACACGGGAAAAATGCGCCACTTTACAGGCATAGTATAGACCCCCCCCCCCAGGCACGATATTTATGCTGAGTTGAACATAAAAAAACGACGGTTTACTACAGCTTTAATGCCCTGTACACACAGTTGGACATTCCGACGACAAAATCCATCTGATTTTTTCAGACGGATTTTGGCCCAAACTTCTCTTGCATACACACGGTCGCACAAAGTTGTCGGAAAATGCGATCGTTCAGAACGAGGTGACGTACAATACGTAAGACGGGACTATAAAGAGGCCAGTAGCCAATAGCTTTTGTCTCGTAATTTATTCTGAGCATGTGTAACTTTGTCCGTCAGAATTGTCTACACACGATCAAAATTTAAACAATCGTATTTTGTTGTCGGAAAATTTTAGATCCAGCTCTCAAATTTTGTGTGTCAGACATTCCGACGAAAAAAATGAGATGGAGCCCACACATGATCGTATTTTCCGTCAACGCCATCCGAACGCACATTTTCTGTCAGAAAGTCCGACCGTGTGTACAGGGCATTAATATTCCTCTTTGGGATCATTACGCCTGCCACAGAATGCTTAGGCTTCCCTTGCATTCTTTCTTAGATGAGATGTTGTATGATTGGATTTTGGGATCACTCAAATAGCATTTTTGTACCCCCAAAGATATTTTCTCAACTTTATGCAATGAAGGAAACATTTTGGAGCAAACAAACAAGTGGAGCATGTCCACAGTTAACACAACAGTATCCTGTCTCATTGGTTGATGATGTCCAGGTCCTCAAAGACTGAGCTGAGAAGAGACTGGAAATGCATTTAAAAGCTTCCTTTGCCTTGACGGGTTCTGCTATGCAGCCATCTGCGTTTGTCAAAGCCTTAACGATTGCATTAAAGTGGTTTTAAACCTCAGACATGAAATATCAACAAAGCATAATATCCTTCTATAGTGTGCACTTGTCCCAATTAAGTGTCATTTTTGTCTGCTGCTTTGTACATCTGCTCCCAGCATAAATCACTTCTGACAAGTTTTGGTGCCCCCTTTTTTTCTGACAGCTCAGACAAGCTAAATTTTCCGTACTTTGAACTGATATAGAGAAGACTGCAGATAAACGTATGTAATGTAGAAGGATTTGTTTCATTTCTGGAGCCAGTCACTTCACTTGGTATATAGAAGGGTTTACAACCACTTTAAGCGATTGGTAAAGAAGAACCCATTGAATGTTGAAGGAGAGTCCTGAAGGACTCTATTCACCAAATTCTAATTTTGAAAAGCTGGTTCGTAGAGCTGCCCTGTAAGTAATTATTAGCAGGGTTTCCTTTTCATGAGAAACGCCTATTCAGTAATGACTTGCCCCGTTTGGTAGCTTAAGAAAAATGGCAAGCCTCCAGCACGTAGAGGTCCTGTCCCTCCAGCTTCTGGTTCCACTTCATCTAGACAGTCTTTTTGGCACTCCCAGACAGCCAGGTCTAGAGGGAGAACTCGAGGCCAAGGGCAAAAAAACCTGAATCCAAGTCCTCTTCACTGTGAAGGGGCACCCCTACTCGTTCAGGTGGTGGTGGTGTGGGGGGGTTTCTCAAAGTTTAGACATGTCATGTTGAGTTGCTTCATTCAGTGGTAGCCTTGTTTCAAAAGGGAGATTTACTTGCATCAGTGGACAAAAGGGATGCATATCTCCATGTTTTCAATATTTCCAATGCATCAGAAATTCTTACGATTTGCGGTAGAGGACTGGCACTTTCAGTTTGTGGTGCTACCGTTTGAGCAGGACACAGCTCCTTGGGTGTTCACAAAAATGTTAGCCCCAGTGCTGGGCTTGTTAAGGGTTCAAGGAGTATGCATTGTGGGGTATCTGAATGACCTGTTCAGAGAATGCTCAGCGCATCGGTTAAAGCAAAATGTGTCCCTCATTCGTACACTGGAAGGTCTGGGCTGGGTTCGTACACTGGAAGGTCTGGGCTGGGTTCTCAATGTGCAAAAATCAGCTGTGGAACCGGTGCAGAGCTTAGCGTACCTAGGCCTAATATTGGAAACTGTCCAGGCGAAGGTGTTTTCTTTTTTATTTCATATGAATGGATATGTGGTGATGAGTATTATGCAGAGTAATCTTTGTTCTGAAAGACCTAAAAACAATCCTTTATCTAGATGACTGAGCAATATTTCATCCCTGTGGGGATACAAGTACGTTAGACCTTTTTTCCTTGTAAAGGTCATATTATGATGGTGAGCAGGTTGGTGAGGCACTGGTGATGGGACTGCACTTCACAATGTGTAATTTAAAGGAGTATGCACATCTTGTGGACTCACCTGGATTGAGACTTTATCATTTTTTTGTACACATATATTTGTGGATTGTTCACAGTATTTTGATTATTTAACACTTCATACTGTATGTAAACTTTTAGATGTGTTATGCACATTAACACACTTGTTGTTTTTTATGATTTTGCCTTCGTTTTCATACAGTGCAGTTTTGTTAGTAATATTTACAGTTTTTTTCACCATTATTTTTCTATCACTTGGTTATTGAAAGCTTTTTATGTGAATTGAGTTTAGTGAGGTTAGCGTTACACTATATATTTTGTTAACAGAAGAAATGGCAAGACTGTTCTGGTTTTGAAATCTCAAAATGCATTGAACCTTTTGGTTGCACCCTCCCCCCCCTCCTAAACCATACCAGGCCACATGCCCCCAACATGGGACACCCCTTGGCCCAGGGGTTGTGGGGCTGCTGGGGGGAGGGAGACTAATCAGATTCTGGAAGGGGGCCCCCACATCCCACCCCCCGCAAGTGAATGAGTATGGGGTACATGATACCCCTACTCATTCCCAAAAAAAGAAACACACAACAGTGATGTAGTTTCATGCCAGGCACAACAAACGATGCCCTCTTACCCTTATCCTAGCACAAAACACTTAAAAAACACAACTTCACCTTTCAGAGATACCAAACCACAACCCCACATCTCAGTTTTTATTTTTATTTTTGATTCTAAAAAATGTATAGTGTATTATTTCAGAGACAATAGCCCCACATAGAGTACAGTGGCTGTGCGGGAGTGTTTAAGCAGTTTGATTAGACTGAAGTATAAGAGGAGATGATGCAGCAATAAATTAAAAATAAATAAATATTTTTAAGAAAATAAGCAGAAATATTGCACTGTTGATGTGCAGTACGTTAACATCTTTATGAGGCTGTAATTTCTGAGGGAGAGATGAAGCAGGGTTAATCAAGAAAAAAAAAGCCTCTGGCAGACATCATATTATTATATACAGTATACTGTATAGTGTGTGTGTGTGTATATATATATATATATATATATATATATATATATATATATATATATATATATATATATTTATATATATGTGCGTACATATACATACACCCGGAGCCAGAAAAGTGGTATATAGTGTAATATGTATTGGTATTCCAGTACATCCATAAAAGCAAAATAAAAAAATCCACGTTTATATTGTTTTTATTTTATTATTTTTTTCTGGCTGGTGAGGATTTCCCTAACAGGACCGATGTTTGGCAGCACTTTATATTTAGTGGAGTGGACACCACAGAGTTTCTGAGAAGGTGTAATATTACTACAGGCTAATATCTATTAGTCCCCTGGTATTCAATGTGGTGGAGGATTTGCACCAGCGGATGAGTGAATGCATCACGCACCACTCCTCTTTTTATACTGCACTAAGGCACTTTGTGGTTGGCAACTTGGAGTAATAGCTACATTTTGGGATTATTGCATTGTGGACTATCTTAAGGACTAGAACCTTCCAGATGTTTTTTTGAGCACTTTCATTGATGAGTTTCTAATATGATATGTTTTTTATTTAGACGTATATATTTTTTGTAATATAGATGCGATAAAAAATTTCCAGCACTTGTTTGATATACATGCACTTTATGCATAATATTATTCATGAGGTATAATTTATGTTTTATAAGCGCTGCACTTTCTTTTTGATTTACTGTTTGTTAGGGTGGTCACCTATTTAGTGCAAGCTGCTCTCTGTTTTTGTTTTTGAGCGCCCACTGTTTCCTTTTTTGCTTATAAAAAGCATTATACCACAGTCTCCTCCAGTCAGCTTCCCAGTCATAGTCTGCTTCAGAAGAACACTCCAGGTCCCTTTAGGACATAAGGAAACACAGAGAGACTCTATAGTGCTTAAGCGACTATTAACATAGACATACATTTCTGCAAATACACTTGCATAAAACCAAGTATTCATGTATGTAAACGGGGAACTACAGTTCACATCAGTGAACACAGTGGTTCTCAATCTTGTCCTCAAGTACCCCCAACAGGCCATGTTTTCAGGTTTTACTTTATCTTGCACAGGTGCTTTAAATCAGAGTCAATGTCTTGGTATTTTTGACAGCTATTTTATCTAAGAGAAATTCCCAAAACATGGCCTGTTGGGGGTACTTGAGGACAGGGTTGAGAACCACTGAGTTAACAGACCAAGTATTCGATTTCTGTAGAGGGACCTGCATGATGACATTACAAACTCCTCCTAACTGACGCATTGCATCCCTCCAAACTTTGGTCACTCTGAACCTCTGAAGAATTAATGTGTCTAGTGACGTAACGCGTAAGGGCAGAGCCAATGTCATCATAACACAATTACAGGACATAGGCAAGCATTAGGCTGAGTAGTGCTGTCCTTGGAGTGTAGCTCTCTTAAGGGGACATTTACCACAAATACCACAGGGGGTCGGAATAGTGCCCAGATACATGTGAGTATGGTTTTACTATTTTTAATAAAGGAAAGTGTGATACAGAAAGCACTATGACCCTTATGTGTTTATTTTGAGCTGGGTCTGATGGATTGTCAAAAGATAGACATTGGAGCTATTAACCACTTAAAAAAGTTGATGTAAGTTGGAAAGTGGAATTGAAGGAAAAGAGGAGTGGAGGTGGAAGAAGGGAGAGTGAGGCTATACCCCCATAAAGAGGAAGGCACATATTTCACCTATAAATGTTTATATGTAAACAAGAGAGGTGAGAGCATAATGAGCACATTTGGTGAAACATTTGGATGAAGTCTGTTATAGATCACAAAGCACCCATTTCTTTATGGGCACTGGAGTTGAACTGATCTCTATATGTATGGTCTGGGATAATATACTGAAAATGTGTGGTTTTCAACACTAAATAAACTATAGTTTGTTATTTCAATAAGTGTGAGCACAGCAAGTGCCCATTTGTATAAAGGATGGATATTAGGACATTTTGTTGAAATGCAGTAATAAGACAATTTACACTTATTTTCCAGCACACTGGGTACGTTTTTGTTTAGTTTATTTATACTTATGTATGTTTACAGCAGTGGTGCACTTTATTTAGTAAGAATTTGTGTAACCTGGTTGATCCTCACTTTTCAGTGAGAAGATGGAAAAAAAGCCATAACCAGGCATGCGCCTTTTCAGGTATCTAGGCAAGTCACATAAGATATATTTGAGTTCCTGTGCTAGTGACAACAGGCAGATGTCTCCCCATCTCATTATTCCCAGGAAGACATCTGCCCATCTGTGGCTAGCCATAGGCATTTAATCAGGTGACCCTGCTTTATAATCTTGTGTTCATACTCATAACAGATTCTGTTTGCCTCATTGCTTGCATCTCCACAATCTTCTGCCTGATTGTTATCCTGTCTACAACATTCTTCTGAAATCATAAATTGGTAGTAATCATTAACAGAGACATCAGCATAGAATCTACAGCTGACTGGTCTATTTGATAACTTTTCTGTCTCTTTGCTGCTTTTTTTCATTGCCCACTCCAAGATCCAGTCATAGATCATATACAGTTTATTCCATAATTAAGTGATGGAAGAATGCAGTAAGATCAAAGCATGTGTGCCTCCAGCATTTCTGTAATATTATTTTACTGTGCAAGCGACTGTACCAAACAGTTTACCAGGAGCCAGAAGGGACAGCATAAAAGCTCGTACACACTATAAGAAAATCGGGCAAACATTTTCGTCTGAGGAACGATCGTACGATTTTCTGATAGTGTGTACATAACTTTAGACAGCCGATTCCAGCCTTCCCAGTGAAAATTTCCGAAGGGACAAACTCCAAAGAATTTTTTTGTATGGGGCCAGAACTACGTACACACGGTCGGACATTCCGATCACCAAATCTGTCTGATAATTTCCGACGGATTTTGTCCGAAACTTGTGTTGCACACACACGGTCGGACAAAGTTGTCGGAAAATCTGATCATTACGAACGAGGTGACGTACAAAACGTACAAAGGGACTACGTACAGGGCAGTAGCCAATAGCTTCCTTCTCCAAATTTCTTCTGAGCATGCGTGGCACTTTGTGCGTCGGAATTCTCTACACACGATCGGAAAAAGTTTGATCGGATTTTGTTGTCGGAAAATTTTAGATCCTGCTCTCAAATTTTTTCAGACGGAAAAAGTCCGCTAGAGCCAACACATGATCGGATTTTCTGACAACATAATCCGATCGGACTTTTTCCATGGGAATATCCGACCGTGTGTATGGGGCATAAGACTTTTGTTTAATGTGTACCGTTTTTGGAAGATTTTCGTATGAGAAAAATCTGAAACAAAAGACTGCACATGCTTAGAAACAATAAACAACAAAAAAAAAGCCTTTGTCGTACGCAAATTTTCGTTCATTATTTCCTTCCTCGGTTCTGACTTGTGAAACAACGAGGAAAATCGGACAATTGTTCACCCCATTTTCTTATAGTGTGTACCCCACTTCATGTACACATAGCCTATTATGACCACCGGCCATGGGAAAATGCAAAACACGGCAAAATTGTGGCAGTCAAAACAATCCTATACTGAACGTGATTTTTCCATGTTCAAATGAGGGAGGTTGAACATCCCTTAAGCGCAGCATCTTCCAAACAATTGTAAAAGACTATAGGCTTTTATGGAGCTGTAGTGTACATGTAGCCTTATACGTATACTTAGTTTACAGCGTAAATATTCTCTCAGCCATTCTTTCAGCTTCTGAAAATCAGTTTGATAGTTTTAGGTGTGAGACTTTGGTATCAAAAAAATCAGGCACATAATATTTCAGCACAAATAAGTTTTAGGCTCCATGCACACTAGTGTTGTTTATAAGCTACAACAACACTGGTAATAGCTTTTTGTAGTACCATTTTAAGAGCGTATAAGAAAAACAGGCCTAGAGACCCAGTACAAGAAAAAAAAAATTCTATAAAATCTTATAATCTAGTTTTACATTTTTCTCCTTAACCACTTCAGCCCCGGACCAATTGTCAGCTTAAGGACCAGAGGTCTTTTTTCAATTTCGCACTGCACTACTTTAACTGGTAATTGCGCGGTCATGCAATTTTGTAACGAAACGAAATTTGCGTCCTTTTCTTCCCACAAATAGAGCTTTCTTTTGATGGTATTTGATTGCCTCTGTGATTTTTTTTTTTTGCGATATAAACGGAAAAAGAGCGAAAATTTTGAAAAAAAAAGAGATTTTCTACTTTTTGTTATAAGAAAAATCTAATAAACTCAATTTTAGTCAAACATTTGGGCCAAAATGTATTCAGCCACATGTCTTTAGTAAAAAAAAATGCCAATAAGCGTATATTTATTGGTTTGCGCAAAAGTTATAGCGTCTACAAACTAGAGTACATTTTCTGGAATTTACACCGCTTTTAATTTATGACTGCCTATTTCATTTCTTGAGGTGCTAAAATGGCAGAGAAGTACAAAACCCCCCCAAATGACCCCATTTTGGAAAGTAGACACCCCAAGCTATTTGCTGAGAGGCATGTTGAGCCCATTGAATATTTTTTTTTTAGTCCCAAGTGATTGAATAAAGACAAAAATAAAAAAGAATTTTTTTTTTCTTCAAAAAGTTGTCACTAAATGATATATTGCTCACACATGCCATAGTTATATGTGGAATTGCACCCCAAAATACATTTTGCTGCTTCTCCTGAGTATGGGGGATACCACATGTGTGGGACTTTTTGGGAGCCTAGCCGCGTACGGGGCCCCGAAACCCAAGCACCGCCTTCAGGATTTCTAAGGGTGCAAATCTTTGATTTCACTCCTCACTACCTATCACAGTTTCGAAGGCCATAAAATGCCAAAATAGCACAAAACCCCCCCAAATGACCCCATTTTGGAAAGTAGACACCCCAAGCTATTTGTTGAGAGGCATGGTGAGTATTTTACAGCTCTCATTTGTTTTTTGAAAATGAAGAAAGTAAAGAAAAAAAAATTTTTTTTTTCTTTTTTCAATTTTCAAAACTTTGTGACAAAAAGCGACATCTGCAAAATACTCACAATACCTCTCAGCAAATAGCTTGGGGTGTCTACTTTCCAAAATGGGGTCATTTTGGGGGGTTTTATGCCATCTGGGCATTCCATGGCCTCCGAAACTGTGATTGGCAGTGAGAAGTGAAATAAAAAAATTACTCCCTTAGAAAGCCTGAAGGCGGTGCTTGGTTTTTGGGGTTCCGTACGCAGCTAGGCTCCCAAAAAAGTCCCACACATGTGGTATCCCCGTACTCAGGAGAAGCAACAGAATGTATTTTGGGGTGTATTTCCACATATGCCCATGACATGTTTGAGCAATATATCATTTAGTGACAACTTTTTGTAAAAAAAATATATATATTTTTTTTTTTTCATTATTCAATCTCTTGGGACAAAAAAAAAAAAATATTTAACGGGCTCAACATTGCTCTCAGCAAATAGCTTGGGGTGTCTACTTTCCAAAATGGGTCATTTGGGGGGGGTTTGAACTGTCCTGGCATTTTATGCACAACATTTAGAAGCCTATGTCACACGTCACCCACTCTTCTAACCACTTGAAGATAAAGCCCTTTCTGACACTTTTGTTTACATGAAAACATATTTTTTTTTGCAAGAAAATTACGTTGAACCCCCAAACACTATATATATTGTTAAAGCAAAGGCCCTACAGATTAAAATGGTGGGTGTTGCATTTTTTTTTTCCACACAGTATTTGCGCAGCGATTTTTCAAAACGCATTTTTTGTGGAAAAAATACACTTTTTTTTTATTTTAATGCACTAAAACACACTATATTGCTCAAATTTTTGATGAAATAAAAAATATGATCTTAGGCCGAGTACATGGATACCAAACACGACATGCTTTAAAATTGCGCACAAACACGCAGTGGCGACAAACTACATACATTTTTAAAAGCCTTTAAAAGCCTTTACATGATACCACATTAGATTCACGGAGGAGGTCTACTGCTAAAATTACTGCCCTCGATCTGACCTTCGCGGTGATACCTCACATGCATGGTGCAATTGCTGTTTACATATGACGCCAGACCAACGCTTGTGTACGCCTTTGCGCAAGAGAAGGGGGGGCAGGGGTGCTTTTTTTTTTTTTTTTTTAGTTTTTTTTTTTATTTATTTAGCTTTTTTATTCTATTTTTAAACTGTTCCTTCCATTTTTTTTGTTTGTTATGATTTTTATTGTTATCTCAGGGAATGTAAATATCCCCTATGATAGCAATAGGCAGTGACAGGTACTCTTTTTTTGAAAAAAAATTGGGGTCTATTAGACCCTAGATCTTTCCTCTGCCCTCAAAGCATCTGACCACACCAAGATTGGTGTGATAAAATGCTTTCCCAATTTCCCAATGGCGCGGTTTATATCCGGGAGGGGGGACATTCCCTCCCACTGCTTGTAAAAGCAGTCTAGAGGCTAATTACCCGCTAGAATTGCTTTTACATGAACGCCGATCACTGGCTGAAAAGAATGATACCAAGATGATACCTAAACCTGCAGGCATCATTCTGGTATAACCATTCAAAGTCCAGCAACATACTGGACATATATTGTAATCTTTTTTTTTTTTCATGCAGCCTCTTGGCTGAACGAAAAAAAGAGATTGATTGGTGGGTATGCCCACCATTAGAATACCTCCCTTCATCCACCCACTTCTAATGATGGGCATACATGCACCATTTATATATGCCGATGCATGGGGGCATCCTCCCGCAAAAGTTATGCCGTGTACACACGGTCGGAATTTCGACCGTATGTACGTGGCATTAGGAGCCAATCGCTCCTCCCCCCCCCCTGCTGCCCCCATGCTTCGGCACATATGCTCTTTTTTTTAACTGTGGTGGTGAAATCACCTCCTACAGCGTTGGAGTCGCGGCTTTATGTATCGTGGGAGCAAACGCTGTTGCTGTCAAGATAAATAAATCCGCGCTGCAACTGAATGGCGCACCTGAAAACAAAAAAATGCTTAACACTAAAACACAGTAAACAAAATTACATACCTGAAAAGCAAGCATGATAAAAACATAATAAAACATTGCAGAATAGAATGGAGTAAAAAAAGAGCAACAATAGAGAGAGAATAGAGTGAGAGAGAGAACAATAAAACGACAACTATTTTTGTTTTTTTTATTTTTTTGAGATTCACAGGTAAAAAAGCTCCTGACTGTTAGCGACTGAATCAAAACGCTACCACAAAAAAAATGTTAGCGATCGCAGGGATCAGGCCTGACTCTGCGAACACTGCAGTTATGTGTGCTTAGTGTTTTGTAAGTGACAGTGATCGATCGATACTGCACTTGGGTGGGCTGGGCTGGGCTGGGCGGAGGGGGAAAACGCAGGTGCTAGCAGGTATCTGGGCTGATCCCGCTAACAATGCGTTTTTTTGGAACCCTAAACTGCTGGGACGCTAGTATAGATCTGATCAGATCAGATATTGATCTGTTCAGATACTATACCACTAAGGGAGGTGTATGCTTTGCGCGTGGGTGTTTGCGGTACTGGCACTAACCTGGGGCGACGCAGACCTTATTTGACCCTAAAACCTAATTGATATCACCCGCCGGGCGATCAGGGGGTTAAACCGTTATTGGGTAATAAATGGCGGGTGCCCTGACAGTATAAAAAACAAGCTAACTAACCAGCGTCACCCGTAACAGTAATACAAAAAAAAAAAACTGGCTACCTAGCGGCACCAGTGACACTAATGCAGCGATCAGAAAAACAATCGCTTAGTGACACTGGCAAAAGGGGGTGAAAGGGTTAACTAGGGGCAATCAGGGGGTTAAACCTTTATTAGGTAATATATGGGGGTACCTGATGCTATATAAAAACCTGACGGGGAACCTAAATAACGAAATAACTAACTGGCTAACCAGCGTCACCAGTGACATTTTATACGGTGATCACTGGTGAAAGGGTTAACTCTAGGGGCAATCAGGGGGTTAAAACCTTTATTTAGGTTGTAATATGGGGTACCTGACCTATAAACCTATTTATGAACCTATATAAAAATGGCGGTTAACCTAAAAAAAAAAACTGGTTACCTAGCGACAATAATGCAGCGATCAGAAAAATAACAATAAAACTAACCAGCGTCACCAGTGACAGTTATACGGTGATTGGTGAAAGGGTTAACTCAGGGGCAATCAGGGGGTTAAAACCTTTATTTAGGTTGTTATATGGGGGTACCTGACCTATAAAACTATTTATGAACCTATATAAAACATGGCGGTTAAAATAAAAAAAAAATGGTTACCTAGCGACACAATGCAGCGATCAGAAAAACGATCGCTTAGTGACACTGGCAAAAGGGGGTGAAGGGGTTAACTAGGGGCAATCAAGCTTTTTGGGGGGGGGTAGGGGGCTACCTAGGACCTAAAACTAACTGCCCTGACAGTTATTAGTCACACTGACACTAAATGCAGTAAGTAAATAAATGATCACTGCAATTAGTGACAGTGACTGGGGGGGGAGGGGGTGATCTGGGGGTGACCTGGGGGTGACCGGGGGGTGGATTGTGTGCCTATGTGTACTGGTGTCAGTGTACTGTTTGTGCACTAACCTTTACATGTTCTCTGCTCGGCGTTCCGGTCACATAGACCGGCGCACCGAGCGTGACATCACTTCCGCCTCCTGTCTATACAATAGACAGGAAGGGGAAGCTTTTCATTCGCCAGGAGCGATCGCGAGGGGGTGGCCAGAAACCACTGGCCGTCCCCTCGTCCCGGATCGCTCCTGAAGCGATGCCGACCGTCCCCGCCGGCGGAGGGGGTTCCGATCGGACACCCCACCCGCCGGAAGAATGGCACGTACAGGTACGTGGTTCTGCCTGTACGTGCCATTCTGCCGACGTATATATACAGGGGGCGGTCGGCAAGTGGTTAATGCACAAACTGTGTATTCGTATACTGTGTAATTCTGTGTATGTTTCCTGCACCATGTTCAAAACGCACTGCACTTGCAATCTGCAGCAGGTGTCATTGTTAACGACACCCCAAACACAGGCCGCAAACGCAGTGCATTCGCCTGCACCAGATCGCATGGTAAAGTGGTACCGGTTGCCGTACATTTTAGAAAGTGGTGCATGCGCTACTTTTGGTGTTATCTGGCGGGATTTCAGCCCATTCAAATAGAATACAAATCGCACTGCACCCACATGTGAATTGTTTGATTGATTGAAAGGCTTGAAATGCCTAAAGAGTTCTGTGAAATTAGATATGTTCAGAACACTCTGTGTGGCTTTAGGCAATTCAAGCCCTTATTATTGGGAATAATTAAAAACTAGATTTTCTATTACATTTTCCTTATTTTTGTTACCTAAATCTCTTTTTTTGAATACTGACTGATTATTTTTGAGTGGGGACACAGTTTAAAGCCCCATACACATGGTCGGATTTTTGCATGGATTCGGTCCGATCGGACAATGTTGTTGAAAAATCAGACCGTGTGTATGCACCATCGGACAGTGTACGTCGTATTGTCCGACGGACAAAGTCCTATCTCCTGCTGGATAGATTTTCCGACAACATGGTCCGATCACACCAAATCCGATCGTGTGTATGGTAGTCCGACCGGACAAAGTGCTACGCATGCTCAGATCACATTACAAGACCAAAGCTATTGGCTACTAGCCTCTACGTAGTCCCGTCGTAGGCAACAAACGTCACCACGTTCAGAATGATCGGATTTTCCGACAACTTTGTCCGACCGTGTGTAAGCAAAACCAACATCAGACAAAGTATGACGGACATGGTCTGACGGACCTGGTCCTCGGATAATCCGCGTGTGTGTATGGGGCTTTAGAGTTTCAAGGTGACATGACTTTTATCATACTGTTCTATTACTAAGTTTTACTATATATTTTATACACTTAGTACACCTAATCACAAATGGAAATGCAATAGTAACTTTATTTACTTTAACTTTAACCACTTAGCGACCACCTTCTGTAGATTTAGGCTACTTTCACATTGAGGAGATTTACAGGCTCTTTAGCGCTAAAAATAGAGCCTTAAAGCGCCTTTAAAGCGCCTCTCCTGTCACTCCAGTGTGAAAGCCCAAGGGCTTTCACACTGGAGCGGTATGCTTGTGGGACATTAAAAAGTCCTGCAAGTATCATCTTTCGGGCGCTTTAGGAGCGGTGTATACACCGCTCCTAAAGCACCCCTGCCCATTAAAATGAATGGGCAGCACCGCCAAAGCGCCTTCAAAGTGCTTCGGGAGCGGCGATTTGCGGGTGCTATTAACCCCTTCATTGGCCACTACCGGGTTTAAGCGAAAATCACAGGTAAAACTACGGTAAGGCGATGTTAAAAATAGCGGCGCTTTACCGCCGAACCCCCCGCCCCAGTGTGAAAGTGCCCTACTGATACAGGGTAAATGAGAGGGGGGGGGGGGGGGGGGGACTTTAAATGAGACACAATGAATGTGTCTCCATCCCTGATTAAGGTAAACAAGAAAGGAATGTGGGACTTTAAATTAGCCCATTGACTTGTGGAGAGTAGTTAGTAAACATTGGGGTTTCCAAGTGCACTTGTAGTGCAAAGTGAATTTGCCTTTATTAAATAAACCAAATTATTTATTTGTGACAATAGTATGAAGCAAGAAAAAAAAGTTATTTCATATATACAGTATCTCACAAAAGTGAGTACACCCCTCACATTTTTGTAAATATTTTATTATACCTTTTCATGTGACAACACTGAAGAAATTACACTTTGCTACAATGTAATGTAGTGAGTGTATAACAGTGTATAACAGTGTACATTTGCTGTCCCCTCAAAATAAGTCAACACATAGCCATTCATGTCTAAACCGCTGGCAACAAAAGTGAGTACACCCCTAAGGCCGCATACACACGATCAAACTTTCCCACGGGATTGTCCGCTGGACATTCCGACTGTGTGTGGGGCTCCGGCGGACTTTTTGTTCCCAAAAGTCCGGCGGACTAAGTTTTAAGTGTTGACTTAAAATTGTCCGCCGGACTCGATAGTCCGGCGGACAATCCCGCTGTCTGTGTGCTAGTCCGCGGGACTTTTGAAATGAACGGACTTGGCGAGCGCCCCCCCTCCCGAGTCAACATCGGAAGAAGAAAGAAGAACAAGAAGCAGAAGTAGAAGAAGCAGAAGGCAGCAGCGACAGCGACGGCAACACAACAATCCCGGGCCACCGCTTGTAAAAGAGCTGGAAGAAGAAAGCGGAGGCCCGGCAAGAAGAACAGAAGAGACCCCCGAAGTCGGAACAAGACCCCCAGACGGCCGGGCTCCTCCGCTAATGAAAGAGCTAGTAAAAGAGCAGAAGAAGTCTGGCGAGAAGACCCCCCACGACGGAAGAAGACCCCCGGAGCTGTGCAATAAAGTATTTTAAAAAATGGTGTCGTTTTTTTATTTACACTTTTTTCCTTAGGTGAATGGGTAGGGGTACATCGTACCCCATACTCATTCACATAGGGTGGGGGGCCGGTATCTGGGGGCTCCCGGATTCCGATAAGCCCCCCGCCCGCAGACCCCAACAACCAATGGCCAGGGTTGTCGGGAAGAGGCCCTTGTCCTCATCAAAATGGGTACAAGGTGCTTTGGGGTGTTGGGGCCCCCCTTTCCCCAGGGCACCCCCCATGTTGAGGGCACGCAGCCTGGTATGGCTCAGGAGGGGGGGGCGCTCGCTCGCTCGTCCCCACCCCCTTTCCTGACCAGCTAGGCTGCGTGCTCGGATAAGGGTCTGATATGGATTTGGGGGGGGCGTTTTTTTCGGCGTAGGGATTCCCCTTTAAATCCATACCAGGTGACTGGGCTAGCGCGGCGGCATTGACTGCCTTCGCTAGTCCCGTCTACCTGGAGTCACGTTCTAAATGAACGGACTTTCCTCCGTGTGTGGGCAAGTCCGTTCATTTCAAAAGTCCCGTGGACTTTGGCCAAAACTCCGACGGATTAAAGTTCAAGTGCGTGTAAAGGCAGGTGTCCCAATACTTTTGACAATATAGTGTATATTTGGACAAATAATTCTGTAATTCACTATTTTTTCTTGTTTGCAAATTTATTTCCTCAGTGCTAGGTGTCAGTCCTCCTGTCAGAACCATGAATCAGACTGAGACAGAAGTACAGTTAAATCACACTTGTTTAATAATAATAATAATAATAATAATAAAAAGGTAAACAAAGAAAGCATAGTCAAAACATAGCCAGAGTTCAGGAACCGTAACAGATCGTCAGACAAGCCAAAACGTCAGGGAGCCAGAGATGAGCGTAGTAGAAGCTAAGCAAGTCTTTAACAGGAACACAGGTCTCTAGCGATGTGACCAAGGCGAAGGTAGAGATTATCTGGGCTGGACAGCTTAAGTAGGCAGGACTGATGAGCAGGATATCATCAACAGGTGAGTCACTGTGGAGAGAAAGGAGCTGGTAATTAGCCGACAGCTGATCGGCCAGCTTTGAGAAGGAAGGGCTGAGCCCAGCCCTGACACCTCCTTGGTTTAGGTTGCTTTTGAGGATGTGAGGATTTTGGCAGTTCTGTTCCTGTAAAGACCTTTGTTTTTGTCAGTTTCTCACGTACAGTCACTTCAAAGCTTTAGGCAGATGGTTGACTATTCCAGTTAAAAGCATTATGCTATACAGCCTACAGTCTACATAGACAAACTCCCTCAAGCACCGCAGTTACTGTTTGGTTAAATGCAAAATCAATAACTAGTTACATACTTATTAAGGTTTTATAGAACCTATTCATTCTAATCATTATTGCATGCGGCTGGAGACTGTAGCTAAATATACTGTATGCAGTATGAATACACTCGAAAATCAATGTAAAGTAAAATGAAAATGACAACATTACTATCATAAAGTTTTAAATTTTAATATGGAGTTATTTTGCCGAAAAATATGATTGTGGCTATGGACTTGCACAGTAAAAATATCCTACATATTTAACAATAGTTATCTGTATCAAATGTGGAAACAACAAGATTTATAATAAAGATATATTGGACAGCCACTGAAATATCTAGTGAATATTTAAAATAAACAGACACACCAAGAGCAGTTTTCATAAAAGTCATAAAGCAAAACTTTACTGGACATCAAAATACATAAAGTATCTTACACATTAAAGTTACCATAAATTTTACACCAAATAACAAGACTTAAACATACACTCCTATTTCCAATATCCCAAAGAAAGGTCAAATAGGAGAGATGCTGCATCCACCTAGGTAAGTATGAATTTAAAAAAAGAAAAAAAAAACATACATCTCTTTTAATAAAAGCCCTGCTTGAGACCTCCCCATTTATACTTTCTTACAGACTGGTCATTATCTCAGGACTGGGAAGTATGACTTCACACTTCACAGTCTAGTGATGTGTATCATTCTTTCAGATATGACACTCTGAGTGCTGATATATCTTTATTATTATGATCAGGATCCTGCTGTAGCTAACTGTCAGAAACCATGAATCAGACTGAAACAGAAGTACAGTAAACCCCCGCTCTATCGCGGTTCAGTTTTTGCGGTCCCGGTATATCGCGGTATTTTAATTAGGACCTGTTATTCTGATATTGCACTAATATTTTGCCATTTTGCAGTTATGTACTCTATTTTTTACTGTACTGTACAGTATACTGTACTGTTAAGACAAGAATTTATGTTTTAAAAATGCTTGATCTCTCTCTCTATCTTTTATGCGTTTCTATTGCGTAAAAGTATGTTTAAAGACCTTTAAATGCTATTAAAAAATTAACAAAACATGCCTAGGGTGTATTTAAATAGGGTCTTTCTATTACGCGTTTTTTCACTTTTCGTGGGTGGGTCCGTAACATAACCCCAGCGATGAAGGGGGGTTTACTGTACAGTTAAATCACACTTGTTTAATAATTAAAAAAAGTTAAACAGAGTAAACGTAGTCAAAACATAGCCAGAGTTCAGGAACCGGAACGGATAGTCAAACAAGCCAAAACGTCAGGGAGCCAGAAAGGAGCATAGTAGAACAGCAAGCAGGTTCTGGAGCCAGAAGGAATGTCAGCCAAGCAAGTGTTTAACAGGAACAGAGGAGAGCGTCTCTAGAGATGTAACCAAGGCAAAGGCAGAGATCATTTGGACTTGATGGCTTAAGTAAGCAGGACTGACGAGCAGGATATCATCAACAGGTGAGTCACTCTGGAGAGATAGGAGCTGGAAATTAGCCAACAGCTGAGCGGCCAGCTTTGAGAAAGAAGGGCTGAGCGCAGCCCTGACACTAATACCGCATACACGCGGTCGTATTTTCCGCCGGAAAATGTTCGATGTGAGCTTGTTGGAAATTCCGACTGTGTGTAGGCTCCATCGCACATTTTCCATCGGAATTTCCGACACAAAATTTGAGCTCTGGATCTCAAATTTTTCGACAACAAAATCCGTTCTCGGAAATTCCAATCGTGTGTACACAATTCCAATGCACAAAGTTCCACGCATGCTCTGAATCAATTATGAGATGGAAGCACTCAGTCTGGGGAAACTAGCATTCGTAATGTAGATAGCACATTCGTCACGCTGCAAATTTTTTAATGCAGCGCATTCTCTTCTTCTTTAGAATGCTAGAATAGTGAAGTTGTTTTGCTGCTCATATTCACACAGAGTTCTCACAAACTGATTTCTTTATTATTTCTTGTGATCTCATGAATATTTTTTTTTTTTTTTTCGTCAGATCTTCATAATAATGTTTAGAATTTTTGGTTATAGTGGGGGTTTTTTTTTGTCCAGGTCTCCTATTATTTTTATTTTTTTATAGTGATCTCCATAATTTTTTCTTTTGTTTTGTGTCAAGTTACCACAACACCATTATTATCTTTTATTTTTTAACCTCAACCTCAAGGTGGTTGGTTTGTGTTAGTGTCCCTTGTTAATATGACATTGTATTTTTAAAATGTACCTGCCTACTCACAAACAAACTGTCCTTTTGAAGTAAAACACATAGGCAAGTATTTGTGAAAAAGAAATAGCCATTTATTCTGGGTCATAACAAAATAAAGAGGAAGGCAACGCTGGAGAAACTGCGTCTTTTGTCAGACCAGACTGAACCCAGGCCATCACTTCGTTCCACACTTCCTTCCAGGCTTGTTTCAAGGCTGTGTCTCTGGTGTTGTAGTTGTGGCAGGAGGTGGAGGAGGAAGACCATGGTTCAACTCGCAAACGTGGCTTTGGCTTGTGAGTTTGCCCCTCAACCCCTTGTTTAGGGCTTGTAACATAACTTCCTCACAGAAGAGGCGTTGGCCCTCCTCCATTTCCAGCGCATTTTTCAGGCTGCCATGTAGGCATAGTCCTCTTGAAGACTTTTCTGAGGGCCGTAGTAGCCTTCAGAAATAGGCCAAGTGCTGCCTCCTCCAGGTTACTCCTCTTCCTGGCACTTTTTTGTGGAAGGCAGAGGGGAGGGACCTGGGATTCGGGCAGGCTACTGGGCCTGGCCACCTCCTGGCTGCCACTTTCCACGGCCTGGCTGAGGCTTTCCTGTGTATGAAAAAGGGACATAGTTTTGGTTTTTGGTTCATTAATCACACACAATTTTCAGCTCATGACTGTTGCAAATTGAATGTTAATAAATAGAAAAGACCATCATTCTGACCCCAGCATTTTTCATTCTTGTGCCAATCATTTGTGGCCACTACTGTCTATTGATATGTAAAACCCTTTGTAAAATCAGAAATTACTGATCAATAATAACATATAGTTAACATCATTAATGATTTGACTAGAAATATGTTGAACAATGCTATACCTGGCTCAAGCTGGGCTCCTCCACATCTTCCTGGCTGGAAGGCCCAGGTTGAACGTTGGAAGCCTCAGCTGAGGTGGAAGGAAGCCTTGAAGGAAGACTGGAGAGTGCTGGCCTGGGTTCAGTCTGGCCTGCCATAAAATGCAGTCTGTCATAGTACCACAGCCTGGGTACATAAATGTCATCTGCTGCAGCTCCTTATCTCTGGGAATCCTGGAGCCTCTTGCGCTCCCTATTATATGTGCTCCTCATGCCACCAATTAGGGCCTTCAAATAGGGGATGTCTGATGTGGGGCTCGCCGGCTTCACATATTCTAGCAATTGATCCAGCGCTGCCTTCCTCTTTGTTTTATTGTTATAAAAGGGGTGGTTTACCTGCCACAGACAGGGCAGCTCCATGTACATATCAATGAATATGGGGATAAAGTCCTGATCATTCAATAGATCCATTTTCTCTGCAAGACACATGGGTACGTACGACGCACGTGTGTTATGCTTTATATACATTGCGCATGCGTGAAACTCCGCCCGCCCCAGACTTTCTTTCTAGTCTATTCTCCGCCCCTTGTCTTTTGGCGCAGTGGGAGAGCACATGGCAGAGACAGAGCAGGTGCCTGAGAGTAGCAGCAACGACAAGAAAAGGCCAGAGCCACAAACGTTTTGATCCCGGAGGATATTTAAGGCCTCAAATATGGCCTTTATTGAGATAGTGGAAACAGTGGACATCTTCAAGAGGGCTGACTATGACGGGAAGCATGGACCTTACCCAAACCCAAATGTGAGAAAGGCCAAGATCATGACTAAAGTTGTGAAAAGTCTGCAGAAGAATATTGGGGTAGGATGATCCAAGGATCTACTGAGGAAACGATGGTCAGACCTCAAATTGAGCGAGCAGGATCAGTACAGAAGAATCAAGAGAGTGCTGCAAAAAAGTAAGTATTTTGTCGTGTGTTCATATTCTTTTTATTATGTTCGTACTGCTCCATGTGCTTTTCTTTACTGTTGTACAGTATAAAATGGCAAGTTTCAGGGTCGTGGGCACAGTAATCGTTCGTAGTAAACATTGTTTGTTCGCCCACTAAGACGATGTTTTTGGCAGATGCAGGTTAACTACATTTGGTCAAAAACAACAACCAGAGGATGTGGAGGAAGGAGGGGTTTATAAAGTGGGCCAAATAGTGACCGGTGAGTGCCTGAGACCACAGCTTAAGGTAATAGATGGATGCCTGCATATTTCTAAAACATGGTGTGTTTTTTGCTTTTAGGTGATGTGGATGTTGTGGAAGAAGAATCTCATTTCACAAGTGCAAGTGCACACGTCCTCATCGGGGAGATCATGATGTGCAATTAGGATTTACAGAAGATCTAGGAAGACATCAATGATGTTGAAAAAATACTCAAAAACATCATTGATGTTTTCGGCAGAATCGAAAACACACCAACATTTCTAAAATTGTTTCTCTTTTTCTAACTTTTCTCCAAAATGTTGAAAGCCAAATTTTGGGGATGCACACAGTGTATCAACATGTGCTATTTGCCATCATGGGATATCTTGGTATGCGTTTTGGGGGTGCAATCCCTTCCTCGCAAATATGGTACCTGAGAGGAAGGGGTTGTACCCCCGAAACACGCCCATTGATCCCCCATGATGGGAGCTAGCACATGTTGACATTTAGTATGGGATCAGGAGGGAAATCCATATTTTGACTGCCAATTTGTGTGCATCTTCAAAATTTGGCTTTCACAGGGGTGACATCACCCCATCTGATGAAGGCAATAGCAACACAGTTTGGACATACTAATGTCTGATATTGCCTTCACTTTGTCAAAGTTGAACTTTGTAAGTTCCTGAGTTGTGTATTGTTTTATGGTTTTAAACATGCCTGTTTTTAACACAAAAAAAGGTTATTTGTACTGTCAAAAAAAAAAAATACGTTATTACTAAAATATGTTGGTTGTTTCAAAAACCCTTTTCTAACGCACATGTGAATGTGCACAGAGTAAAAAGTTTTGAACTCAACAATGTGTGGCTTCTTCTTTCAATGCTCAATATCATTTTTTGGACTAAGTTGGTGTTTACACTGAAATGGGGGTTATTTAATAAAGGCAAATCCACTTTGCACTACAAGTGCAGTTTCAAGTGCAGTTTCATGTGCACTTTTGCAGTGCACTTGGAGTACAAAGTGGATTTTCCTTTAGTAAATAACTCACACAGTGCTTTATAATTTGCCACAATCACGCCATTTTTGTGACTCACCAAAATTCATTCACGGTGCTGAAAATTATGTATATTTTTATCAGTAATGCATTACATACATTAACAACAAAAACAAGGCGTGTGTATGTAGCAGACCCACAACATAATAATAGTTCACTGAAGAAGAGATTGTCACCTCATGTATCTAATAAATTAAGTTTGCACTATTGAAGAAAATGGCCAAAAAGAAAAGCCCATTGGAGAACCTAGGAGACAGCTAAAAGAAACCCATGCAGTAAATCAAACGAAATCTTCTTTCAGTTTAAGTAAAACATTTTTTGATTAAAAGTTTCTTAAACAGTTTCTGGCATATCAATGCCCACCCGCAAAGTACTCAACATACTTCTGTCTTACTTCGCAGGCACTTTGGGGGGGGCAAGCTAGGACGGCCAGCTTCAAGCTCGGTCAGGGTTTCTTCAAGTCCGGCCTCAGGCCCAACTGAGGCAACATAGTTCATTGAATTTCTCCTTAAAGTTGTGTAGAATGCAGCATGCAAGGATTATATGGTTACGTTTCTATTCCACCATGTTGATTGGCGTAAGGAATAGGCAGAACCGGCTGGCCATTATCCCGAAAGCATTCTCCACCACTCTTCTGGCTCTGGCCAAACGGTAGTTATAAACCCTCTGGTCCGGGGTGAGGGTCCTCGTGGCTTCAAAACGGTCGGCAGGTCAGAACAAACTAACAGAAAGCACTGAAAAACAGAAAGGCCGGAGCTAAAAAACAGGAATGAGCAGACAAGAACGCACTGAAAATCAAATACATGATATAAATACGAACCCACAAGCACAAACTGAAGAGCAGTAACGATCGTTAAAGCACGAGGCCGAAAAGCGCAAATCGTCTCTCACCAAACTTCTACTAACACGAGATTAGCAGAAGGAGCCCAAAGGGTGGTGCACTGGCTATTGAACTTCCTCTTTCTAGTCCCGTCGTACGTGTTGTACGTCACTGCGTTCTTGACATTTGGAATTTCCGACAACATTGTGTGACCGTGTGTATGCAAGACAAGTTTGAGCCAACATCCGTCGGAAAAAATCCCATGGATTTTGTTGTCGGAATGTGTGATCATGTGTACGCAGTATAACAGTTGAAATGTTGGAGGAAAACCTCTACAGGTGTTTAACCGCTTGCCGACCGGCGCACGACAATGTATGTCGACAGAATGGCACGGACAGGCATAAGGGCGTACAGGTACGTTCCCTTTAAGATGCCGCCGTGCCACCGGTCGGGACCCCCGTGAGGCTGGTCGCGGGTCCCGCGGACTCGATCGCCGTGGGGACACCCTTGATCGTCTCACGGGAAGGCTGAACGGGGAGATGCGGAAATAAACAGCATCTCCTCGTTCTGCCTACCAACTAGTGACGCCAATCTCTGCTCCCTGTGATTGGAGCAGAGATCAGCATTCACTAGCTGACAGCCACACCCCCCCACAGTAAGAAACACACCTCTAGGCACACTTAACCTCTACACTGCCACCTAGGGGTTAACCCCTTCACTGCCAGTGTCATCTACACAGGAATCAATGCATTTAAATAGCATTGATTGCTGTATAAATGACAATGGTAGTCACAATAAAAATCGCTGATCGCCGCCATTACTAATATAAAAAAAAAAATATTAATAAAAATGTTATAAAACTATCCCCTATCTTGTAAACGCTATAACTTCTGTGCAAACCAATCAATAAGTGCTTATTGCAATTTTTTTTTACTAAAAATATGTAGAAGAATAAGTATCGGCCTAAACTGAGGAAAAAAAAAGTTTTTTTTATATATTTTTGGGGGATATTTTTTAAAATTGTCGCTCTTTTTTTGTTTATAGCGCAAAAAATAAAAACCGCAGGGGCGATCAAATATCACCAAAAGAAAGCTCTATTTGTGGGAAAAAAAGGACGTCAATTTTGTTTGGGAGCCAGGTCGCACGACCACGCAATTGTGAGTTAAAGCGATGTAGTGCCGAATCGCAAAAAGGGGCCTGGTCCTTTGGCTGCAAATTGGTCCGGTCTGAAAGTGGTTAAAGTGTGGGTCTTTTAATTTCAGTAGGAAACTGGACATTAACAAAGATATCTCTTCCCTATACTCCTGGAACAGCATCATGTCAATCACCTTTTAAGCCAATGTCCGGCTCTTCTAACAGCTTTCAGCCCAGTTATTTTCTGTTTGGAAAATTATGGCATGCGGGCTTATCTATCTGACCTTGCCTTTGGGTATGTTTCAAATTGACACAGTTCTACTTCTGACTGCTGCACTAGAAGTTTCTGGAGGGAATTAATCAAGAAATCCAGAAGCTAATTGTTAATCTGTATCAGAGCTGGAGAAAAAAGTGCCTACGACTTTTTATTTACAAGCAATCTCTCCAATATTTACCTAGAATATTGCTCTTACTCTTAAAGAGGAAGTAAAGCCTCTTTGAAAAATAAAAAAAAGACACCATGCAAGTCAAAGGCATAATGAGCTAGTATGCATAGCATACTAGCTCATTATGAAAGACTTACCTGAAAACGAAGCCCCCGAAGCGGTCCTTATCCTCGTTCTTCTTCGCCGCCATCCAGGGCCGGAGTGACTTCCGGGTCTCGACGCTCCAGCGCTATCATTCGCTGGAGCGGCGATGACGTCACTCCCGCACATGCGCACGAGATCGGCATATCGCCGTGATCTCGGCATCCTCAGTGCCCCCTCAGTGCGCCTGCGCGCCGCTGTCTACGACGCATGCGCCTTAGACAGCGATGCCTTTTTCATCGCTAAATATCTCCTAAACCATGTAGGTTTAGGAGATATTTATTGGACCTACAGGTAAGCCTTAATCAGGCTTACCTGTAGGCCAAAGTTGCATCGTGACAGCTTCCCCCGTGCATCTCCACCCTCCTCCTTCTGGGCGTCCAATTGGATTGCCTGTCCTTTGAGCCAATCGAGTGACGGGTCTCAGGACCCGCTTCCTGATTGGCCAGGAGGAGGATCAGTGTGAGAATAGTGAATATTCATTCACTATTGTTACACAACTGGGTGGGCTCAGAGCCCAGTGCTCTGTGCCCCGAGCCCACCCTTTTTTTAAAGCCTATTAGAGCCTCTGGCTCTAATCACCTGTTTCAAATAAAAACACCTCCCCCATTGGAATCCATGCGTCCGGCACCCCGCATGTAGATTAAGGGGCCGGACGCATGGATAAGGGGGGACGGCACCTGTGTGCCCCTAATGGATGGGCCGCCACTAATTACAACCCTTGTCAGTTTTTATTGCTGTCTGTGCCCCCGTAGGGAGATTCACCCTCTCTGTTTGTCCTGTTTACCATTATCATTGAAAGTGAAAGTAAAAGAATATCACAGATTTTGGGTTGTCCCTAGAAAAGTAATAGAGGGAAATATTCCAATTGGGACACTAGTTCTGGCGACCTGGGGGTCCCCAAGGGATTCCCTTAATTTGCAGGGATTTCCCCTCACTTCCTTTATTGGCTATGGGACAGGAAGTAAAGGAAAATCTCCCCAAAGGGACAGAGTTGACAAAAAACTAACTGACAGGGGTTCCGAACCTCCCTTTCTCTATCCAAAATTGAAAAAAAATTTAAATTGTTTCATACTTACTGTAATTTTCTTTTCCTGGTGCCTATCCATGGCAGCATACCTGTGACAAGCTCTGCCCTGGCTCCTCCCTCAGGACCAGTGAATATTATAAAGGAAAAGGATTAGCATACTCCCAGCATTCTACGTAATATAGCAAACCGAGGGTGGGATTGTATGCTGCCTTGGATCTGCACCAGGAAAATAAAACTACGGTATGAAACAATTTTCTGTTTTCCTGGTGCCTCCATGGCAGCATACCAAGGACAAATAACTAGCTGAAACGTGATGCATAGTAAAAGATTTTTTTGTAAAATAGGCAAATGCTGGCCTGATAGCCTGTCTGCCAGTTTCTACAGATGAGAAAGCTGCCGGGTCTACTCTGTAACCCCTCATAAACGCATGTTGGGATGACCATGATACTACCCTTTAGATCGTTTTGATGGATACGTCTGCTCTGGCCATCTAAGAAGCAGAAAACAAATGGGTGGCATACAGCCCAACTGAAGAGGGGGTTTCAGTCCCCTATCTCTGTACACCTTCTTAACCAACTTAATTATCCATGAAACTATTGTACTAGAGCAGGGAACTGCAAACCATGGCTCCGCAGCTGCCGCAGAACCACATGTCCCATGAGGCATTGTAAAGCTCTGATATTCACAGACATGCCTAGGCATGATGGATACTGCAGTTCCAGAATGGCCGGTGGGCCCCAGATGATGCTTCTTTGCCCCTGCCTTTTTTTTGGAGTATTACAAATAGGTTAGATGAAAGTCTGAAGGGAGTTGTGGCTTGAAGATAGTGTCTTAGTTCCGAAGTAATATCGTCTTTGTGAAGAAGGTCAAAATTGGATCTGAAAGATTGGCAGGGCCCAAGGCTGGGAGGTAGAGGAAGAGGAGAACTTAGGAATGAATCCATGTACCGTTCTAAGTTCCGCTTTATCTGAGTATAAAAAATAATATTATTGTCTTCTGATCTCAGAGCCTGACGTTCTGATACTCCCCAGCCCAATGCCATCACCACAAAGAAAAATACTTTCCAAGTGAAATTCCACAAGGATGTTGAATCAGATGGGGCAAAAGGCTGTTTGGATAAGGGCTCCAGAGTGATATAGAGATCCCAAGTGGGAAAGATTTGTTTTAATGGGTGGGCTTATCTTGACTGTCTTGAAGAATTTGATTATTAAAGGATCTGCGGCCCATCTCTTGTCACAGAAGAGATTGCCACCAGATGTAGCTTTAAGTTGCTTAATCCTAAATCAAGGTCTGCTTGCAGGAAGTCAAGGAGTTGGGAAGAAGAGGGTACATCAGGATTTAAGTTTTGCCATTCGCGAAAGATCTAAACTTATTCCAAACCTTGTCACATGTCCTGTTCATTGAAGGCTCCTGTACTTTGAGCAGAGTTGAAACAACTCTGGAGGAACCTCCTACTGATTAAAGCCCCTGTTTTAACATTCTAATGCGAAGGTTCAATCTGTGAGGATTCTTATGGGTGTGATGCCTAAGGAGGCCTAAATTAGATTGCATGCCCAAGGACTTGACAGGGCATCTATTGCTACTGCCAAGGGTGAGGTAGTTGTGAAATAAACCTCCACAGCTTGGTATTGCTTGCTGTAGCAAAAGGATGCAGTTCAGGAAAGGTCCACTGGCCCACAATCCAACTGAATAACTTCAGTTGTAGGGGTCATTTGTTGTGATCCAGGAATCCTTGGGATAGGTGATCAGCGTCTGTGTTTAAGTGGGCTGGAACATAGACTACTCTTAGGTCCTTCAGATTCCCCTCTGCCCAAATGAAGATGGGTTCCACTTCCCTTAGTAAGGAACTGTTGTTGGTTCCTCCTTAGTGATGTATGTATGATATTGCAGCTCTATTGTCTATCCAAATCAGAACTGATTTGTCCTTGATCTGAGAGAGCAAATGCTGTCGATACGAGATAAGCCACCTGGATTTTCAGGATATTTGCGATGATGTCTGCCGCATTGAATGCCCATCTCTCTTGAACCAACATCTGGTTGCAATGTGCCTCCTAACCTAATGCATTGGTGTCTATGGTAACTGTGGTCCAGATGACATGCCTTAATTGACGTGGCTTTACAGGCATCTCCCTCTTTGTCCACTAGTGCAGACCCCTGTGCATCAAACTTGTTTGATATATGGACTGAGATAGACAGTTTGCTCCATTGCTTCAGGAATTCTAGCTAAAAAGTGCCTGAGGTATCCATGTGTCCATGGGACCATCTGTATACAAAAAGACAAAAATGCCTGATAAGTTGAGTTAGCTCAAGGCTGTTATGTAGGACCATGTCCTCACTCTCCTTACTTTCTAAATGATCGCCCACACTTTCTGAGATGGCAGGGACACTGTCCCTTTTGTGGTGTTGATAAGGGCGCCTAAACTGGAGAAAAGATGACTCTTTTGATGATTTACCATCCAATCATATCTTGATAGTGCAGGCCACAGCATCCACCTGTGTTCCACTAGCTGGGCTGGATCTTTTGATAAAAGGAGGATATCGTCTGGTTAGTGATAAGAACTGAAACCCAGTTCTCATAAAGGAGCTTGGATAGTTATCCAAGCCCTCGTGAGGGCTCTGAGGGAAGTGCAGGGTCCAAAGGGGAGACTCTGGAATTGTAGATGGGCCTGGCCGACCAAAAATCTCAGATACTTCTGTAACAGTTGTAGTATGGGTGCGTGCAAGTAAGCATCCCTGAATCCCCGGGTACATCTAATTCTGTAGTTCTGGAGAATCAAGTCTGACTTTCCTCCTGTGACGCGGAAATGGCTTTCTGTAACCTTTCTGCAAACAGTGATTTACCATCAAAGAAAGGGTATTTATACTAATTTTGTTTTGACACAGTGTCAGCTGCCCATAGTTCTGACCACAATACCCATATGGCTATCACAAGTAGTGACATTCAGCTTGCGAAGTAACGAATTGTATGCATCGCCGTCTCACCAGTGAAGTCTGCTGAGAGCCATAATTCATCCAAAGCCTTGGCTATATTTTCCCTAGGAACATTTTAATGAATCACTGTTTCCATGTTCTTGGTCCATGCCCACAGGGCTTTGGATACAGATAAGGCAATTGCTGACTTCTAGGTGTTTACCCGCCATTTGGTAAGCTCCTTTAAGTTGGGGTCTATTCATCTGTTTAAAGGAACCTTAATTGAGGCTGAATTATCGATTTGGGAAATTCTTTGTTATACGAACCTTCTACCTCCGGCGGACCAGCTGGCATTGCAGAATCTTGTTCCAACCGTGGATAAAGATTTCCTAGGCAATTGAGAGGAAAAAAACATTATTTTTTTTATTTTTTCCTTTCCTCGTAAACAATGTCTCTGATATCATCAGAGTAAAGCCTCGTACACACGATCGGATTTTCGTCCGGGAATTGTGTGATGACAGACTGTTTGCCTAAAATCCGACCGTTAGTACGCTCCATCAGACAATTGTTGGCCAACTTTCCGCCAACAAATGTGGGATGTCAGGCTAGTCAATTTTTGGCGGACAACGGTCTGTTGTCAAATTTTCCTATTGTGTGTACACAAGTCTGTCACACAAAAGTCCAAAGTACTAACACACATGCTCGGAAGGAAGGACAAGCCGGAAGCGGTCGGTCTTGTAAAACTAACATTCGTAATGGAGAATTAAAATTCGTGACGCGGTAAATTACGAAATCAAGAAATGCAGTGCACATTCTCTTCTTCTTTAATGGGTTAATAATGAAGCTGCTTTGCTGGTGATAATGATGGTGTTCTGCCAAAAAAATTCTGTGCATTAAAAAAATTCATAAAAAAAAAATTAGAGATGCTATCTGCCATACAAATATAAAAAACTTAAACAACAAGTGCATTCTACGCATACAAAAATAGAGAAAATATAACAAATAAAATAATTATTCAAAAAAAAAAATTAAATAAATTAGTGTAGCGGGGTCGTTCCCCTTTTAGGGGAGAAGACTACATTCCCCATAATTCCCCAGGCTCCCGGGAGGCTGTTTGTTTCCGCCCGAGGTGATAAAAGGGAAGAGGAGAGACCGCCTCTTCCTCTTCTGACTGGGGTGGTGACGCAGACACTCCTAAGTGAGGAGACACCTGTGCGGACCGAGACTGCTGAAGGCCTGAAGCCTGGGCCTTGCAGCAGGTGGAGAGAGACTCTCACCCCTCAGAGTCAGCAGCAGCGGAGCGGAGACTTTTCCCTACAGTCGGTCGGTCGGAGAAAGGACCGGAGCGCAGGGGCTGTGACGGAGGAGGCCGGATGCCGCCATTGGAGGTCCCGGAGCTGAGGACGGTACCCAGGAGTGGTGAGCGAGCTGAAAGGCTCATCCTACATTGCTACATACACTTCTATGCCTATTGAACTGCCAAGGCACAATTTACCTCAGAGCAGTAGATGTTTCTTTCTGTGGATTACAAATACACCATTTAAAGCTACATGTGCACCACCTCTACAGTTCTCTTGCCGGTGAAGAATACTGTACTTATTCAAGGACTGAGCTCTATTGCTAGGGATAAGGCCTGGTCCGTGAGGTAGGCGCAGATAGATTTATTGCAGTTTCCCCATTGCTAGTTTGATACATATATGTGTACATGTTAAAGTGCATATTGCAGGGACCTGCTAATGTGTTGTAAATCAAATGTTTGATGCATGTTACTACTTCTTTTCTTACTGCCAAAGTAAAGCCAGTTATTCTTATCTCAGCAGTCTGCTTGTGAGTTTGAGTCCATTACACTTAGAGTATAAGTGATATTTATATGTGCCTAGATACATACCCCTTGATTAACTGTGCCAGAGCGGGTAGAGCAAATTGCCGGGGGGGTTGGTGGGGCTGTACTCAGGGACCCAAAACAAACCAGCGGCCCTCTTAACTGGGGGTATCGCTACATTAGTAATTTGTGAAGGGCTGAAAATCCCCAGTCCAGCGGCCTTGTTGGGCGTCTTGTGGCTGGTATTGCCAATGGCCGCCATGCTGCTGTGGTTGGTGTGGTGGCTGTGGTAAGGGAGGGGGTGGCTATGGAGGTGGTGGATGTGGAGGCACAAAATCACACAGGTGTGTGTTTTCTTTAATTTGGCCCCTCACCCCCTTGTTGAGGAGCTGCAGGATTAGTTCCTCGCACCTGCTCCTTTGCTCACCATCCATCTGCATTAATTTATTGGCAGTCACCACAGCAAATCCCTCAGCCTCATCTGGCTCTGTCCTGAGGGCAGTAGTGGCCTGGCTGAGGAAGGCAGCTGTGGCCTCCTCCAGATTCCTGCTCTTCCTGGCCCTTTTAGCAGGAGGGCATAGGGGAGGGATCTGGGACTCCGTCTGGCTGCTGGCCACGGGCTCCTCCTGACTGACACTTTCCTGTGTATGAAAATGGGACATAATTAGAATCTTTTTTAGGGTTTGGTCATCAATAACACAAAATTTTGATCTCCTCACTATTGCAAATTGAATGTGGACAAATAGAAAAGACTATCATTCTGACCCCAGCATTTTTTATTCTTGTACAAAACATTTTTGGTCACTACTGTCTATTGATATGGAAACCACTTTGTTAAGGCAGAAATATTTTAACAATAATGTCTAGTTATCATCATTGTATTTTTGTATACAAATAGGTTCAACAATGCTATACCTGGGTTAAGCTGGGCTCCTCCACATCTTCATCCTGTGCAGCAGGACCTGGGCGGACCTCTGGTGGCCTCACCAGATATTGAAGGTAGTGTAGACAGCGATGGCCTGGGTTCTGTCTGGTCAGACAAAACCGCAGGCTGTGGTAATACCCCAACCTGGGGACATAGATGTCAACTGCTGATGCTGCAGATCTCTGTGAGTCCATCACCTTGTTGTGCTCTCTTTTAAATGTACTCCTCAGGTTTGATATTTTTGTCTTCACACAGTTGATGTCTGTCCTGGGGTACACTGGCTTCACTAACTCAAGCAGTTTCTCCAATGCTGCCTTCCTCAAAATGTTATTTTGAGTAGTCTCGACTCTTGACCTTCCAGAGACAGGGCATCTACAGTTCAATGAATTGGGGTAAAAAATCTGGCAAGGTAAATATTTCCATCATGATATGATGCCTGCAAGACAGAACACAAGACAAAACATCATGTCTGGCTTAACTCATAATTTGCTCCCAATCTAGGCCAAAAATATAAGCACTATAGACCACTAACCACCTATGCCCAAATTTCCAATTGTCCCTTTATTTTCTGGTGACTTTCGCATGTTGGCGATGGCAACCGTTTGTCTTTTACTCCAAGATCGTTCCTACGGCCATTACATCGACCGTGCGTTATGGCTTTATATACACTGCGCATGCGCACAACTCCGCTCTCAGTGCGTCATGACGCTGGGGCGTGACCATCGCTCTTCTGCATGCGACACACACAGCAAAACATTCAGGAGGGACAACATGGCGGTTTCGGCAGATTCCAGGCAGCCCCGTGGTGGTGTGGCTCATAGGAGGCACAAAGTAACCCCCATGAGCAAGGATGAGATGGTGGAGATGGTGCGCAAATCTTCAAGAGGCACGACTACAACTGCAAGCTACGCAATTACGAAAGGCCCAACAGCCGTAATGACGGCATTTTGTAGAAGGTCATCGCCGTTTTGCAGGGCGAATTTTCGGTGCCATGAACAAAGGACCAAATCAGAAAAGGATGATCTGATCTCAAACATCGTGAGCAAGACCAGATGGAGGTCATACATAAGATCATCAAAAAAAGTAAGCAAGATTTGTATCTAACCAATATGGATATGTGTAAATTAGCTGTCTGTATATGTGCTTTCTCCAAGTAGCTCGAGAGAATTATGTATAATGTTTTCTATAATCTTTGTCTGAATTTTTATTTTAAAGATGAAGCAAAATAGAAAGCATATTTGATTCTGTTTTTGTACTTTTCTTTATTTTTGTACCTAATTTTCTCTTCTTTCAACAGGGAGGCACCAAAAAATGAGGCAACAGCCAAGCCCCCAGAAGGGGCAAAGGGAGGCTACCCTCGCTCAGGCCCCAACAGGGGAGGCAACAAGGCCATCTTCCCACCAAAAACGTAAGTGACAACTTCAAACACACTAATTTAGCCACTGACAGGTGTGATTCTGGGTGGGCCAAAGGCCTTGGGCTTAGGGCAGAACTTAAGGGTAAAGAACACTTTCTGGTTGCTGCCTGGCTCATCAGTGCCCACTAATACAGCCTTGACAGTGTAGACATGGCTAGAGGAGAGGCCCCGGGGATCACAGTCACACAGAGTCATGCCTAGAATGATCATCATATATCCCCTATCCCATAGGAGACAAGAAGGGTGGGGGCAACTGCAGGACTTTTTCAATGTTGGCACTTGTCCAGTGTTTGCCCTCTATAAAATGACATCACCTTCCCTTTTCTATGCATTTTTTACTGTGAAAAAAACACAGTGCAGCATGGTGGAGTCCACTAGTCAGGAGCAAACATTGTGATCAGACCAAGTGCAAGGTTGGTCAACTAATGCAAAATGGATGCTAGAAACGGATGGGACTAGGGGTGGCTTAATGAATGGTGTATTGTTTCTTTTTAGAGGAAAGTGAGTGTGGTCATCTCATGTGGGTTTGGAGGAATGTGATCTGACTCCTGGACCCAGCACAACGTGGACGTCAAATCCCCTGATGCAAGTCGCACTTCGGGCCAAAGCGACCCAGAAGAGGAAGCAAGTATTCTGGAGCCTCTTGTTTGCACAAGTAAGTATTCTTGGAATCTGGCTTCAAATGTGTCTATATGTCAAGTGTTTAGCTGAACAAACAAAACACCCACTCCACAAATTAGCAAAGTATGTGGTGCCTTAATGAATGATTTGTATAGCGCTGCAAATGCAAACTGAATCGCCTCAAGGCGCTTGTCTGCCCTGCTATATTAGAAGAGGTGGGTCTTGAGTTTTTTCCTGAAGGCCTGATGGTTTTCTTCCAAGCGGATGTTGTTTGGTAGAGCATTCCATAGCCGAGGTCCCTGTACTGCGAATCTTCGTTCTCCCTTCGATTTGTAGCAGGCTTTGGGGATGAGTAGGCGATTTTGGTTTGTCGATCGAAGTCTGCGATTCGGTATCTATTTTTCTATTTTCTCACAAAGGTACTGTGGAGCATTTCCTTGTGTACATCATACGGAAGTACAGTTGAGTGTCGTCCACGTATGAGTGGAAACATAGATCTGATTTGCTGATAATTTTGAAGAGTGACGGATGTAAATGTTGAAGAGTACTGGTGACAATGGTGATCCTTGAGGGACTCCATAGGAAATTGCCGGGTTTCCGAAGTGAAATCTCCTAGTTTCACTGTCTGCGACCGGTTTCCTAAGAAGGAAGCGAACCATGGCAGATCTCCATCTGTAACTCCTGCCACTTCCTTGAGGCGGCTGAGAAGAATGTTGTGGTCCACTGTGTCGAACGCCGCGCTAAGATCCAGCAGTACCAGATGAAACGATTCTCCGTCATCTGCGGCTTCTAGGGCGTCATCCCATATTTTCAGAAGTGCCGTTTCTGTGTCATGGCCTGGGCGGAAGCCTGATTGTAGTGGGTCCAAGAGCTTGTGTGTGTCCAGATGAAGTTGAAGCTGTTGTACTACTGCTTTCTCCATAATCTTGGAAATGGTGTTCAGGCTTGTTACCGGTCTGCGATTGTTTGGATCTTTGGGATCGAGGTTGGGTTTCTTTAGGAGTGGTTTGATGATGCCTTGCTTGAGGGAAATAGGAACCAACCCTTCTTTGAATGACTGATTTACTAGGTGTGTAATAGATGGGGCCAGAATGTTGAAGCATTCTTTCAAGAGCTTTGTAGGAATGATGTCGTTTGGCGATGTACTGTCTCAGAGGCTCTTGATGATATTTTTGGTTTTATCCGTGGTGATCGGGGTAATCGAAAAATGAGGTGATTGTGCTTTGTGCATGTAAAAATCCTTACCTGGGTTTGGTTGAGTAGAATTGGTTGTTTTTTTTTGTTGAATTATTTTATGAATGTTGTCGATTTTGTTCATGAAAAAATCCGATAACTCACTGCAGTATTCTTGGGTTTCGTTTTCTCGGGGCTCAAGGCAGGTGGGGTTTATAGTCTGGGCGACTAGTTTGAACAATTCACGTGGCCAGTTTAAGGCTTTTGAGAGGGTGTTTGAGACATGTTCTTTTTTTGCTGTGAAAATTGCTTTATGATATTTCTTGGTGAGTATTTTGTAGTTTGTGTGATTTTCCTTTGTAGTGTTTCTTCTCCAGGCTCTTTCTGCTCTTCTGTGTTCCCGTTTCAGTAGCGTAAACGCGCCATTAAACCATCCAGCATTTTTCTTGCAGATGGGTGCTTGATGTTTCGGGGCGACTGCGTCTGCTGTTTGTAGTAGTGCCTTGTTTAAGGAGCTGAGTGATCGTTCTGTTGAGTGGTTTTGATTTAGTGTTGCCATTTTGTTTCTTAGTGTGGTTTTGAAAATTTCTGAGTGTAATTTCTTCTGTGATCTGATCCAATGTGTTGTTGCCGCCGGATTTGTTTTTTTGAGGGTGATGTTAGTGGTGATTTCAAATTTGATAGAGTGGTGGTCTGTCCATGGTAGCGATATGTTGTCTAGTATGTTGATGTCCATATTTTTCTTGAAGATGAGGTCCAGAATGTGACCCGACCCATGTGTGGGAGCATTTACTAGTTGTTGAAGCCCTAGGTCTTCCAGTTGGTTGATGCAGGAGATGGCGATGGGGTCTTCGGTGGAGTTTGCCCAGAGGTTGAAATCTCCGAGTACCAGAACCTTGTTGTTTTTTAGGGTGTGTGAGGAAACAAATTCGGTGAGTGGTATCGGTAGATTTGTCTTTGGTCCTGGTGGTCTGTAGCATAGCAGCATGTGGATGGTTTCTTGTGGTGTTGTTTGCATCTGTAGAGTAAGTGTCTCCATAAAAGTTGCTGTGTTCTGTACCATAGGTTTGGCGAGCGCCAGGTGAGCTTTGAAGATCACTGCTAGGCCTCCTTTTTTTCCTTTCCTATGCTCGGTTAGGATCCTGTAGTTTTCTGGCACTAATTCTTTTAGGATGGTGTTGCAGTCGGGTGTTAGCCAGCTTTCCGTGATGAAGAGGCAATCTATGTTGTTTTGTGTGATGAAGTCATGGATTTCGTGCCTGTGCTTGACTGCCGATCTGGTGTTAATCAAGGCACATGTTAACTGTTGCGGTTGAAATGTAGTCTTCTTATGTGTGATGGTTGCTTGCGGCTCGATCCTTAGTAGTCGTTCTTTTTGTAATATTTTTTGAATGTAGGTCGGTAGGGTTGCGGTCAAATTTCTTAGTCTGCGGAGAGACTCTGCTGAGTTTTTGAAATTGCACATGTCGAGGTGATCCAGAAAATTTGATGTTGACGGAATGATGCATTAAAAAAACTGATGCGTAAAAAAAAAAAAAAAAAAAAAAAAAAACTGATGCGTTTGCTGAGGCGATAACAGTTCAGATGACGGATCTGTAGGAAAAAACCTGTTGACCTATACCCGCCCTCCCGTTGATCCAGAGGAAGGCGAAAAACCCCTACTGAGCGGCCAATTGCTACAGCAGAGGAAAAAATTCCTTCCTGACCCCCCGAGGGGCAGTCGGATGTTGGTCCCTGGATCAACTGCTAAATGGTGGTCCCCTGCTTACTTACCAGTATATTTACCTTACCGGGGGTGATCCAACGATGGAGATAGGGTGGATCCTACTGTTGATCTCCTGGGGAAGAAGAGGCGGCTTTATAGCAATGCTGATGTTACAGGTGAATGCTGTTAAAAACTTGTGGTTTAAAAAATTGGCTGGTCTGGGTGTATGCTGTAATTAAAACTTTGTTAAAAACTTGTTAAAATTTGATTAAACTTGATTAAAAACAAGTCGTTAAACGGTTGTTCAATAACTTGTAGTTAAAACCTGTGCTTTAAAATCAACTTGGCCGGTCCGGGTGTACCAAGATGGCCGTCAGACTCGGTCCAAGCAGGTGAAGTGCTGTAGTCTGGGTGTACCAAGATAGCCACCGGACTAGGCCCGAGCTGCGGCCTGTCCTCGAACTGGCGGCTCCCGGCGCTGTCTGCTGTTACTGCTGCTAGGGGGTCCAGGATGAGTGCTGGAAGAGACCTGGCTAGCTGGGGGATGAGGGGCTCCTGACGACTGGAGCTCCAGACGCACGTCCTTCCTCTATGCAGTGCAGATAGAACTGACAGCTCCCCTAGACTGGACGTTAGTTGTCAGTGTGCTTCTGGCTTACAACAGGTTCTTAACATTAGCATAGAGAAGGAAAAGGTGGAAGGAGCTGTCATTTTTGCTAGGTACCCGAGTTTTGGAGACCCGGGCACCAGGGCCAAGATTACTGAGTAGTTGCAGTGTGTACATTCCTAGTAGTATAGGTGTCTGAAGTCAAGCAGGTTGCAAGCAACAATAGACTGTAGACTGACAGTATACAGGTAAAATCCTGAATTTGACTAGTTACTTGCCCATAACTCACTATGTAGGGCCTCAGCCACTTGACCATCGTTCCCGTAATCCTTTTTTGTCTTCTTACACGATCTTCCAAGATGCACAATTGGCCGAATGAGTGCAGATATGGTACATTGTTTGAAGGAGCTGGAGTGAATATAGGAGGTTGCCACTGCTTTACAGCGAAGAATCAGAGATTTTGTAGACATGCTTGCCAAATTCAAATTTCCTCTTGCCTGTTCGGAAGTTTCTTGTTCCACTTGTTGCCTCCTGTTTGCACTTTGAATATTTACCATGTTTTATGACTTTTAAATGAGCAAGTTTAGTGTCTGAAATCAGTGTTTCCCCACTCCACTCCTCTAGGTGCACCACCAGGTCCTGTTTTCTGTATTTTCCTCAGTCTAAAAACGACTGTGTGAATTACTAACATTGAAATCGACAACATCACCTGTGGAAAATTCTACAAGTATAGAAAACATGACCTGGGTTTGCATCTTGAGGAGGAGAGTTGGGAAACACTGCCCTAACTAATGTGAATTTACATTTTTCAGGGTTTTGAAGAATATAAACCCCCAAATTTGAAGGTGCTCCCAAATTGTGCATTACCATTCTTATTTCCCTCATGATCCCATGCCTAAAATTTGTGTATTTCCATACATCTAGTTTGCCAAAAGCCATAAAACACACAATGTGTCAACATGTGCTATCTACCACCACTGGGTATCAATGGACGGGTTTTGGGGGTGCAACCCCTTCCAAATAACTAAAAAAGCTCAGAGGAAGGGGTTGCACTCCCCAAACACGTCCATTGATACCCCGTGATGGGAGCTAGCACATGTTGACACACTGTGTGTTTTGTGGGTTTAGGAAAAAAGTTGTTTGTAACTACACACATTTGCCGCATGGGATCATAAGGGTAATTTAATTGTTATGCCTCTACGTGTACGTGGCTTCAAATTTTGGCTTTTAAAGGGGAAGGCAACATCCACACAGTCTTGGGATACTAATGTCTCATTTGGCCTTCACTTTTTTTTTTTATTCAGTACTTTTTTTATTTTTATTCTTTACATAACAATACAAGTTATACATTTATGCATACATTTTATCCCAGATACATAAACTTACTTCTGGCATTCATCTGCCACACCAGCCCCCCAATCCCCCCCACCCAAAAAAAAAAAAAACAATAAAAAAAAATAAAAACAAAAATAAAAAAATAAAATAAATTGAAATAAAAAAATAAAATAAAAAATAAATAAAAAAGGGGGAATTTTTTCCTCTGCCGCCTCCCACTGTATTCACCTCCTCCAGCCCCCTCAGCCCTCCTCCCATCCTCCTATCCTCTCCCAATATCAACCCCTACCCATGTTGGTTCATCTATTATTTTCATTATCCCAGGTCTCTACCCATCTTTTCCAAATAGCATCAAATTTGTCTCGGCTCCCTCTCCCTCTATGTGTATAAATAAATTCCTCCTTTAACAGCTTCACGACCGCCTCACGCCGATGTACGTCGGCAGAATGGCACGGCTAGGCAGAACCACGTACAGGTACGTGGCCCTTTAAGAGCCTAGCCGGGAGCTCCGTGACCACGTCCGCGGACCAGCGGACCCGATCGCCGATGGTGTCCCGCGTCTTGGGTCACAGAGCTGAAGAACGGGGAGAGGTCTGTGTAAACAAACCTCTCCCCGCGCTTCCTACTCTGCCTGTCATTGGTCGGCTGTTCCGTCATCGGGAAAGCCGATCAATGACGTCAGACGTCAGCCCCACCCCCTAATGGTAAAAAAAACACACACGTCACAGCCCATAACCCCTCCCCCTAGTGGTTAACTCTTTCGCTGCCAGCGTCATTTATACAGGAATCAATGCATTTAAATAGCATTGATTGCTGTATAAATGACAATGGTCCCAAAAATGTCCGATGTGTCCGCCATAATGTCGCAGTCACAATAAAAATCGCTGATCGCTGCCATTACTAGTAAAAAAAAAATATTAATAAAAATGCTATAAAACTATCCCCTATTTTGTAATTGCTATAACTTTTGCGCAAACCAATCAATAATCGCTAATTGCGATTTTTTTTACCAAAAATATGTAGAAGAATACGTATCGGCCTAAACTGAGGAAAAAAAATGTTTTTTTATATATTTTTTGGGCATATTTATTATAGCAAAAAGCAAAAAATATTGAATTTTTTTTCAAAATTGTTGCTCTATTTTTGTTTATAGCGCAAAAAATAAAAACCACAGGGGCAATCAAATACCACCAAAAGAAAGCTCTATTTGTGGGAAAAAAAGGACGCCAATTTTGTTTGGGAGCCACGTCGCACGACCGCGCAATTGTCAGTTAAAGCTACGCAGTGCCGAATCGATAAAAGGGGCCTGGTCCTTTGGCTGCCAATTGGTCTGGGGCTAAAGTGGTTAATATAGTTTCTTTTATTTGTGTTCTCCATTCTTCAACCGTCGGAGGGTATATAGATATCCATTTCTGAGCTATTAGTTTTCGTGCCTGAAATAGTCCTCTCGTCAATGCGATATGGATATTTTTTGAGATATTTGGTTCTTCCACTATATTTAATAAGCATAGATTTGGATCTAATAACATTTCTATACCTAATACGCTATTTATATTTTGGATTATATCCTGCCAATATCGATGGAGTTTGGGACATTTCCACAACATGAGTATTAAATTAGCCGGTGCGCCACTACATCGAGGGCATAAAGGGGACTCCCTACGTTTCCACTTAAAGCGGTTCTGCACACTCTCTTTGCCTTCCAAATCAGGCAAAGAGTACTAAATGAAGTGTTTTTTTTTTTTCCACTTACCTTGTAATCGCTGACGTTCTTTCCTCTGTCTCTGCGGCGGTGGGCGGGGTCTCTGCGTCGATCGTCGTCACGCCGCACTGTCTCCTGGGATCTGGTGTCATTGATCCCAGGAGTCAGTGCAAACATCTTCCGAAATCTCGCGAGATTTCGGCCACATCTTCCGAAATCTCGCGAGATGTTGGCAGATGTGCCGAAATCTCGCGAGATTTCGGAGAATGTGAGCTGCACTTTGCCGTTACTGCGCATGCGCGAGATCGGCGCAGTGACGGCAGTGCATGCTGGGCCATCTGAAGTGCCTGTGTGGTTTCACATGCCCACAGGCAAGATGGCAACCAGCAGGAAGGATGTTTCTAAATTATTTTACATGACGAAAACCGGCAGCAATGACTTAGTGAACATGAACACGTGAGTACTTAAATAACATCTTGCAATCCATTGCATTGCACAAAAAAAAAATACAGACAGTGCAGAACCGCTTTAAATCGTTTTTCAGGCGTATAGTATGATCTATGTGTAATAAAGATTTGTGTTAGTTTTTGAGTATCCGACAGTGATACCTTTGGGATCGCAGACAAGACCTCCGACCACTGAGCATCAGTCAGTGCTCCCAGGTCTCGCTCCCACTGCTTCCTAGCCGGCACCACTACCTCTTCCTCAAATTTTTTTCTGCATTATCTCATATATTTTAGATATAAGTCCCTTCTTTTGGTCCCTTTTCTTCAACAGTGTTGTTATTTTGGATTCATTAAGCATAAATACAGATGTACGGGCCTGGACATGAAAGGCATGTCTAAGCTGGAGATATTGAAAGAACCTCTGTCTTGGAATCCTGAATTCCTCAGATATTTGCGCAAATGATTTTATATTATCATTCCAAAACAGTTGTTCCACAAATCTCAGCCCCTGAGTTTGCCAAAACCCAAATACCTCTAAACTCTGTACTTCCTCATAGTTTGCGTTATTCCATATTGGTGTATAGGAGGTATAGCCTGCAATACTAGTAATCTTTTTTATTGCTAGCCATACCTTATTAAATAGTTCACCTGTTATGAATTTCTTATCTTTTTGAAATTTGTTTGTCTCTAATAGGGACATCAATGAGTATCCTTTACCCAGTGGGAGTAATAATGCTTGTATGGGATCATTCTCATCTACCTCTGTCCAGCCCAAAAATTACTGAGTTTGTGAAGCCAAAAAATAATTTTTTAGGTGTGGGATAGAGTCCCCCCCTCATATTTGGCCAGCATTAAAGTTGTTAGTTTAATACGTGCATTTTTTTTCTTCCAGATAAGTTTGCAAAAAAGCGATTCTATCCTTTTAAACCAAAATGCAGCTATCCACATCGGGCAGTTGTGAAAGATATATAATTGTGGGGCCCAGATCATCTTTATAAGATTTGCCCTTCCAATCACGGTTAATGGAAGTTTGCACCAGGTCCGACATTTATCTTTGAGCCTAGTCAATAATGGCCTAAGGTTAAGGTCTATATAATCCCCCACTTTCCGTGTTATCTCAATCAATCAATTACCTCAATCCCTAAATACCTAATTCTATGTTTTATTTGAATTTGTTTAGCACAGTCTGGTAAAGAAGTATTTGCATTATGTTGCGGCATCAACACCGACTTCTCCCAGTTGATGCGAAACCCAGAGAGCTGTCCAAATGCAGATACAAGATTCATGAGTTCCTATAAAGATTTTGTGGGGTCACTAAGGAAAATGAAGGCATCAGCTGCATATAAAGGTATTTTATCCTCTCTTCCTGCACGTCGGAATCCCTCTATCCCCGCAGACTGTCTGACTGCAGCGGCCAATGGTTCCACTGCCAATGCAAACAGCAACGGGGATAGAGGGCAACCCTGTCTAGTTCCCCGGGACAACGGGAAAACTGGTGACATAGTGTCATTGATCCTCAGTTTTGCCCTAGGGTCTTTATATAGTATGGTTAGCCAGGTTATAAAGCCTGGGCCTATGCCAAAGGCAATCAGTACCATCCATAGATATTCCCATTCTACCATGTCAAAAGCCTTCTGGGCATCTAACGACAGAATGGCACCAGCTCCCCCGTTATCCATTTGTAATTGCAGATTCAGAAAGAGCCTGCGAATATTTGTTGCTGCTGATCTGGAGGGGACGAAACCTGTTTGATCCCTATAGATCAGAGTATCAATGTATCTGGATAATCTAGTTGCCAGGACCTTGGCTAGTATTTTGACATCGGATGTAAGGAGAGATATTGGACGATAAGAGCCAGGCTTTAGTGGGTCTTTATCCGGTTTTAAAATGATAATTATTATTGTTTCCATCATTGATTTAAGAAGTTCCCGTGTGATATATGTTGCATTCAATACTTCAAGAAGTTCTGGAATCAAGATCTGACCGTATATTTTATATATCTCCATGGGGAGTCCATCCATCCCTGGAGATTTATGGTTTTGGATTTGTCCCTCTGCTTCCTCCAGCTCTACCATAGTTATAGGGGTATCCAAGGATTCTCTTTCCATTGAATTCAATTTGGGCATAGTTAAATTGTCTAAGAATTGTTCAATCTTTTCCCTTACATTTAAGATTTCAGATTCATACAACCGTTAAAAAAATAAAAATCTACAAATATCTTTGTAACGCTGAGCGCTCCGGGTGTCCCATCCATCCCGGAGCGCTCACGGCGTCCTCTGTCCTGTAGCGCCTCGGTCAGCTCCCCTGACCGCAGGCGCTGCTCTGTCTCCGAGATGCGATCCACGGCCCGCCCGGGGATCGCATCCCGCTCCCCTCACCTGTCCCCGCCGGCTCCTTCCGGCGTGCGTGCGCCCCCGCTCCCCAGGCGCGCACGCGCTACACTTCCTGCAGTTAAAGGGCCAGCGCACAATCAATTGGTGCCTGGTCCAATTACCGTTCTCCAGAATCCTTCATAAACCCACTTCCCCTTCCTGTCCTGGCCGGATCTTGTGTTGCCTATAGTGCCCAGTGAAAGCGTTTTGTGTTTTGCTCCTACTAGTGTATCCAGATCTCTGCTGTTGCCCCTGACTATGAACCATTGCCTCCTGCCTTGACCTTTTGCTACGTTTGACCTCGCCTCTGCTTAATCCTTGTGTACCGCGCCTGTCTCAGCTGTCAGTGGGGTCGAGTTGCTATTGGAAGACACGACCTGGTTGCTACCGCCGCTGCAAGTCCATCCCGCCTTGCGGCGGGCTCTGGTGAAAACCAGTAGCAACATTAGAACCGGTCCTCCAATACAACCCGTGCTATCGCCTCATTGGCATAGGGGATCCACCTCCTGTTTCCCGCCATACCCGGAGCGTGACAATCTTTTGGATACCCTCTGTATCATACTTTACTATCCCCTTTCCGTCTTCAATGGCAACTATACTGGATGGGCCTTCCTGGTTCCGTGCTATCATTGCTAACATATGACCCACCTGTTCCCCCATTTCGTAGTGCTTTTGGTTCTGCATGAATCTAGTATTTTCTGCCTTAGTTATAATCAAATTTTTATATAGCTTCTGTACGTCCTGCCATGCTCTAAATTTCTCCTCATTAGGGTCTGATATGTAGTCTTGTTCGGTCTGCTTAACTCTTTGGGTTACCTCTTCCTCCCACTGTCTTGTGGCTAGTTTAATTTTAGATATTTCTTTAATTATTAAGCCTCTGAGGTATGCATTCATTAACGCTGAAGCTGAGCCCTTATTATCTCCAAAAAACGCCCATTAGCAGATGTTTTATTTTACTACTCTCTGGAATCAGGGACAGCCACTGTGGATTAACTTTCCACATTGGCCGGATCAACTGTTCTGTCCACTCCAAAGTCAAAGTTAATGGAGAGTGGTCTGAGATTCCCCTTGCTTCGTACTGAATTGTTTTGACTAATGGGAGAAAATGACCATTTCCCAAAGCCATGTCGATTCTGGATAATGATCTGTATGTACTTGAATAGGATGAGTATTCTTTACTATCCGTGTATCTTACTCTCCATACATCTGATAGACCAATCTCTTGTATCTGGCTGGCCCATCTTGTGGCCTTTCCCCCTCCATTACTCTTTTTGTTGCTTTGTCTGTCCATACATTATTGAAGTCCCCAATTATCACTGTACGAACATCAGGCCATTGCGCCATCTTTTCCAAAACCTTTTTTAACACATCGTCCTTATATGGTGGGGGAATATACACATTTACCAAGAGGATTATTCTATCATTTATGGAGCATAACAACATTAAATATCGACCAATCGGATTTTTAATACACTGCCTACAGGTAAACCTAATAGAATTTTGAGATCAAAATACTAACTCCACGGGAGTATGTAGAATATATAGCATGAAATCCATGTTTATATTTAAATTTATCAAACATTTTGTCATCCTCCTTCCCCTTATGTTTCTCCTGCAGGCAGACTATTGCGGGATCATAGAATTCAATTAGTTCTTTTACTGCGCCTCTCTTTCTGTTATCCCCCAATCCTCTGACATTCCAAGACATCACTTTAATTTTACTTGTTATCTTGCGTTAAAATAAAAAATAAAGAGAAGAATAAAAAAAAAAGAGTAAGAGTTTTTGGGGCATAACCGTGATCCCCGAAAGATAGAAGAAGGGGGGAGAGAGAAGGCCAGGAGAAACAAACACGGAGAAGGAGGAAGGAGGAGGAGGAGGAGAAGAGGGTGGGAGAGCAAAAAAAATGGGGGAACCCACCCACTCACACCGCTCACACACACCACCCACCCTTATAGCCACTGTGGGGGGGGAATCAGCTACAACAACATACTTCTTGTCCACACGGGACCCTTACTGGGGGCCCACTGTAGCCATTTCCAACATTACGTCTGTACCATATAACTACCCAGGTGGGGTAGGAGGAATAAACCCCTCCCCCCTGGGAAAAAAATTAAAAAAAAAAGACTACAGGTAGACTCCAGGTAGACTGGAGACTGAAGGTGAAAAATCCCCCTCCCACCCGACTCCATCTTGTCTACTCGTCAATAATTATGCCCAAGCTTTTCCTTTCTTCCATCCAGCCATGTACTTACTGCATCAGGTGTATCAAAAAATTGAACTCCATCCCGATCTGTAATACGTAATTTTGACGGAAACAACATTGCATATTTAATCTTTAGTGCAAATAATCGCCGTTTAACATCCTTAAATTTCACCCTCTGCTTCTGTACTTCCACCGAAAAGTCCGGTTAGAAGGATAGTTTATGGCCCTTATGCTCAATGTTGCCTCTCTGTCTTGCTTTAGACAATATATTATCTCTATCTTGGCAATTTAAAAATCTAATAATAATTGACCTGGGTCTATCTCCGGTGGAAGGGGCACGGCTTGTTATACGATGTACTCGTTCTATTGCGAATGTTTTAGAGAAGCCTTCCACCCCAAAAATGTCCATTAACCATTTTTCAAAAAATGTGACAGCTGATTGGCCTTCTTCTTGTTCCGGTAGACCTAGTATATGGACATTTTTGCGTCTTTGTCTATTCTCCATTTCTTCCATTCTTTGAGTTTGATCCCTTGTCTGTGTTTTTATCAAATGTGTATCCTTTTTTATCAACGGTATTGAGTCCTCCAATTCTTCTACTCTCGTTTCCACCGCAGTAGTTCTTTCACATATTTTCTGATTCTCATATCTCATAGTTGCAATGTCTCCTTTTAGTTCTGACATCTGATTTGTTAATGATAACAGTGAATTATTACAAGCCTGTACTGCCGTAAGAACATCCCTCAGGGTTGGTTCCGCCATTACCAGGGGGGTGAGGGTACTACGACGTATATTTACATCTTTTTTTATTTGTGTTTCATCTATTTGTCTGTTCATCTCGTAATCTGATGTTTCCGTGCATCCACTGGGGTCTGTTATTGATATCCCAGACGTATTTGCAGTCGATCTCCCTTCCAACCCCCATGAAACTCGTGGGATTCGAGATGTCTGTACTGTTTCATGCTCCATCTGCCAATTTTCCATTGTGTCCAGGTTAACCACTGGTTCACTACTTTCTTCCACAATGAGTTTTGCTGGATTGAGAGGGTCTATTTCTTGGTTAGCCATGTTTCCTATAGGCCCCCATTTGGCCTTCACTTTACCAAAATTTTACTTTGTAGGTTCCTGAGTTTGGAATGTGTAGCTAATGTTTTTTGAACATGCCTGTTTAGCCCTAAAAAAGGGGAAATAATGCAAAACATACACGATATACACCAAGATGTTGGTTTGTTTTAAAACCTTAAAACACACATGTGAATGTGCTTTGAGTATATACCGGTAGTTTTTTACAAAATGTGTGACTTATTATTTCAAAGCTCAATACCAGTGTATTCGTTAAGTAGTTACAGTGACAATGTGCTCTTAAAATGTGTCCAACTCATGCAATTTTTAGTCCTCCAAGAAATTATAAACTTCATGCATTAGATCCATTAAGAACAAAAACATTGTGTGTGTGTGGGGCAGACCCACAGCACACCATAATAGTTAGCTGAAGAAGATATTTTCACCTCATGTAGCAAATAAGGTACATTTGCACTATTGGAGCAAGTGGCCAAAATAAAGCCCATTTGTGAACATATTAGACAGATAAGAAACACAGACAACATTAGTTCAAATGAAATAGGAGTTTATGATCAAAGAAATATATTATTCATGATCAGCTATAATTTCCTGCCAAGCCACTGCCCCTCTACCTATAAAATAATCCAGGTATTTTTGCTGTAGATCTCTGGCATTTTGGGAGGGCAATCCAGCACGGGCATTTTCGAGAGACGTCCGAGACGCCCTCAGAGCTGCAGCCTCTTCAGCTGGGCCTGCCACTGCAGGGTCTGCATCAGTTGGCACTGAGGTAAGGAAGCTGCTAGCATTCCTCCGTAAAAAATTATGGAGGATACAGCAGCACAATACCACATGGTTGATTTTGTATAGCGTCAGGTTAATTGGTGTTAAAAACAGCCTGAAACTACTGGAGAGGATGCCAAAGGCATTTTCAATCACCCTTCTGGCACGAGAGAGCCTGTAGTTAAATATTCTCTGCTTTGGGGTGAGGTACCTCATAAGAAACGGCTTCATAAGATGTTCCTCCAGAGCAAAGGCCTCATCTGCAACAAAAACAAAATTGAGACCCTCAACATTTTCCTCAGGAGGTGACAAGTTTGAGGTGCCATTCTGGAGCTGCTTGTAGAACTCTGTCTGCATAATGACTCCTCCATCAGAGTTGCGGCCAATCTTCCCAACATCCAGATACAAGAACTCATATGTGGCAGACACTATAGCTAGCATGACTATGCTGCGAAAGCCCTTATAATTAAAATAATATGAGCCCGAGTTGGGTGGTGGGAGAATCCGGACATGTTTTCCATCGATAGCATTGGTGCTGGAACTAGGCTGCAACGTCCTGCCATTGCTGTGGGTTTGAAGGAAACTGTGTATTAAAAAAGAGAAAAAAAAATACTACTTCTGCACATAACATTGCAAGCAGATTTGACACAAACATGGTTAGCCAACATAAGGAGAAAATATAAATATTTAAAGACAAAAGGGTAAGGTCAACTTATCTGATACATCTGCCCCTGGGTAGCCCATTAGCAAAATTTTCGGGTGGGGGGGGAGGAAATGGGTAGATGTTTTGGACAGGCAACCCTCTACACTTCCATGAGAGCTTTTTGCATAAATAATCTGGGATACTTCAGCCAGCCCCTCCTTACTTACACTATTGGCAGCCCAGTGGACAGGTAAGAAGTGTCATAATCTAAAAATATGGATCCACACTGTCCAAATTGCAGTACATTTTGACATTCAGAAAATACATATCAATATAATAGCAGACAAAAACTGGCAGGCCCTTGCACTACATGGTTGGATGAATTTATACAGAGATATGACCACAAAAGAGGGATAGTGTGTATGGGTTTTGCAAAGTCAGCAGGTAGAGTATTTGTATCTGTTGACTTAGCATTTTTTGGGGGGGGGGGGGGGGTGCAAATGAGTTTGGGCCCAAAAAAATTGTCTCTTGCACTCTGCCTGAATTGGAGGACAACAATAACATTTGGACACATTTTAGGGGTTGTTTAGGGTAAGCACAAAAATGTAGCTGACAAAATACATTGTTAGGTTACTTGGCTAGGTGTGTATGGGCCCAGGATAGCATGTTCGGGAGGTTAGTGAAGGAAAATATGCATGTAGGTCAAAAAAGGACCAGGGAAAGCTTACAGTGTGCATGAGGACAAAGAGTACATTCACAGCATATTACAATAATGTTAATTATGGAATCAAGAAATTCAAACAATACATTAGCAAACATTAAATACATAGACTGTGATGTTAAAGGCAAAAACTTACTCGAATATAGTCCTTCTGCAGGACTTGAATAATGGCTGAGCAGGTGTCTGGAATAATGAGTCCCAGAGCCTGGGGGGAGATCCCAGTGGTAAACTTGAGGTCCTGGAGACTTCTCCCCGTCGCCAAGTAATGCAAGGTGGCTATGAGCCTTTGCTCAGGAGCGATAGCAAGCCACATGCATGTGTCCTGCTTTTTATTTATTCCAATATATTTTTATTAATTTCAAAAATTTTCACAAACAACAACAAACTATACACAAACCAATATAATCATCCTACATACACATTAATAACTGCAATGTTCATTAATTATATAATTACTAGCCTACAGGATAAACACATTCCAAAAAAAAAAACATCCCCAGGGGAAAAACATGTTGTCTCACATTAATACAGTTACAAGTTTTTTTTTTTTTTTAATATATTTGTTCCAAAAAAAATAATCTTAAGTATTAAAAAAATCCATGAAATTGGATGAATCTTTTTAATGTTATCCAGATCTGCCACACCCCATTAAACTTCTGTATAGTATCATTATTTTCAGCTACCAGTATCTTCATATGCATAATACTATTAAGAGTCTCAATCCACTCCAAAATTGAGGGAACAATAGAGGTTTTCCAGTATCTAGGTATCATTTGCCTGATAGCTGAGAGAAAAAAAACAGAGAAGAGATTTTTTTGTTTTAGCTAATGATCGAGGTAAAAGAGAAAAGAGAGCTACTTCAACAGAATCGTTGATTGATTCACCCATAACACAATTGTATAAGCTATTTACTTGGTCCCATAGTTTGTAGATAAGGGGACAAGCCCACCAAAGATGAGATAAGTTGCCTATGGCAACATTGCAACGCCAGCATATATCTGATTGTGATGGAAAATTTTGATTTAAATTAACTGGAGTACGATACCATCTAGATAGCAGTCTAAAATTACGCTCTTGAGTATCACAAGCTATTGAAAGTTTATGGGTAGTGATAAAAATTTTATCCCAATCTTCCTCTCGTATTAATTTATTTAGCTCCATCTCCCATTTGGCCGTATATGCTGGTAAACCAGGTGAGTTAAAAATAGATAATAACGTATATATCTTAGATATAGTATGTGTTGGTGGTTCCAGAGATATACATAACTGCTCAAAGTCTGTAAACGGTCGATGGATAAAGTGTTTCGGTGTTAGAGAGGAGTAAAAACTCTGCAGTTGCAAATAAACAAACCAAATACCCTTTTTATGATCATGTAAAGCTTGAAAATTTACAAATGGCATAAAGGTATCTTCCACAATCATATGTCTAATCTGGGGCCAATAAGATTTGTCCCAGGTTATAATAGAACTTGAATGCACACCAATAGATAAAGAGGGATTGTCTATTAAAGAAGTAAGTGGAGCTGGGATAGTAGACAGAGGGAATCATTTTAAATAATGATGCCAGCTCTCCAAAACCGTATAAGTAAGCCAAGGCCAAGAAGACCGTAATCCTATATCTTTGAAACAGAATCACAAGGCAGCTTTAGGATTCAATGGGGAAGAGCCAATTTCCAATTGAACCCATTGTTTATCGTTGGGATGATGGAACTAATCTAGAATACGAGAGAATATAGCTGCTTTATAATAACATTCAAAATCTGGCAAAGCTGCTCCTCCGCGATTTTTAGATTGGCAAAGTATTTTCCAGTTAATTCGAGGTTTAATATTTTTCCAGACAAATTGAGATAGCGAGCTTGCTTTTTTATATAGGGGGTCACCAATGCCAAGAGTTGGTGAAAGCAGGGGTCCGTCATCCGGAGATAATTCCGAAAATCACCTGGATTATTCTCCTGAAGCTCCGGCAGCAAAGGCATATGACATAATTGGTTGCTTAATCATGATTAAGCAACCAATTTTTGATCCAAGAAATCCTCTTCCTCCTGTTCCTGGACTGGACTTGGATCAAAGCAATAACTCCAAAGCCGATAATAGTACGTTCTCTCCTGTGATGCCGCAACATGGCTGTTCAGAAATGAACTGTCAAGCACGAACTGAAAAGTGCGAATCAACACTGACCAAACTTCTACTAACACGAAATTAGCAGAAGGGACCCAAAGGGTGGCACATGACAATTGAACTTCCTCTTTATCGGCTCTTAGTGCTCTGCCCGGCTGTTGTTGAACCCTTGGCTTACGTCCCGGCTGCGCTTCCAGCTACTGATTCAGCGTCACGGAGCTCCTGTCTTCAGTTTTGGCCCAGCACTCTCAAGTCACCTTGTTCCTGCCAAAGTACAGCAAGAGTCATCCGCCACACCAGCCCTTGTGCCACTCTGTGTCCTCCACTCCCTGTCTGTCATCACTACCAGGGGTGCCTTCCTCTTGCATCTGCTGTAAATGCTGGAGTCCCATGCATCAGGGCTAAACGCACAGTGTGCATGAGGAATTAAGGCCCGTACACACAATACGAAAATCGGAAGTAAAATTTTTTCCGACAAACGATCTGCCAATTTTCGGATCGTTAGTATGGTGCTTTTCTTTTTTTCACTTCAGAAAGAACATTCATGGGGGAGTGTCAGCTATACCCACATCTCCATCCCCTCTTATTTTCTTAGCATCATTTGTGGAATCGTTGGTTCTCTTTTTTTTTTTTTTTTTTTCCATTGCATTAGAGGGAGATTCAAAATCAACCATACATAGGGTTTCTCTGACCGCTCACGCAAGCCGGACCCGTGGGTCTAGCCGCGCATCCACTGCCCTTCAGACTCTTTCCCCCCGGCTCATCTCCCTTGCCAGCTTTATTATTTTTCCTTATCCCCTCGTCCCCCCCCTACCCACCCCCCCCTCCCTATCCGCTGCTAAGACGTCATTTTCCTCATTGTTTGTTAATCCTCTCGCCTGTGTCCTTGTATGCCCGTGGGGTCTGCTGTTCCACATCTAAATCAGTCTATCGCTTCTTTCCCCCTCCGGCTCTTCTAATGTCAAGGCTGAATTCTCAAGGCCTCCCTGAGGCTCCAAGACCTCTTGAATTTTCTCCATCTCTCCCATCTGGCCCTCGTAGCCTCTCTGTCCCCTTCTCTAAAATTCAGTACACATTCCATCATGTATGTAGATTCGACCGCATCTACCCATTCCCATAAGGGGGGGGATTCCTTGTCCCTCCACCTCTTCGGGATTACCTTTTTCGCCGCATTGAGCAAATGTGGGATCAATGTGTCTTTATATTGCCTAATTCCCATAGATGTGGCATGCATCAAGACTACCCAGGGGTCGTTTTTCACCTCGATCGTTGTGATTTCTTTTATCAATTTTAAGATAGTCTCCCAGAATTTTTGGATTTTATGGCACTTCCACCATAGGTGACCCATTGTACCTCTTTGATCGCACCCCCTCCAACAGTTTGCTGATACATCCGCCTGAAAATTACTAACCCTGTCGGGGGTTCTGTACCACCTAGCCATGCACTTAAAATTTGTTTCCGCCGTTTTCGCATCTACGGCGGACCCGTGCGCTAATTTTAAAATCCTTTTGCTTGTGCCTACTTCTAATTGTGTTCCTAGTTCACTCTCCCATTTGATAAGGTAAGGCGGTATCTCAGCTCTATCTTTTTCTAGAAGCAGTTTATAGATTCTGGAAATTCTTTTTTTAGAACATTCTGCCGTAAATATTTTCTCTAATTTTGTTAGATCCTCAGCCCCCCTTAGTGGGCCCTGAAGAGAACCCGCAAAATGAATTAGCTGACGATACCGCCAGCCATCTATGGAGAGTGCCTTATTTGTCTGTAACTCGTGCAGTGCCATAACTTTCCCCTTGGAAATAATTTCCCCCAACCTAGTGCCATCATTTCTGATCCATTCGCCCCCTATTTCCTTGATCCCTGGCGGGAACATCGGATTATTTTTAAGTGCTATAAGTGGAGAGTTGTATGTCTTATTGAATGTTTTATAAGTCTTGTCCCAGATTTTCAAAGTAGTGCTTGTGATTATGTGTGTATTCTCACCCAGTGACCTAAATTTCGGGGGATTCCATACCATCTTTCCCAGATTGGCTTTACTCAGTGCTTCTTCTATACTAACCCATCTCTTAGTGTTCCCTATTTTACCCCATTCTGCAATTCTCAGTAGTACTATGGCTTGGTAGTAGCTTTCTATGTCTGGGACCGCCAGGCCCCCCAGGTTTTTATCTTGTTTTAGAATTTGGAGAGAGATTCTATGTTTTTTTGAGTTCCATATGAAATTCATTATTATGGCTCTTAGCTTTCCAAGGTAATTCTTTGGTAGAGGGAGGGGAAGCATCTGGAATTTGTATGTAATGACCGGCAAGATCATCATTTTTACCGTGTTGATCCTGCCTGTCCAGGAAAGGCTTTTTCCCTTATAGTCTTGGCATTTTTTTTTTTTTAATGTCCTCTAGGAGCGGTATATAGTTTATTTTATAAATTTTCTTCGGGTTGTTGGCCAGCTCTATTCCCAAATATTTTATCCGTTTCTTCCAGACAAAGCTGGCTGTTTTCTGAAAATTCTGTTTCTCACTTTTACTAAGATTGATATTAAGAATAAACGTTTTTGTAGTGTTGATTCTGAAATTCGTTAATTTCCCATAATCTTTTAATATTTTGAGGAGAATAGGGACAGATTTCTGGGGTGAACTGATGTAGAAAAGAACATCGTCCGCGAAGGCCGCCAGTTTGTGCTCCTCGCTACTGACTTTACAACCCTCTACCCCCCGATTTCCGCGAATTGTAGCTAACAGTGGTTCCAGGGATAGAATGAACAGGAGGGGGGACAAAGGACACCCCTGCCTGGTACCGTTGAACATTTCAAACTCAGCGGATACCGTTCCGTTTACCTTAATGTTTGCTTTCGGGTGGGTATACAGGGCTTTGATTTTTTGGATGATCCTCGGACCAAAGCCCATCCTCTCCAATGTTTTGAACATGAACCCCCAGTCTACCCTGTCAAATGCTTTTTCTGCATCGATTGAGAGAAGTAGACTGGGGGTTCTAGAATCTCTCATCTGCTGCATAGCCAGCAATGTCCGGATCCCATTGTCCCTCCCTTCTCTACCCGGGACAAACCCCACCTGGTCTGGATGGATCAGTGTGCCCAAATGCCCCTTTATTCGATCTGCCAGAATCTTGGCGTATAGTTTTGTATCGCAGTTCAGCAAAGAGATAGGTCTATAGTTTGAGCACACTGATCCGTCCTTCCCATCCTTCCTCAAGAGGGTGATTGTGGCCTTTAGGGCCTCCTCGCTCAGGTCAAAGTCTATCCCCAACCCGTTCATGTATCGATGCATTCTCGGGATGAGGATATCCTTATACGTTTTATAATATAAGGTCGTAAAACCGTCCGGGCCCGGGCTTTTCCCTATTGGTGAGTTGGCGATGGCTGCTAGGATCTCCTCCTCGGTTATAGGTCTTTCAAGCTCCTCTCTCTCTTCCCCACTTAGGGCAGTTAACTCCGCCCTCTCTAAAAACTCGCTACTATTCCTGCTCTTGTCCTCTCTGTCATTTCTTCCCTTGGTTTTTACCTCGTACAGTTCTTTATAGTATTCGCTGAATGTAGATGCTATTTCTCTAGGGGTAAACTTCATCTCCCCGTTTCTTGTTTGGATTTTTTCAATGAAATTTCTAGTTTTCTTTTTTTGTAGCTTTCTTGCTAAGTATTTCCCCGGCTTGTTACCCCAGGCGTACTGTTCCCCTGCCATCTTATTGAACTTCTGTCTGATTTCTTGCTCGGCTATATCTTTTAATTCTTCTCTCTTTTCCATGAGCTCTGAATATATGCCCTGAGTTAGTGCCCCCCCACCTTTGTGTTTTTGCTCGAGGGTTTTGATCTCTGCCAACAATGCTTGTGTTTTTCTCGTCCTCTCTTTTTTTCTCCATGCGCCTTTTGCAATCAGGAGCCCCCTTACGAACGCTTTATGGGCGTCCCATAGTTGGGCCTCTGATACCTCCCCGTTATCGTTGGATTGGAAAAACCACTCCAGCTCCTTTCTAATATAGTCTCTAATTTCTTCGTCGTGTAGTAGTTCTGGATTGAGTTTCCATCCACCTGGGGATTGTTTATATTCAGGGAACCTGAGCCCCATGAGAACCGGCGCATGATCCGAAAGAGATGCTATTCCTATCTCTGAGTCCTTAACCCTATCTAGTATGCCATGTTCTATTAGGATGTGATCCAGGCGGGAGTACGTCTGGTGGACGGGGGAAAAAAACGAATAGTCTTTTATCTGTGGGTGCTGGATCCTCCAAACGTCCAACAATTGATCGTCCGAGAGTTTTTTTTTTATCCTTTTTAGTTGCACGTTTCCCCTCCCCGTCGCACCAGACGTACTGTCCAAGGCCGGGTCCATTACAAAATTAAGATCCCCCATCAGGATCAAATACCCCTTCTTAAAGACCCTTAGTCTACGCAGAACTGCTTCGAGGAATGGGATAGCTCTACTGTTGGGGGCATACACATTAGCCAGTGTGAGTTCTACCCCCCGGAGAGATCCCCTGAGAAACAGGAATCTCCCCTCAGGGTCCGTCACCCTGTCCTCTACCTTGAAGTCCATGTCCCTCGCGAACCCGATGGCCACTCCTCTTGCCCTACTTGAGAAAGTGTCTCCATAGAACCAAATTGGGAAAGCCGGAGAAAACAGTCTAATATTGGACGTGTGTGCCAGGTGAGTCTCCTGCAGGAAAGCTATTCCGGCCCTATATCTCTCTAATTCCTTTAAAACCTTCAGGCGCTTGCCGGGTGAGTTTAGGCCTTTGACATTGTAAGATATAAATTTAATTTCAGTGTCCTTCATTTGTTTTTTGAATTTTTCTTTTCTTTTTTTGTTTTTTTTTTCTCTAGGTTTTACTAGTGATGACGACCTAGCAGCGGATGTGGACCCCCTCCCCTTTGTTGCCCTAAGCCCCCCCCTCCCGCTCCCTTCCCCCCTCCCCCCCCTCTCCCCCTCCCTCCCACCGCCCACCGCCCCCCCCTCCTTTCCTACCCATTCTAGGGTATCTAGGTCCTTGGGGGCCATCTATTGTGGCTTCCTTCGGACTCCAGATTCCTGGTGAGGTGGAGTTTGTTAGGCCCTCCGCCCCCCCCTCCGCCGCCCGACACCCGGGCGACACGTAGGGGGGTGGGCAGGGCCGACTTGATCAGGATTGTCTTACTACCTCTGGTGTGAGATCTCCCCACCCCTCATCCCCCCTCTGCTCTCCCCCCCAAGATCCCCCACCCCCTCCATTTCGTTCCAGCCCTGGAGCTCCGGGGCTGGGATCCCGAGTTTCGCACAGAAACCTTGCACTTCCTCGGGGTACCTCAACCTGGCCGTAGACCCCTCTTTTAACCCAATTAAGCATGAGGGAAAGCCCCAATTGTATCTTATATTTTCCTTTCTGAGGATTTCCAGCAATGGTTTTTGATGTCTTCGCCTTTCAAGGGTACGGGCCGATAGATCCGCATAAATTTGCACCTCTACTCCCTCAAACAATAAGGGAGACTTATTTCTTATTTTCACCCAAAGGTCCTCTTTTTCTTTGAAATGACTAAATCTAACTATAATGTCCCGTGCCCTTTCCGAGTCTCGCCTTTCCGTTCTTCCCACTCGGTGTATCCTTTCTATGCCAGGATAATGGTCTGGGTCCTTGCCACTTATTGGGCCCAGGATTGCCCATAGCTTTTTGTCTAAGTCTTCCCCTCTTTGTTCCGGGACGGCCCGTAGCCTCAGATTTTGCCTCCTGTCCCTATTCTCTTGGTCCTCGATTTTATAGAGGGTGTCTCTCTGGGCGAAGGAGGCGCTTTTCAATTGTGATTTTAATCTCGAAATTTCCATATCCATCGTCTCCATTTTCCCTTCTGCCGCTTCTACCCTTGCCAGCAGGTGGCCCATGTCCCCCCGCAGAGAATTAATTTCTAATTTAATAACATTTTCAAGGCGTAGAAGCATTGCCTCCATTTCTAGTTTGTTAGGGATATGGGCTCCTGCCAGCTGGTCTTCCCCCCGGCTAAGATCGGTTTCGGTCTCCATAGTGAGGTCCGCTCTAGAATTATTGATTTCGCCTTTGGCCCCGCCCCTGCTCTCCGGGGAGGCTCTGACCTGGGTCTCTTTTCCAGATATTTTTGGACTTGTGGCTTGTCTTAAGTAGTGTTTAATTGTGCTTGTCTCCCCCTTACCACTTTTGGTGGTCGCCTTCTTTGTCTGTTTCGCTTGGTCTTTACTCATATTGACCTTCCTGGTGGGTCTTATCGTCCTGCCCAGTTTTGTTATATGCCTGGGCCGCCTGGGCCCTTTTTCCTCCGCCTCTAACCCTTATATTAGGGCTGTCGCAATAATTACGCCAAGCTACCTTGACGGGGTTCAGAACCCTTTAAGAGTTGAAAGGAAAAAAAAAAAAACGAGCACAAAAGGAAAGAAAAAAAAAAAAAAAAAAGAAACAGATAAACCTTCACCCCTTCAGGTAGAATATTGTGGTATATCCTCCCAAAATCCCACTGTCTCCTCAATCATGCTTTGTATGTCACTCTAATCCGGTGAGGGGGGGTGTGGGATCTGTATATTCCTGAGATGTTTCAGTTTATATCGCCTTCCTATGCGATAATCGCATAGAATTGACCCCTACAGACCCTGTTTGCTGGCCCTTGACACGAAGTTCCAGACAGGATGGTTAGGGCTGATGGGCATGTGTTGAGCCTTCCTCTGATACCCCATAGAGAAAGGGGGGCTGTTTCAATCAATCATTCTGTACCATTCTGTACCAGGAGTCCCATCAGGGTATAAAACGTTTCAGGGGTTGGAGGGAGGCAAGCAATTCACTTTTCCAAGTATAGAATGTGGTATATCCTCCCCTCGTCCCGCTATCTCGCCTGTCATACTATGTATATCGCTCTAGTCAAGTGGGGGAGGATATGGTGTTTGTGCGTTCTGAGGTGTTTCAGCTTTTGTCGCCGTCCATCCTAGAGCAGTAATCGCATGAACTTGTCCCCTGTGATCCCTGTTTACTGATCCCTGGTACGAAGTTACAGATAAGATAGCTGTAAGGGGGCTGTTTCAGGGACCCCTTCTGTAGTCTTCTGTCTCCTCACCCTTTACACCTGCTCGCTATATTAAAGACAGCTGCCTCGTTGCAATTCAGACATTTCCAGCATTAGCAGAGTAAAAAAAAAAAAAAAAAGAGCAATTCCCTTTTTCATAATATATATTGTGGTGTAACCTTCCAGAGGCCCCCTATATTTTCCGTCATGTTATGTTATGTTATGTTAATTGATCTAGCAGAGCCAGAGGGGATATGAGGTCCTTACGTTCCTGGGGTGTTACCGCCTCTGCCCCCCCCCCCCCCCGAGAGGTAATCGCAGGGTTCGTCCCCAACTTGTTCCCGACTGGGGCACCTCTATGATGTTTCAATAGGTACTGTGTGATATCACCCCTTGAGGAGAGCGGCCTAAGCGCCCTGAGGTATTTCATAGAGCTTCATCATAAAGACATAACAGTGATCACCAACCTCAAGGAGCAGACAGGGACTGATAGTAAAGACAAAAAAACGAGACAGTAGAAGAACATGTCCTGGTATAATTTTCGGTTTTGGGGAAAAAAAAAAAGATCCTCTGCCAACCATATCTGTGGATCACTTGGTCTTACCTCCTGGTGGTGCGGGCTTCAGGGAGTGTGTGACGGATACTCACGGTCGGCGTTTTCACAGCTACGCTGACATCCTTTGCCTTGCTGCCGCCTGTGAGTCTGCCGCGCTATGCTTAAGGAGGGGGTTTAGGTGGAGGCAGGGCGGGGAGGAAAAGCTGGTGCTGCACATCCCGTTTCGATGCCGGTTAAAACCGCCGTTTTTGCAGCTTGCCTTGCCTTTGAGATGGAGCCCCAGCCTCCTGTGCTGCTTTTCCCGGGAAGACGAGCTGGCCGGCGGGCGTCCGCAGCATCTTACCCACGGAACGATCCCGCGTCCTCCCTGCCTGCACGCCTGATCTCCTCAGCCCTCAGGCCCCTGAACTCCTCCCTCCGTGCGGACGCTACGTCAGCACGTCCATGCTTCGTAGTATAGAGCTTCATATCCCAGTATGGTGCTTTTCGACAGCCAATTCCGATTTTTCGTCTGACAAAAGCTGGATGTGCAGACTATAAAATGTTTGTCGCAGAGGCGGCTCTCTAATTAGACAAATTAGGTGATAGCCTAAGGCCTCGCACTCACAGGGGCCTTGCGACAGCCTAATTTAAGAGCAACCTCTGTTCACAACAATGCTGCTGCATTGGCGCTGTGCTCCGGCCAGCAGAGGGTTAATGCTGCCTGTGAGCTCCATGGCCAGGCAGTGGAGAGAGGAGGGGGCCATGGCTGTGTCTTGAGGAGGAGGCGGGCTGGCCAGCACTGTGTTGTCTAAGGGAGGAGACTCATTCCAGCAGCCGGAGCAAAATTAAACTATTCCCGCTGCTCCGGAGAAGCAGATTGCCCCCGTCACCCACAACTGGAGTGCTCTGCTAAGCGATCCCCGCACACCTGGAGGAAGCGTCTGACTGGTAAGCAGAGCTGCAGAGGGGGAGAGGAGGGTCCCACCGGGGAGGAAGCCTCATCAGCGTGGTATACGGAGTGATGGAAGGGGGAGGGAGGAGAGAAATGGTGTCTGGCCACCCCTCTCTGGGGCTGTCAATCAGGGTGGGGGGATCTGCACTCCAGCTGCAGGGAGAGCACAGCAACCATGCCACAACCCCTTCTGCAGCCAGCTACCACCAGCATGAGCTAGAGAGCCAGCCCCCCATCCCTGCTCCTTCAGCATCCCTCAGCCACTGGCCTTTAAATCCACCCACTGCCCCATCACCTCCACTACCTTCCTCCTGGTTATCAGTGCCACAGTCAGGGCAGCGCAGTCCTGTGCCAGTGTCCCAGTGTGCCAACCTGTGCTTGAGCCTCTGACCCCTGCCTCTGCCCGGCCCTTACCCCCACCTATGCAGGGCTCCACTGCGGGGGTCTGAATGTGCCAGTCCAGTGCTGATCCTCAGCCATGGTGCTGGCACTGCCTGCTGATTGGATTCTCCGCTGCTATCTCCCTCACTGACACCAGCACTGAGATAGAACACTGACACCAGCATCGAGATAGAACACTGATACCAGCATCGAGATAGAACACTGACACCAGCACCGAGATAGAACACTGACACCAGCACGAGATAGAACACTGACACCAGCATCGAGATAGCACACTGACACCAGCATCGAGATAGCACACTGACACCAGCATCGAGATAGTACACTGACACCAGCACCGAGATAGAACACTGATTCCAGCACCGAGATAGAACACTGACACCAGCACCGAGATAGAGAGCACTGACACCAGCACTTTAAAGCTCTTAATATATGCAATTTATACAATAATTTTTTTTAGCGTTTGAATTATTTTTCCCATTATGGGCGTAAGTGGGGCCTCATGCCTAGGTTTTGCTTAAGGCCTCACAAAGCCTAGAGCCGCCTCTGGTTTGTCGTACGTGAATTCAACGTCCGATTTTCATTTAATTAGTATGGTTTTCGTCCCCAAAAAATCATAAGAGCAAGACTACACATGTTCAGAAACTAAAGAATACATACAAAACTATTCAACACATTACATCACTTCTGAAGTTGTATTCTGTCATATGAGAATTTTCGTATGGTGAGTAACGTCTTCACTTTCGACATGAGACTAGCATGCAACAAAAAATGAACGAACGGTCGTCTGATAATCTGATTGTGTGTACGAGGCTTTAGAGCCATGGCAGATGCTGTCACTGGTGAATTTACCAGCTACAGGTTTGCAAAAAGATCCCTATAAGCAATACTGCAGTAGATACTGCAGTATTTTATCATCCAGAGCATGATCTTTTTTGGAATAACATTTTATTTTTCAGGAAAAGTTTTTAAGAGATCCATTTACTTCTTCTGGTCTAACCAATACTGATGAGGTTTAGCAAAATGCCAAGACATAATCTACAATTAAAGCCGATATCTTGGAAAAAATACCTTCTATTTATCTTATAGATTTTACTTGCCGCCAGGCATAATACTCCAATTACTCTACTTGTCTGCTGGCTGGGGGCTTCTCATTATGGGCCTGGTGCTTTGGGTGGACTCTTTGTGCCTCAGCTCCCCGGGAGAGGCTTGATGTGGTGACCCATGCATAACCGGGACAACTCATGCTCGGCATTTCTATGGGGTGGAAGTTCTGTGGACTTGACCATCTTTTCTCTATATAAATTAATTTATATATAATAGTTTTCATACCATGGGCTTTCTAATTAGAATATCCTTTATTATTCATTATTTACAGACATTATATACTCGCTCCTGATGAGTCGGTCTACCGACGAAACGCGCCAAGCTATTGAGGATGTAATCCCTCACATTTCCATAATTTTTTACAACATTTTTATGAATTCTATTGTATACCATTACTGTACTATTTCTATGAAATTTGTATAAATCTTTTTCCCTGTTATGATAATTAAAGAGGGATTGCACCTAAAAAAAAAATATTAAAAGCCAGCAGCTACAAATACTGCAGCTGCTGACTTTTAATAAATGGACACTTACCTGTCCCAGGGTCCAGCGATGTCGGCAACCGCCGCCATTCTCGTTGAGGGAATCAGGAAGTGAAGCCTTGCGGCTTCACTTCCCGGTTCCCTAATGCTCATGCGCGAGTCACGCAGCGCAATGAGAATGCTCTGCGCTGTCTCTGGGACCCGTGTGTGTCCCAGCAGACAGCGTGGCAGGACAGGAAGATGCATATACTCCCGTGGAAGTCTATGCCCGGAAGTGGGTGCAAATACCTGTCTTAGACAGGTATCTGGACCCCCTCCCCCCTGAAAGGTGCCAAATGTGACATCGGAGGGGGGAGGGTTACGATGAGCGGAAGTTCCACTTTAGGGTGGAACTCCGCTTTATGTTTTATATCATGTCTATTCGAATGTCATGTCTGTACATGTATTGAACACTCATCTGTCACATATAAACGCTTCCTGATATTCATGTTTAACTAATAATAAAACTTCTACTCTTACATTGTTTTTGAGCCTGCCTCATTCAAAGTCCCACACTCGTTTTGTCTTTTGAATTTAGAATAGGGATGGAGACGCACTAACCTCCCTTCCTTGTGCGTTTCATTTAACCGCTTCCCGACCAGCGCACGACTATGTACGTCGACAGAATGGCACGGACAGGCATAAGGGCGTACAGGTACGTCCCCTTTAAGATGCCGCTGTGCCATCGCGCGCGCGCCAGTCGGGACCCCCCGTGAGTCCGGTCGCGGGTCCCGCAGACTCGATAACCGCGATTGTCTCACGGGATGGCTGAACGGGGAGATGCGGAAGTAAACAGCATCTCCCCGTTCTGCCTAGCAACTAGTGACACCGATCTCTGCTCCCTGTGATTGGAGCAGAGATCAGTGTTCACTAGATCACAGCCACGCCCCCCCACAGTTAGTAACACGCCTCTAGGAACACTTAACTCATTTAAATAGCACTGATTGCTGTATAAATGACAATGGTCCCAAAAATGTGTCAAAAGTGTCCGACATAATGTTGCAGTCACAATAAAAATCGCTGATCGCCGTCATTACTAGTAAAAAAAATTTTTTTTATAAAAATCCTATAAAACTATCCCCTATTTTGTAAACGCTATAACTTCTGTGCAAACCAATCAATAATCGCTTATTGCGTTTTTTTTTTTACCAAAAATATGTAGAAGAATATGTATCGGCCTAAACTGAGGAAAAAAATGTTTTTTTATATATTTGGGGGATATTTATTATAGCAAAAAAAATAAAAATAATGTGTTTTTTTTTCAAAATTGTCGCTCTTTTTTTGTTTATAGCGCAAAAAATGAAAACCACAGGGGCGATCAAATACCACCAAAAGAAAGCTCTATTTGTGGGGAAAAAAGGACGTCAATTTTGTTTGGGAACCACGTCGCACGACCGCACAATTGTCAATTAAAGCGACGCAGTGCCGAATCACAAAAAGTGGTCTGGTCTTAAGCCAGCAAAATGGTCCGGTCTGAAAGTGGTTAAAGTCCCAGTATATGGAGATATAAACCCCCCCCCCCTTGTATGTTGTAACTGGGATGGAGGCAGAGCTTCAATACAATGGGTTATACCTACCTTTTTAATCGCATACTTAGGGGTACTTATAAACACTATGGTTTCTTCATATACTTCCTTTCTTAATTATTGTTTCACTTATACTTATGCTGATTCTTTATGATCATCACTTTACACGATCGTATATGGTCACTTGCTCATTCCTCATTTCTCTTGGGCTATAATTATTTTCCCCACTTTGTATTGCTTTATTCTCATGCAATCTTCTTTGTACATCTATTGGTTGGTTGTTTTATTGGGTCCATCTTTGCACTGTCTCGTCACTCTCTTTCTCTTTCTCTTTCCTTTCTCAAGTTCTTTATTTCTATGGTGCTTGGCAGTGCTATCGGGTTTATCATAAAAAATACCTTCTATTTATCGTATAGATTTTACTTACCTTTACCAGGCATAATACTCCAATTACTCTACTTGTCTGCTGGCTGGGGGCTTCTCATTATGGGCCTGGTGCTTTGGGCAGACTCTTTGTGCCTCAGCTTGATGTGGCGACCCATGCACAACCGGGACAACTCATGCTCGGCATTCCTATGGGGTGTAAGTTCTGTGGACTTGACCATCTTTTCTCTATATAAATTCATTTATATCTAATATTTTTCATACAATGGGCATTTTAATTAGAACATCCTTTATTATTCATTATTTACAGACATTATATACTCGCTCCTGATGAGTCTGTCTACCGACGAAACGCGTCAAGCTATTGAGGATGTAATCCCTCACATTTCCATCATTTTTTACAACATTTTTATGAATTCTATTGTATACCATTACTGTACTATTTCTATGAAATTTGTATAAATCTTTTTCCCTGTTATGATAATTAAGTTCTATATCCTGTCTATTTGGATGTACTCATCTGTCACATATAAACGCTTCATGATATTCAGGTATAACTAATAATAACATTTCTACTCTTACATTGTTTTGAGCATGCCTCATTTAAAGTCCTACACTCGTTTTGTCTTTTCAATATCTTGGAAAAGTAAACGTCCTCGCTTGCAGTGGGGCTATGCTATATAGGGGTTAACTGGTGGTTTATATCTAGGGAACGATAAAAGCAGTTTTGCTTATCCGATCCGAAAAAAAACAGTTTGCTGTAACCAATTATAATGTGTGAGCTGGAGTTTCACTTCAAATTGTTAGTGTATTTAAATCTGCTAGTACATCGAACACTACCATCCCCCCTCGACTGACGATGCTGCTGTCTGCTGTGCTCCTTCATTCACAGTGTCTGCAGTGCACTCCAATACAGGAGGTGTGTTACTGGCCAGATCACTAGGTGAAAACACAGGGAAAAAAACTTTTGGTTTTGGGTTTAATACCGCTTTAATGTAGTAGTAATAAATATATGGTTTCTGTTAAGGAATGTATTGCCATAATAAGCCAGAGTATGATTGTAATAATATCTAGTCCAATGCCTCGTACACACGAGCGGATTTGCCATCGGAAAAAACTTGGATGTTTTTTCCGACGGAATTCCGCTCAAGCTTGGCTTGCATACACACAGTCACACAAAAGTTCTCTGAACTTTCGACTGGAAAGAACGCGGTGACGTACAACACGAGCCGAGAAAATTAAGTTCAATGCTTCAGAGCATGCTTTGAATTGTTTCCGAGCATGCGTAGGAATTTTGCGTGTCGGAATTGGTACAGACGATTGGAATTTCCGATCGCAACTTTTTCCGACCGAAAAATCTTTGACACGCCAGACACCCCTAACAGACGTCCAGTGTGCATGAGGCCTAATGATGCCATTCTTAGTACATGTGAAAATGGTTATATCTTGGCAAAAACAAAGATACCAGGTAAGAATAGGATTTGTTTTGTGTGTTTCACAGTTCCACACAATTTGGGAGACCTAGAGAAAAGTGCAGCTTTTGCCCAGGGCAACCAAAAAATATTTTTTTTGTGTTCACTTTCCCAGCATTGATTTGAGAGGGCAAAAACTGGTTGCTATGGACCTCAGCTCTGCTTTAGTTCCAGTGCTTTTAAAGCATTTTCATTGCTTCTTGATCACTGTGGTTTGCTCTGGAAGGCAGCATATGAAACGATTGCAATGCAAACACTTGATAGGTAGATACAATATTTTCTTTGTAATACTGCAATCACACTTTACTCTGTATCAAACAAAGCCTTTTTTTTATTGGAGAAACATCTCTGTTCACCGAAGCTTGTTTTATCATTCCTCCTGAAAAATAATAGAACTCTAAATAACTACAAGAAGTAATTAAGCCTAATGTGAAAATAACTGGTTTACACAGCATTTCCCCCCTTCGATTTTGTGTTACAACTATAATAATTCCACAATTACTTAATTTAATTTCTCCACAGTTGTGAAAATAACTGTTAGAACTTGTTTTGCTTTGTTACCTCCAAATGTATTGTGCAGCGGATGCTTTACTGTAATATGTAATTTATTTGTGCTGGGAAAGCAATCCAGCTAAAATCTAGTAATAGGAAAATACATTCAGATGTGTACTTTTTAAAGGAAAAATGTCATGACTGAAGTACTGGGTGTGTGTGTTCTGTGTGATGCTAATCCGTTTCTGTATTATCCTGTGCAGAAAAAGAGTCAGTATATGGTTGCACACACAAATGCATTAAATTATCAGAAAATACTGGAGCAAAGTTGTTATTTGTGAGCCCAAAAGCTGCTCATAGGGGTTGATGAAAAAAATGAATCATCTATGGTCAGCCTTAGGCTGGGTACACACGGGTTCGAAAAATGACTGAAAATCGGTGGTTCGGCAGGAACGGACAGACTTTCGGCTTGTGTGTGCAGCTCCCTGCGCGACAGAAGCCGGGCTTTTGTCAAGGCAGCTTCTGTCTACCAGCTTCTGTTGAACAAGCATGTAGGAAAACCAGCATACAATCAGCAATCGCAGCCAATGGCCAACGGCACATCTGTTTGCACTCTCCCTCAAGTACTATCCTAATGATTTACTCTTCCTTGAACATGGTTGGTACACCTTGATCTTCTTCCCACTACACGTCTCTTTGGGAGCATAATTTGGTGACCCCTATCGACCCTGAGGAATGGAACAAAGTCTGGTCTTCTATTGCAAAATGCTCATTTGGGCTGGGTTCACACTATTTGCGGCGCGGCTTGCAGCAGGGGGTCCCTGTTCACCATTTCAGGTCTGAATTAGGTCCACATTTTTGCCTGAATTTAGACCTGAAACAGAGCCAAAGATGCACAGGACCCTTCTGAAGTGCGCTCAGTGGCTGCCCTGGAGATGTGTGAACCGGCTCCATTGAGAGCCAGTCACAGTCTCCTGTCATGTAAACTGGATGCGGGGAAAACCGCATCCGATTCGCATAAGTGTGAACCTAGCCTTCGGGGTCCATGCACACTGGCTTAAAAATTGCTGCTTCTACAGGAGTTTTGTGTTTTGCCTGTAGAAGTAGCTCAATGTTATCCTATGTGTCCATGCACAATAGGACAATTAGAGGCATATTTTAAGCTCAACCTTTAGAGGCAGGAAAAAAAACTTTCTGGTTTGCATTTCTGATTGCAGCTTTCTGGCAAAAAAAACCCACAAAACTCTCCTAAATTCGCCTAAACTATGTACAAAAAACACTATATGAGCATTTTTTTTCTGCCAAGGGAACTGGAGTTTTTTTTAAGCCCAGTGTGCACCGAGCCTAATTACTATAACCCTGGAGTGCGCATATAAAGTTTTACCAAGATGGTACTGGGTTCTAACTGGCATAGCACATGCAAATGCTATATATAATCATATATTTACCAAGACCGACCAAAAAAAGGGAGCATGTGGACTATCTCGGTACAGGTTGAAAAAAATATACAAATGAATATATAACCGGACATAAAAAATAAACAACAATTTATTAGTGCAAAATACACAATTGATTTCTAAAATTACAGATGGTGTGGTATTTCAACTAGTTTCGCGGGATGACCACTTCATCAGGAATAGGGATGAGCTGAACACCCCTCAGTTCGGTTCACACCAGAACCTGCGAACGGACTGAAAATTTGCCCGAACTTTCGAACCCCATTAGTTTATGGGGTTTGAACGTTCGAAATCAAAAGTGCTAATTTTAAAGGCTAATATGCAAGTTATTGTCCTAAAAAGGGTTTGGGGACCCGGGTCCTGCCCCAGGGGACATGTATGAATGCAAAAAAAAGTTTTAAAAACAGCCGTTGTTTCGAGAGCACTGATTTTAATGATGCTTAAGCCCCATACACACGGTAGGATTTTCCGATGGATTCTGTCCTATCGGACAATGTTGTCGGAAATTCCGACCGTGTGTAGGCACCATCGGACAGTTTCCATCGGATTGTCCGACGGACAAAGTCCTATCTCCTGCTGGATAGATTTTTTGACAACGAAGTCCGATCACACCAAATCCGATCTTGTGTAGCGAATTCCGACGGACAAAGTGCTACGCATGCTCAGATCACATTACAAGACCAAAGCTATTGGCTACTAGCCTCTACGTAGTCCCGTCGTAGGCAACAAACGTCACCACGTTCAGAATGATCGGATTTTCCGACAACTTTGTCCGACCGTGTGTACGCAAAACCAACATCGGACAAAGTACGACGGACATGATCCGACGGACCTGGTCCTCGGATAATCCGAGCGTGTGTATGGGGCTTTAAAGTGAAAAAAAAAGTTAAATATTCCTTTAAATATCGTGCCCGGGGGTGTCTATAGTATGCCTGTGAAGTGGCACGTGTTTCCCATTTTTAGAACAGTCCCTTCACAAAATGACATTTCTTACGAAAAAAAAGTCATTTAAAACTGCTTGCGGTTTTAACCACTTCAGCCCCGGACCAATTGGCAGCCAAAGGACCAGGCCCCTTTTTGCGATTCGGCACTGCGTCGCTTTAACTGACAATTGCGCGGTCGTGCGACGTGGCTCCCAAACAAAATTGGCGTCCTTTTTTTCCCACAAATAGAGCTTTCTTTTGGTGGTATTTTATCGCCCCTGCGGTTTTAATTTTTTGCGCTATAAACAAAAATAGAGCGACAATTTTGAAAAAAATGCAATATTTTTTACTTTTTGCTATAATAAATATCCCCAAAAAATATATAAAAAAACGTTTTTTTTCTCAGTTTAGGCCAATATGTATTCTTCTACATATTTTTGGTAAAAAAAATCGCAATTAGCGATTATTGATTTGTTTGCGCAAAAGTTATAGTGTTTACAAAATCGGGTATAGTTTTATAGAATTTTTATTAATATTTTTTTTTACTAGTAATGGCGGCGATCAGCGATTTTTATTGTGACTGCGACATTATGGCGGACACATCGGACATTTTTGACACATTTTTGGGACCATTGTCATTTATATAGAAATCAGTGCTATTTAAATGCACTGATTCCTATGTAAATGACAGTGGCAGTGAAGGAGTTAACCACTAGGGGGCGGGGAGGGGCCAAGTTTGACGTGTTGTGTTTTTTTACACAGTAGGGGGCGTGGCCGTACGTTTGACGTCATTGATCGGCTTTCTCGATGACAGGGAACAGCCGATCAATGACAGGCAGAGTAGGAAGAGCGGGGAGAGGTTTGTTTACACAAACCTCTCCCCGTTCTTCAGCTCTGTGACCCGTTGCGGGACACCAGCGGTGATCGGGTCCGCTGGTCCCGCGGCCGTGGTCGCGGAGCTCCCGACCGGGTCGCGCGCGCTAGGCAATTAAAGGGGACGTATATATACGTGCCTTTGCCTAGCCGTGCCATTCTGTAGACGTATATCTACAGGAGGCGGTCGGGAAGCGGTTAATGTAATGTCTGGTCCCGGCAATATGGATGAAAATCATTGAGAAAAATGGCATGGGTACCCCCCCTGCCCATTACCAGCCCCTTTGGGTCTTGTATGGATATTAAGGGGAACCCCGTACCCAAATTAAAAAAAGGAAAGGTGTGGGGCCCCTAGGCCCTATATACTCTGAACAGCAGTATACAGGCGGTGCAAACAAGACAGGGACTGTGTAGGTTTGTTGTTAAGTAGAATATGTTTGTAATTTTTAAAGTGCAGCTCCAGTCAAAAAATCAATTTTTAAGCTTTTTGGAAAACATAGGGAAGGGTTATCACCTCTGTAAAAGTTTTGTTTCCTGTCTGTGCACCTCTTCAGAAGATTTCACCTCACTTTCTGTCCCAATGACAAATGTTTTTTGAAAATTTGGGGTTTTTAGTAAAACAAGGATTAAGATAAAGCAACAGGGGAGAGGAGACACGTTTGTCCCATATCAACACTTACAGGAGAGAATTTCCCTTCCTAGGGGATGCACGACAGGCCAGTAGCTCAATTGCATACTGTGCAAGCTCTGGCCAGTGATCTCACTTCCTGTTGTCTCCTTCCGTTTGCAAGTAGGAGACGTTTGTAAGTTGGATGTTTGAAAGTAGGGGCCTGCCCTATATGCTCTGCAGAAATTTGGGCCTAAGGTGTTGGTGTTGCCACAACACTGTAAGCCCTCAAAATGACTCTTGGTGGGCGCTGGAACTATTATATCAAGAATTGTAATTACATGTCATTGTTGAACAGTGGTAGAAAAATTGGTTAAACAGGGGCTGAAGAATTGGGCCTTAGGCACTGATGCTGGTGCCACAACACTGCAACCCCTCACAGATACTCTAGTTGGAGTGCAGGAATGAGCCCTGCTGCAAAGTATTGCATCAAAAATTGTAATTACACGCCCCTGTTAAACAGGGGCTGAAAAATTGGGCCTTAGGCACTGGTGCTGTTGCCACAACACTGTAACCCCTCACAGATACTCTAGTTGGAGCATAGGAATGAGCCCTGCTGCAAAGTATTGCATCAAAAATTGTAATTACACGCCCCTGTTAAACAGAGGCTGAAAAATTGGGCCTTAGGCACTGGTGCTGGCGCCACAACACTGCAACCACTCACAAATGTTGTAGTTGAGTGCAGAAACGAACCCTCCTGCAAAATATTGCATCAAAAGTTGTAATTACACGCCCTGTTAAACAGGGGCTGAAAAATTGGGCCTTAGCCACTGGTGGCGGCGCCCAGAACCAAAAATGTTCTTACAAGCTATCAGCATGATTATTGAGGAAGAGGATAGTCACTCAGCATAACAGGATAGTCACTCAGCATCAGCATAGGCAGTCTTGAAGGGATCTGACATTTCAAAAAAAATATTCGGTTAAATCAGCATCAGGTGCTTGGTAGCTGGTGGTGATCCAAGACTGATTCATTTTTATAAAGGTCAGTCGATCAACCAAGTCGGTGGAGAGGCGCACTCTGTGATCGATTACAAAGCCTCCAGCAGCACTGAATATGCGTTCCGAAAGAACGCTGGATGCAGGACAGGCCAGTAGCTCAATTGCATACTGTGCAAGCTCTGGCCAGTGATCCATCCTCAAGACCCAGTAACCCAGAGGATTTTTAGTGGGAAAGGTGTCCAAGTCTGATTCTTGCCTCTAGGTATTCCTGCACCATTTAAATCAGACGCTGGCAATGGTTGTTGGAACCGATCATACCTTGGGGCTGCGGACTAAAAAATTGTCTGAACGTATCGGTCAGACGGCCACCTTCTCCACCTTCTGTGGCTGACCGAAGCCTCAGCAACACATTGTCCAGGACCAGGAATTTTTAACCTCCCAGGCTCTGGAAACGCGTTGCACAAACCTTTCTGCAAGGCCCCCCGAAGATGTTTCCTCCTCTGCTCCCTCTGCAACAGCAAGATAAGTTCCGCAACCTTACCCTTGTAACGTGGATCAAGGAAGGTTGCCAGCCAGTAATGATCCCTCTCTTTGATCCGACAAATAGGTGGATTCTTCTGCAGGCTTTGCAGGATCAGGGAGGCCATGCAGCATAGGTTAGCTGAGGCATTCGGTCCAGAGTCCTCTGGGTCACTAAGGACAACATGATCTGCAGCCACCTCCTCCCAGCCCGGTACAAGTCCACGGGTTTCTTGGGACTGTAAATGATCCCTAAAAGACTGCTGCTGATGCTGAGTGCCAGGCTCCGCCTCCATGCTGACACAGTCTTCCTCCTCCTCTTCCTGTGTGATCGACGGACCAGCAGGAACACTGTCTGGATAAAGGGGGCCTTGAGAGGTAAGGAAGTCCTCCTCTTCCTGCCTCGGTTCTGCCTCAAGTGCCCTGTCCATTATTCCATGCAGCATGTGCTCCAACAGGTGGACAAGAGGGACAGTGTCACTGATGCATGCACTGTCACTGCTCACCATGCTCGTGGCTTCCTCAAATGGTGACATGACAGTGCATGCATCCCTGATCACTGGCGTGGGGAAAAAAAACAAGCTCCCCTGACTGGTGCCGTAGTTGCACAGGTACTCATTGATGGCCCTCTGCTGCGTGTGTAACCGATGCAGCATGGCCAACATTGAGTTCCACCTGGTGGGCATGTCACAGATTAGGCGGTTCTTGGGCAGGTTAAATTCCTTTTGGAGGTCAGCCAGCTGAGCACTGGCATTATATGACCGGCGGAAATGCACACAGACTTTCCTGGCCTGCCTCAGGACATCCTGTAAGCCTGGGTACCTGCCCAAGAACCGCTGCACCACCAAGTTAAGGACGTGAGCCACATAGGGGACATGGGTCAGTTGTCCCTGTCGAAGGGCGGAGAGAAGGTTGGTGCCATTGTCACAAACCACCATTCCTGGCTTAAGCTGGCATGGCGTCAACCACCTCTCAGCCTGCCCCTGCAGAGCTGACAGAATCTCTGCCCCAGTGTGGCTCCTGTCCCCCAAGCACACCAGCGAAAGCACCGCATGGCATCTTTTTGCGTGTATACTTGCGTAGTACCTTGAACGCCTACGGAGCACCGCTGGTTTCGAGGACAAAGCACAGGAAGAGGCCATGGAGGAAGAAGAAGAGGAGGGGTGGAGGAGAGAGGTGTGTCAGAATCACCAGTAGTATCATTTTGGAGGTGTGGTGGCGGAACAACCTCCAACACTACTGCACCTTGTCCGGCATCCTTCCCAGCTGCCAGAAGAGTCACCCAATGTGCCGTGAAAGATAGGTAACGTCCCTGTCTATGCCTGCTGGACCATGAGTCAGTGGTAATATGCACCTTACCGCTGACTAGCGAGGCCAAAACATTGCCTTCCACATGCCCTCCGTGAGAAAAAGTGGCGTTTGTGAACCTGCCACTGAGGAACCGCACATTCCACAAACTCACGGAAGGGGGCAGAGTCTACCAACTGAAAAGGCAGCAGTTGAAGTGCTAGCAATTTAGCCAAGCTAACATGGGTTCGACTCGAACACGAAGCTCATCCCTAATCAGGAAATACAGGAAATACATCTGAAAAAGTTATAAAAAATTCCATAACATAATATGATATATTCATTTGTATATTTTTTTCAACCTGTACCGAGATAGTCCGCATGCTCCCTTTTCTTGGTGGGTCTTGGTTGGGGACCAGACTCCCAAACCTCTATTCTACTTAACTCGGATGATGGTACATTTGGTATTTACTGTTACGTATTTTACTGTATTTTGTGATGCCACCCATTTTCTTAGAGCCAGTAGGTGGTGTCCAAATTGGAAAGCTTGCCATGGGAAGAAAGCGTTAAAGGGGCCACAAGCTTTGAAGATTGCCCAATAGAGCCTTTTTGCAAGGGCAGCTAAGGATGCAATTGCCTGGGGTGAAGTCGAGGAAACTCTCCACAAGGTTAGAAAGTACTCATTCTCTTCACTGAACAACTGGAGGAGTTAATCCATGAAGAATTGAAGGGGTCAGAGAAAAATGCCCTTATAAACAGGCTGTCAAAGCTGACTGTATAACCTGAAAGGTCAACCTGCAGGGTGGGTGCATCATTAATGTAGCTTGCAAGACATGTCACCTTGCTGTCACATTCAAGGTGGCTCTAGTCTGAAAATTAGATCTAGATCTGAAGTACTCCTGCATACTGTAGCATCTGCAGGTGCCGGAAGACCAGCAATAACCAGCCCATGTGCTGAATGGGTCTAATGGGAGTGGTTCATAATTATCAACCAGCTGCTGCACCTGCAGGACTCTGAGGAAAGTGGCAGGGTCTGCACCCCTTTAGAAGTGATTTCCTATTGGGAGTATCTTTTTTATCAAAAATTACATTTTTGTTGCAGTGGATGCCAAAAATCTGACTTGTATCTTGGTGCAGACTTCTGAGAAAATCAGTGAGCCAGTCATACAAGCATGAAATTATGTTTCAGGGGGGTATTCTGTACACATTCTGTGTACAGAGCACCTCCAGATAGTCATGTTGCATTGCATTTTACAATAAATAAAAATATGTATTTGGGAGTAGACAGGATACAGCCATCTACGGGGTGACCACTAGCAGGTCAGGGTGAATATCATCTTACAAAAAAATGAAAATTCAAAAAGGTCCAGCATACAAGCGACAACTCCCAAATAGATACAAGGAGGCAAAATCCTACGGCCTGGGAAAAAGTTTAGTAAAGGAACTGGAGAAGTACCCAATCTTCATTATTGAAGCCTTAAAGATCTAAGGCACCTGTCTTGGGAGAACAGTGGAAGTCCTTTCAAGGGTGCACTCATGCAGGGGGTGCCTGTGTGAAGCTTTGCGCACACACCTGGATGGAAAATATTCAGGATCTGTGGGCCATATCAGCTATATTGGCGTGACATTGGTGGAAATTTAAGGGAGGTCCATCTTTCTGGTACAATCATTTTTATTGAAAAAGTATAACATCATGACTAATGATCATATAACATTGATAGGTGGAAAGTCCACCTTTCAATCTCTTCCAGTCAGCCAGGCTACCAGAGTTGATGGAAAGTAAAAAATTCTGGTCCAGTTTGTAGCTGGTTTAAAAGAAAAAAAAAACAAAAAACAAGCAATCGTGAAGGTTCCAGTTGCCCAGAGGAGATGAGGATTCGGTTCACCTCTGTTCCTAGCAAAAAAAAAATCAAAAATGAAAATCAGGTAATCTGTGCCCGGTGCTAAAGTTGAAGAAAAAAACAAAACTCAACAAGCACAGGAAGTGTGAGTCGTGCAAGATGGAAAACCTCCAATCAATTGTATTATTCATAAATCTGGGAGTCTGGATGCTCTGTAGGTTTATCAGACACCTGCTTGTCCCAATTCATCCTCAATCCCTCTACTAGTTGCAGTGCCTCCCCTTCGGTCTGTACATCTCCCCCAGGGCATTCACAAAGGTCTTACTATCTGCAATAGTGACGGGAAAAATTCAGTATAACTTCCACAAGGGAATATCCGTCCTCTGATAGAGAAAGCTAAAGGTGCTTTGGGAGTGAAGTCCTCTTCCAGCAGAATAGTGCCGGAGTATCATTGGTTCTTCGTAACTGACCAATTGTTTTCGGATGGAACATTATCACATCAAACCCCAGCTAGAAATGTTGGGGGACGCATTTCAAAGAGCAGGCTGTTCAAAGTCATGGGATGGTAAGCTAAGATGTTCAAAGCACTTCTGTCTTTCACTCCTTTTTAGAAAGAGGAGCAAGATTTGTACTGTGCCTAGACAGCAGTGAAGGGGTAGAATTATTAGGCTGTCAGTGGAACTTCCTGTATCAATAATTGCAAATATACTATTTTGGCTTAGGATGCCCTAGTGTCTGTCTCTCCTACACTTAAGCATTGAGTCACCACTGCCACTTCCAGTGATGAAGGATTTCCTCTCTCATGGACAGTTTTGCCATCCAGCTCCAAGAGACTACTTTTTATGGCATGGAAGTTGAGAGGCAGAGGCTACCAAGTCAAGGGTGCTCAGTGCAGATAGTGCCTACCTTGTGTCAAACCAGAGAGCTCTTCATGAATAAGACTTACCAAAGAATATGGGAAAATTATGCAAATCTCACACAGCAAAAGCCTGGAGTCCTTTATCACCTAAACCAGCCAAGGTACTACAGTCCTTACAACTGGGGCTGAACAGGGGCCTAGGTTCAAATATGTTTTAAAGTTCAAAGTTCAGCCTTGTCTGCACTTGCAAGGGTTTAAGGAGTCCTTAACCCTTTAGTGATGCAATTCTTAAAAGGCTTGCATTAAATTATAGACCTCCCAGCAAACCATTGTTCCCTATGTGAAACTTGCTTATGGTTTTCATTTCTATCAAGGCCTCATTTCTATCCTACAGAATTGGCCACTCTCTGCAATCTAACCCTGAAGACCATATTTCTGGTTGCTACAACCTCTGTGAAAAAGGGTGTCAGAACTGCAGGCTTTGTACTCAAGGAGCCTCACTTAATGTTCTACCTGGACAGAATAGTCCTAAAACTCCAGACTGCTTTTATCCATGGGGTGCCTTTCTCCTTCCAAGTTAACCAGGAAGTCAATTTACCAACTTTATTGGTTGAATAAGAGAATCATATCCCCTGGATGTTGAGCTAACTGGTGACCTGCTTGGCAGCTACCTTTTTTTCCGGAAAGCTGAAATCTGTACTTGGTTGCAGCGTGGCTTAAGGCAGGGTCAGTCAGCATTAACACGTTCAGTCACCTTCTAGATTGTTAAGACAATTAAAAGAGCCTACTCTTCACAAGACCTTCCTGTTTCAGAGGTCTTAAGAGCACATTCAACTAGGGCAGTGCCAGCTCAGTGCTGAGTCTCCTGAGGCTATTTGAAAGTCAGCAATATGGTCCTCCCAGGACACCTTCATTACATTTTAATAGGTGAACCCGGCTCACGACAGTCAAATTTGGGAAATTCATGGTGAATACTTAAGCTACTGATTACAAAAAAATTTCTCACACCCTCCTGTATGGCGAGTTAGTTCCCATTGTATGCTGCCATGATGCACCAAGAAAACGAAAAATTGTATACTCGCCTTTCCGTAATTTTCCTTTCTTAGTGCATCTTCATAGCAGCATAAAGATGCCCACCCAAATGGTGAGAGTTACAGAGAATGCTGTGAGGCGGGTCTGTCTTTCATTTATAGTTAACCAGATCTATCAGGTTATGGGGGCGGAGTCACAACCCATTGTATGCTGCCATGAAGATGCACCAGGAAAGGAAAATTACAGAAAGGTGAGTATACAATTTTCCATTTTATAGTTGCTGAGAAGGAAGCAGAGTTGCTTGGGGTGTCCCGCATTTTAAAAGGCAAAACTTTTCTGACATATTGTTCCAAAAAATTATTGTGAAAAAATTCTGAACTCTCATTATTTCTCCCTATGCAATAAAATAAATGAACAAGTTTTCAGTGATTGTCCTGAAGGATGTGTGCACCATGATTAATTATACTACTTACAGAAAAATAAGTTATAAAAATTCATATAGTGTTTCCAAATAAATATAAATTTATACATCTAATTACACAAATGTGCCAAAATTACATCCTGTCAAATATATGTATAATATTCAGTGCAAATAAGTCCCAAAAATCCCATTAGTCATTGCGTTCTTTCGTTTTTATATCAAACAGTGTTCTTTAAAGTTCTCAGCAAATCAACAGGTACTCCCACTACTTCTTCCACCTCTAATCTCATAAGAACTCAGTTTCTGATCCTTCTGTACAAAATATGTCAAACTGTGCTCATTACTTTTCAATTCCCAGGAGAAGTATCAATTCAAGGAACCAAACAACATAATGTACAATTTGTTTTATGCCGCGTACACACGAGAGGACTTTTCGACAGCAAAGGTCAATGGGAACGAATCCGTCTGACAATTCGATCGTGTGGGGGCTCCATCGGACTTTTGCTGTCGAAAAATCCGACAGACTTTAGAAATAGAACATGTTTTAAATTTTCCCGCCGGAACTCCGCTGGACCCAGTTCCTATCGAAAAATCCGCTCGTCTGTGTGCTAGTCCGACAGACAAACAACGACGCTAGGGCAGCTATTGGCTACTGGCTACGAACTTCCTTATTCTAGTCCGGTCGTACGTCATCACGTTCAAATCTGTCAGAATTTAGTGTGATTGTGTGTGGCCAAGTCTGTTCATTCGAAAAGTTTGTCGGAACTCTGTCGAAAGTCCACTTGTGTGTACGCGGCATTACAGTTTAAAAACAGTAACCTACCTTTTGTAAAATTAAATATTAAATGCATGCAATTATTTTAAAAAGCAATTTGTGCATTTATTATATATTTGCATTTGGGCCTGTAAAGCATTACACCCATGATCACTGTGAACACAAATTTTAGTTCTGTCATGCTGTGATAGTGTGAGCAATCCCTTACAGAAGGACTGTTAATTTCAAGAATGAATTTCTCCACAGTGCCTGTAGACACAGGTCAGTAAGGACTTGTATATTATCCTATTCTCTGCTTCTTATGAATATGCAATGAATAAGTAGTGTCTATAGCCTGGCTACAGTTATACTTTAAAAGTTAGAGTTAAGGGCTAGGCTGAGAATTAAGGGCTGATAGGGTTAAATGCTAGATTTCAGTCATCCTGGCACACAGGAGCTGCTGAGGATCCTGGGCTCTCCCACTTCTACAAGGAGCCCAGGACAGGGGGAGCTCAGGGAACATCCATTTCCTGATCTCTACGATTAATGAACTTGGAAGCGCTCAGTTCTAAGCATTTCTGGGTTCAGAGCTGTCAAAATCCCAGCTTGTATACTGAATAAACCACCTATCAAGCACATTCCTGTGCTTGATCTGCTGAAGAGGTGGGCAGCCAGGGAGATATTAGGGGTCTAATAGACTCCTGATGTCTATAAGAGAACTGTCACCCGACAATGTTATCACATAGGGGGCCTAATAGCACCTTGTTATACCAATGAAGATATGTTAAAAAAAAGTTTAAAAAAATGTAAATGATATTCAAATTAATAAAAATAAAACAAAAAAAGTAACAGCAACCCCATCACCCCACACACACCCTCTTCAGAATGCAAACACACACAGTGTGTTATCGTGTATGTAAACAGCAATTGTGACACACATTTTAGGTATTAACGTGAATGTCAGGATGAAAGCCTACAAAGGCTTTTGAAAAAATAGGCTTTAATCTATTCGTCACATACAGTATGTACAGTTAAAGTGGTTGAAAACCCTTACATATACAGAATGAAGTGACAAGCCTCAATATGAGTTGTACCTGTTTATCTGCAGACATCTCTTCTGTAGATCATTCTTAAAACACACAGATCAAAGGATTTTTTCTCCGCTCTAGTAGCAGGGGGCGGGGATCTGATGTCACACACACTGCAGGGCATTGAGCACAGAGTTCCCAGATGTCTGACTGCTGACTGGAGGAAAGGGACACACACCCCTCTACACTCTATCTGCAATTTATTTTCTTTTCCTTCATACAATTGGTCAAGCCAAGTCAGACAACTCATGCCTAGTCTCTTGTGCACCCTGTGGTCCCGAGTCCACAACGTCTGGATTGTATTTTTTCTGCCTCTGCCAATTGCTATGCATCCGCTGCTTTTGCCAGCCTGTCAAAACTCATATGCAGGCAGTGGCAGTTCAGAGCCAAAAGAGGCTCTCCTTAGCTCCTCCTGCAACTGTTCCCAGACAATGAACTTTACAGACCTATTCCAAATAAGCCATAAAAGAGGTTTCAAACAAGCCATCACTGTGTTAATGCACATACGTTAATGCATGTTACAGCGAGCTTACAGTTAAAGAGTAACTTCACTTTTGTGGGGGAAAAAAATAGAACATGAAGAAAAAATAATATAGCACAGCCCTCAAAAATTCCACTCACCCTTTTGCATTTTGCAAGTGAATTTTGAGGGCTGGTGAGGAAGGGCTGCCTGGGAGCAGGCGGGTTGTATGGGAGTCCTTCTCCCAGCGCTCGTGGAGGGGAAGAGAGGAGAGCAGGCGGCCGGATGATCAGAGCGCAAGGAACATCACTAGCGGCTTTCATTTCAATAGCAGAGTATTCCCCGCACTCACTGTCACACACACAGCGCCGCCCCCTGGTCCCAGGACTTTGATAGACAGATCACCCGTCCAATCCCAGGATGAGTGATATCAAAGTTCCCCTGCCTGGGGGCAGGGCTGTATGTGACGCCGAGCAGTGGGAACTCTCTGCTATTGAAATGAAAGCTGTTCCAGTGATGTTCCTCGGCGCTCTGATCATCCGGCCGGCAATCCTCTTCCTCTCCTCTGTTCCCCTGCATGGTGGACACAAGGAGGCTGCATGGTGGACACAGGTAGGCTGCATGTTGTACACAGGGAGGCTGCATGGTGGACACAGGGAGGCTGCATGGTGGACACAGGGAGGCTGCATGGTGAACAGAGGGAGGCTGCATGATGGACACAGGGAGGCTGCATGGTGGACACAGGTAGGCTGCATGTTGGACACAGGGAGGCTGCATTGTGGAGACAGATAGGCAGCATGATGGACACGGGTAGGCAGCATGATGAACATGGGTAGGCTGCATGATGGACATGGGTAGGCTGCATGGTGGACACGGGTAGTCTGCATGGTGGACACGGGTAGGCTGCATGGTGGATACGAGTAGGCTGCATGATGGACACGGGTAGGCTGCATGATGGACAGAGGTAGGCTGCATGGTGGACACAGGGAGGCTGCATGGTGAACAGAGGGAGGCTGCATGATGGACACAGGGAGGCTGCATGGTGGACACAGGGAGGCTGCATGGTGGACACAGGTAGGCTGCATGTTGGACACAGGGAGGCTGCATGGTGGAGACAGATAGGCAGCATGATGGACACGGGTAGGCAGCATGATGGACACGGATAGGCTGCATGGTGGACACGGGTAGGCTGCATGGTGGACATGGGTAGTCTGCATGGTGGACACGGGTAGGCTGCATGATGGACACGGGTAGACTGCATGATGGACACAGGTAGGCTGCACGGTGGACACAGGGCGGCTGCATTGATGGGCACAGGTGAGGCTGCATTGATGGGCACAGGTGAGGCAGCATGGTGGACACAGGGAGGCTGCATTGATGAGCACAGGTGAGGCTGCATTGATTAGCACAGGTGAGGCTGCACTGATGGGCACGGATAAAGTTGTTGTTTATATTTATTTTTAGAACTTAATTCTGCATAAAACATTTAAGTTTAATTTCATGAGATAATTTATGAGAGCCTGTTTAGGGGTCGGATTAGGGGCGGGGCAGGGTAGGGGTTGGGTGGGGCAACTGGTAACGAGTAACCCCTGAGGCCTGGCTAGTAGCTAAGCCCTGATATAGTGTATACAATTGCAACACAAGTCATATTGTAATTGAATGTTATTAAAAATTACCTTTTCTTTTCAATATGCAACTGCTGTAATTTTCTGAAAATGCAATGCAATATGGCTACCTGGAGGTTTTCTGTACAAAGAATGTGTACAGTATGCCCCCCCCCCCCCCCCCGATATGTAATTTCCTGCTTGTGTGATTGGCTCACTGATTTTCACAGAAGTCTGCACTAAGATGCCAGTCAGATTTTAGGCATCCCCTGGAACAAAAATGTAATTTTTGGTGAAATACTACCAATAGGAAATCACATCTAAAGAGATGCAGGCCCAGCAGCTTTCCTCATTAGAGCCCTGCAGGTGCACAGCTGATTGATATTTATGAAAGCACTCCCTTCAGACTCACTTTACCACATGAGCACACAGAAACACACAGGGATTTCTTCAGAATAACAAAAGGTAGGAATCTGCAACAAAGTTTGTTAAACATCCCTGTAATGTACATCGATCACCCAAACGATAATGTTTTTTTCTCAACAAAAGTGGAGTTACGCTTTAAGGCAGCTGAGTCATTTTGAATGTACCGCTAATGCAGGACAGTACAGCAAAAACTAAAAGCAATGCACACATAAATGGCATTGCAGCGTGCCAATATGCATTACCACAATGTGATAGTGGCACCTTGCATAACATTTGTATTTTTACATTAGAAGATTAGCAGGCTGCCAGTCTCTGCTGCCAGAGGAAATAAGGGGAGATGAGCTGTGATTATAGAGTCTCTGTGGTAAACTTTGAAGATACATTTCTTCACAAGGTCTTCAACTACAGACATGAATGGTGGTTGTTCTAAAGTGCTTTTGCGGCTGTGAATACATAGTCTGGGCACAGGTTTAATTTAATATATTGCTGTATAGTTTGTAGGACCACGAGAAAGACCTAATTTTCTACACACAGTTTAAGTTAAAAAAAAGTTCTCTAAGCATCAATCATTATTTCCTGGTTTTCTGATTTTTTTTCATATGCTTTCAAATGTTCTTTTTTTGTTCAAGAGTTATCAAAAACATCATGTAATGCAGTTTTGTATTTCAATTGAGTACCAGCCTGTAATACCACCTTCATTACCATGCCATTTTTCAGTTTTCTGTATTGTGATAGTTTCACTGGCGATTACTTGGTCATGCAACACGGTGCCTAAATATTATTTTTTTTGCCGTTTTTCCAAACAGAAGAGGCTCTCTTTATTTAATTTTTTACTATATAAAGGAAAACACTCTGAAAATTAACTAAGCCTGGTTAATTTGTAGTCTTTGATCAAATGGTACAGTAGGTGGCACTGTTGCCTTTGGCATTAGAATGATAGATTACAGTGAATTCAGGTTATGAATGAATATAGTTTTCTCAGCCAATCAGCAGGAGAGTCTTTGGCTGCTGAGGCTGCTGGGATGGTCTATTTATTTGGAAAGAGTCAGGAGATCAGGGTTCTTTCCACTCAGGCTGCGGCCTGGGTGTGTGTGTGTGTGGAGCAGCAGCCGAGGTGTAGGCCTGAAGCCTGGGGCCTAATCATGTGTAAAGGGGCTTGGCCTGAGAGGAGCCTGATCCTTACCAGGAGGCAAGGTAGAGAAAGTTGCCAGAGGGACAACCACTCTTGTTGCCGGAGGCAGGTGTAAAGGGATGGAGTTCTGAAGGAGTACCAGAGCAGATGCTTCATCAGTCGGGGAGTAAGTGGGAAAACTTCAGTAGAGAACTCATCCACAAAATATAGCGGGTAGCTGTAAGTAAAGCTTGAAGAGAAGTACAGTGGGTAGCTGTGAGTAAAGCTTGAGGGATTCAGCGGGTAGCTGTGAGTCCGAGGAACCCGGGGGATAGCTGTGGGTGAAGTTTGAAGAATACAGCAAGTAGCAGTGAGCTAAGCTTGAGGATCTACAGTGGGATACTGTGAGTAAAGTTGTTGCTATAGGAGACAGCAGTTGCTATGAAATACAGATTGCTGCATTGAGCTTAAAGGCTCTTTTTCTGTATTGCTGTTTGCCTTGTTCTATTTTTTTGTCCAAGGAGTCTGCCTAATTGCTATAGAATTTGCCTGAGGGTGTCCTGTGCCCTACCCCTCTCTCCCTCTGTTCCTGTTAAGAGTTTTGATATGCTCCTCTTGTCATCTGCTGTACAGCTGCACTGGGAGAGGGAGGGGCAACACTAGGAGATAATCAAGCTCTGCCGCATGCACACTTAAGTAGGCTATAGATCAGGGGTCTTCAAACTATGGCCCTCCAGTTGTTCAGGAACTACAATTCCCATCATGCTTAGTCGTGTCTGTGAATGTCAGAGTTTTACAATGCCTCATGAGACGTGTAGTCAGCAACAGCTGGAGGGCCATAGTTTGAAGATCCCTATAGATGGATAGAATTTTGAACAAAATTTTTTGGGAAAATTTGTACTAAAATTCTCAGAAAATTGAAATGCCTTTTAAAACATTTTATTTGCTTTTAACGTTTGATTTTGGAATGAATTTATTTTACCAAAAGTAAAACACATACACTGTTAGAAATTCATTCTGCGTCTTCAAATTTTCTCATCACTTCGGTCGAAAACAATGTTGATTTGACCTACTAGAGATTAGGAAATTAATAAACGGCCTCAGTATTAAGCTTAGTACAATCGTACAAAAAATACCGCTTTCAAAGCGATCGTATGTTAATCTGAACGTTAGTACACAGCTTTCATCCAAAATTATCCGAAGGAACAAACATGAAATTTTTTCTCATACGATAACAGATCGTACAATTTTCTTTTAATCAGTACATTTTTCATCCAAAAATACATAACAATACATTACAGAATTTTTATTCTGTTGTATGAGAATTTTCAAAACTTTAGTAACCTCTCCATTTTCGATATGGAGACTAGCATGCAAAAAAAAATGACCAATCCTTCGGCCGATAATCTCATCGTGTGTACTAGGCTTTACAATCCCTTTGGCTGATGAGATAGGTTATATATGGGTGTTTCAACTGTGTTTACATAGTAGCCAGAATGTTTTTTTTTTCCTGATTTTAGTAGTTATAACCAGAGTATAATCCTTCAAATGTCCATGCTGGCTGGTCGTTGTGATGGTTTCTCTGGAATCCATAAGTGTCCATGTTTAGTAGTGATACTGGGTAACTCTTAGGCATCGGGACACTGTGGTGAACAGGAAAAGACAGTGGATGTCTCGCCATGGAGGCGTGAAGTGGTATTCCATCTAAGCCAGGTAGTTCTGCATTTAATGAAATATCAGAAGGTTTTATGCCATTGGTTGTGAGCGATGATGGTGAGGAAAATCCTGGAGAAAAGCATAAAAACATACATAGCAATATAAATGATAGTTTTGTTAGGGAACAGCTTATTTTTCACAAGATACAATAAGGCCCCATGCACACTGGGGCTCTTCTAAACCTTTTTCTCCTGGTAGGAGCTTAAAAAATGCATCAGGTGCATTTAGGTGCATCAAGCATTTGGGCATTCATGCATTTCATTGGCCAGAGTATACATTTATTCTGGCCATTGAAATGAATAAACTCTTTACATGTGTTTATGTCCATTTTGGCATTTTGTTCTTCCAAAACTCTCCTCATGAATGCACAAGTGATTTTTTTTATCTGCCTCTAAACACTCCTATCTCCAAACTCCTGTAAACGCTAATGTGTGCATGGACGTATAGGCTAATATGGATAGGAGGCAGAGAAAAAAATAAATAAAACACTTGTAAAAAACATGCATTGTGTGCATGAGACCTAACTATACTTTTGATCTCTAGCCTCCCAGGTTAAAGCTGAACTTAAATCTAAAATTACTCTTACAGCACCCCTTCCCCCCCTTCACATAGCAAGGCTTACATGCTTGTTTTGTGTAGGGGTATTGAAATAAGCAGTCATACTAACCTTTTTCCTCCTTCCTCAGCTGTCAGTGCTCTACTATGAGCAACTAGTTGTGCAACTGGGAGGAAGCCTGGGGGACCGATGAATAGGGTAAGTATTACTACCTATTCCTATCCTCCTAAATTTACCAGGCATTTATCTCTTGCAATGCAGGCAGGCAGGGCCAGGACGGGGGGGGGGGGGGGGGGGGGGGGGGGGGGGGGGGGGGGGGGGGGCAGAAGGGGCGGCTGCCCCTGGTGCTGGTATCATGTGTGGTTGGGGGGTGCAGAGCTTTCCAGCCGCTACAAACTGACAGGAGTAGTGACAGCAGCATCACTACTCCTGCCAGCTCTGCACAGCATGTCACAAGCCAAATCCAGAGAGCAGAAGAGAGCCGGGGGCAGGTGCTTTCTCTCCCCTCCAGCTCTTCCTCCTGAGTCCTGCTGCTGATCGCTTCTGCATCAAGAAAGTCAGATCGGGACTGTGCAGGGTTTTCAAACCTGTAAAGGTACGATCTGACAGTCAGGTGTCCCCAGCCTTGATCCCAAGTGGTAAACTAAGCGGCATTATCTTTCCTGGCAGAAGTGTTAAGTCTACTTGCCCTAGGCTCCTCCTAAACTCGAATGTGCCAAGATGAGGGGGACTGGGGGGGGGGGGGGGGGATTTACACAGCCACTGCCACGCTGCATCTTAGGCCTGTGTGTCTGATGGGGGGATAATTGCTAGGAAGGGTGTTTTTGGGGGAGGGTGGCGGTTGTGCAGGTAAGAAAAATATTTTGGGGGGGGGGATTTGTATTAGGAAGGAGCATCTGACAGGGAAGATTTGTGCTAGTAGGGATGATTGTGGGGATTTGTGCTAGAAGGGGAGATTGGGGGGGGGGGTCTGTTAGAAGGGGGGATTTGTCCTGAGGGCAGGGTTTGCACTCATGGGGAAATTTGTGGGGGGGGGGGGGATTTGTGCTCATGGGGAAAGTGGGGGAGGATTTATGCTGGTAAGGGAAATCGTTTTTTTTTGGGGGGGGGGGGGGGGGGGGGTTTGTATTAGGAAGGGGGATCTGACAGGGAGGATTTGTACTAGTAGGGATGATTGTGGGAATTTGTGCTTGGAGGGGAAATTTAATTAATTATCAGCCAGTCCTTTTTACCACAGTGACTCACCTGGTTACCATTACACTGCCACATTAGTCCAGCCTACAGCCAGCCCCTTTTTGCTAATTTTGCAGTTTAGGGTTACAAAACATTTAATATGAACTTACCCTAGCTTAAAGTGCATTTCCACTTTTGCAGCCCCATTGGAATAACCTCTATCTTATATCTTTTATTTGTTCCTATTCACATAGCTTTGAAAAAAGAAAAAAATGCTCGTGAGAGTTTGCCAGGAAGGGATTAGTCATAAAAGGGCCAATGAGAGCTGCAGAGCTGGAGGTGTGCCTCTAGGTGTCTGTGTAAATCCAGGAATGGGAACAGGCAGTAGCTTCAGCTGCCCACAGTTAAAATGGATGCAGCCAGACTCGGTGGAGGGAGCTTTCTGCATCATATTTGGCAACTACAGAATCACAGTATATATAAAATAATATGCAAAGTGGTTGAAGGGAAGCTTCAGAATGGCAAAGCTGTTTTTATTACAAATTATGTGAGCAGACTGCAGTTCCTCTTTAAGGAGGGGGCTAGGGTGTTAATGTTCACTTATTATCAGTTGTAAACTAGATTTTAACACCGTCTGTCCTAACAAAGGGTTAAAGATTTCAGGGTTTGGGTTCTGCATTGCATGTTAAAGCAGTAGTAAACCGCAGCCTTTTTTTTAACCACTTGAGATCCGCGCTATAGCCGAATGAAGGCTACAGCGCGGACCTGCTTTGCCGGGAAAATGTCTATTGACGTCGTTCCATGCCTGCACACTCTGCGATCAGCGAGTCTATGAGACTCGCTGGATCCTGACCCCTTACCAGGTGATCAGCTGTCAGCCAATGACAGCTGATCATGTGATGTCAACAGAGCCGATAATCTGCTATTTTTTCTCCTCGCACTGACAGCGTGAGGAGAAAAAAAAAGCCGATCACCGGCGGCCGTGAGAGGGACATCAGTCCCGATCACGGTGAGCTGCTGCCAGATCACCTGTGCCCCCTGCCAGTGCCACCTAGCAATAGGCAACAGTGCTGCCTACCAGTGCCCACCAGCGCCACCCATCAGTGCCCACCGTGCCACCTATCAGTGCCCACAGTGTCATCTATCAGTGCCCACAATCAGTGCCAGAACAACAGTGCTGCACATCAGTGCCCATCAGTGTCACCTATCAGTGCCACCTATCAGTGCCATCAAATCAGTGGTACCTATCAGTGCCCATCAGTGCCACCCATCCATGCCACCCATCAGTGCCACCTGTGACGGAACGTCCCTACACTCCTCTTGAGTGCTTTCCTCATATACCACTTCCTCCCAGTCTGAATATAGATCTCAGATATTCCAACCGCTCCCAAGCACCAAACGAGATGAGACTTGCTTAGTGCCAACATGGACTGTTTTATTAGAACCAAAATGACAAGTATTTATAATACAGTAGAAGAGGAGATCCCCCTCCTGCTCATTTTACTCTAAAGCCCCATACACACGGTCGGATTTTCCGATGGATTCTGTCCTATCGGACAATGTTGTCGGAAATTCCGACCGTGTGTAGGCACCATCGGACAGTTTCCATCGGATTGTCCGACAGACAAAGTTCTATCTCCTGCTCTATAAATTTTCCGACAACAAAGTCCGATCACACCAATTCCGATCGTGTGTAGCGAATTCCGACGGACAAAGTGCTACGCATGCTCAGATCACATTACAAGACCAAAGCTATTGGCTACTAGCCTCTACGTAGTCCCGTCGTACGCAACGAACGTCACCACGTTCAGAATGATCGGATTTTCCGATAACTTTGTCCGACCGTGTGTATGCAACACCAGTGTCGGACTAAATCCGTCGGACCAAATCCAATGGATTTGGTGGTCGGATTTTCCGACCGTGTGTATGGGGCTTAACAATACCTGTAACAAATTAACATTAGCTAATTAACTAATCCCTTTAAGCAGCCGATGTGACTCTATGCCCATCAGGATTTTACTACAGGTCAGACTTGTTGTCACCGAGCTTCACACATGTTAGATGCTAATATCATCAACTCCAGCCACCCGTCTGTTGTCTTGTATAATGCAAATGAGTCCAGTCTGTCCTGACACAGATTCCAAAGAATATTTCACCTATTGTTGTATGTGCCAATTAACCCTGCAATTGAATCTGACTAGCACAGATTATAGTCGGGTTCTCATTCACCCTGTGCCCCTTAAAATCCAGGGCCCATAATCGGTTGGCAAGAGGCTCGCATTTAGTCCTCTCCAAAAGCCTGTGTCCCGGCTAGGTCTGTCACACCACCCATCCGTGCCACCCATCAGGGCCCATCAGTGCCATCTTATCAGTGGCCATCAGTGCCGCCTTATCTGTACCCATCAGTACTGCCTTATGTGTCTCCATCAGTGCCACCTTAACAGTGCCCATCAGAGCAGCCTATCAGTGCCCACCAGTACAGCCTATCAGTGCCCACCAGTGACGCAAAAAGTTTGCAAAATTTTATAACAAACTATTAAACATGATTTATTTTTTTTCAAAATTTTCCATCTTTTTTTGTTTGTGTAGCAAAAAAAATTAAATTGCAGCTGTGATTAAATACCACCAAAAGAAAGCTCTATTTGTGGGAAAAAAATTATAAAAATTTAATTTGGGTACAGTGCTGTATGACCGCGCAATTGTCATTCAAAGTGCGTCAGCACTGAAAGCTGAAAATTGGTCTGGGCAGGAAGGGGGTTTAAGTGCCCAGTAAGCAATTGGTTAAACCTGCAAGGTAAAGAAATAATGTGCTAGTATGCATTGCATACTAGCACATTATGAAAAGCTTTCCTTATAACACGCTGGCACTGCTGACCGGGCTTCCATCTTCACCCAGTCTTCCTTCTGGGTATGCCGTCCCTTCAGAGCGCATGTGCCGGTGACCTCACCATCTGCATTCATCGCGAATATCTCCTAAACAGTGAAAGTTCAGGAGATATTCACTGTACCCACAGGTAAGCCTTGTCATAGGCTTACCTGTAGGTACAAGTTTTAAAAAATACTTTATTACCACTTTAAAGAATGGAATCTCAATCTGTCTCTATTTTGTCTGTGGGGACAGACTGAGATTTCTTTATTTTCAAATTGTTTAGAGTAGTTTGCAATCTGCCCAAGGTCTGCTCTAATGCTCGGTTCACACTGCTGCAACCCCAAAGTTGTACGATTTTGCATTACGACTTGATGCAACTTCAATGTGACCTCAATGAGAATTTCATGTGACTTTGATGTTTTTTGACTTCGGCCAATCATGACAATGTGACACAATTCCTTCTCCTTCTACACTGATTTAATATTCCTTTTTTACTTCCTTGTTTTCCTGTATTGCATGGTGCTTAGCAATCACTATGGTTAGGTGGACAATGTGCTTTGGGAGGAGACAATGCTTGGAAGGAGATTTTGAGCTGCAGAGATGAGCTGGGTCACAGGTACGCAGCAGACAATGGACTAGGAGTGCAGTATAGGGTTAAAATACAACCCCCAAAGATGCATTGATAAGGAAAAGCTGCAACTTTTGTGATTTTAAAATTGCAGTATTTGGCACTCAAGTCGCACCAAAGATGCAGAAAAGTAGCCCAGGAACTTTTTTTTTTAGTTGCTGCGACATGAGTTGCAGCGATAACGACAGAACCGATTGAAACAAATGTGTTTTGACTTGTCATGTGACTTCATGTATCGCAAGTCGCAGCAGTGTGAACTGGGGCTAGAAAAGTAAGAAACATTTAAACAAAATGTTGTATGAATGGCAAAAACTTAAAGCGGAAGTAAACCCATTCATAAAACGGTTTCACCTCCAGCACGTGACGGAAATGTAACACTCCCATTGGTTGGGCTCTCAACCAACCTGTCAAACCATCCAATGGCTGGTGTCATAACTGATCACATGTGCAGCATCATGGCACTTGTAGATTAAACAGAGGCTAAGATGGCGGCTTCCTTGGCTGAAAACGATAGGGGGGTTTACTTACACTTTAACAAACATAGTGGGGCTTTGTCAAATTTGATGGCAAAAGTTGAAATGCGTTTTAAAATTTTTTAAAGCGGTGTTGTACTCAAATTTGCAAGTTAATCTTAAAGTAATCTGTTAGTGCCAGAGATGACCAAATGCCCATTAAAAAATTTTTTTTTGCCGTAGTTACCTTATAATCAGAATATAGAATAATGGCTTCCGGGCTTTCCTCCGGTGGGAGTAGGCGTGTTCCCCGGCTGCGCAAAGACCCCTGGGAGCTCTGTCCGAGTCTTCCCATGAATCAGTGGGGAACGCTGTAATGCTGAGATCTCGCAAGATCTCGGCATGATGTGATAGCAGCTCGGAATTCAACAGCGCTGCTTGCTCTTACCATTGAGCATGCGCGGGATCGAGCGGTGAATGCTGGGAGCACAGCATTCACCGCATCCCGGAAGTAAATGCTTGTGGGTTTCTAATGCCCACAAGCAAAATGGAATCGTCCATCAAGAATTTTTTAAAGTTATCCAAACGGACGGAATCGGCGATTGGTGGGGAAAAGAACTGCAACAGGTAAGTGACATCTTCTTAATGTCTTTAGTAAACCATGTTAGGGGAAGAAAAAAATGCATATTACGGCGGAATCCCCCTTTAAGCTAACAAGAGTGCTGAGATCTGTACCTGTATAAAACTTCTTGGTTCCTAGCCAGGATTAGGCTACTCTTTCATTCATCTGTCAATGCCAGAGTCTAGCCTACATTCACATTCATCTGTCAATATGTGGCTATTCAGAATATAGGGAAGGTTAAAGGTGGAAACTGCGCTAAATATTATTCAAAACACATGTGGGTTCCCCCCCACTAGTGTGTGTTATGCTGCGGTATCCCCAACAGCCTATAGTGACAAAAAACAAAAAACAAAAAATACCCAAATGTGTCAGGTGCCTGTGTTTACTTTATGCCTTAGTGAGGCTATTTAAAGTGCTTAGTGCATGCGGGTATCATAAATTACTATCCTGTGCAGTTTGGGCTTATATCTACGCTAATTACAGGGTATGGTGCTTTTTCTAAAAATAACAAATTTATTCCATCAGTAGCCCATCTTCACTCCCCCAAAATTGATAGTATCACGGGGCATATCTCTGTGCTGGTTCCCCTCCACAAAGCTGGATTGCTTTCACAGTTTGGTATATTATCCATTAAAGTACAACTTCTGTTTTTGTCAGTTTTTCATACAGGTAGTATTTTCAATTCATAGAGACCTTTGATACAACTACCATGTCCCTTGTTCCCATTTTGGCATCGTCCCCTAATAGTGACAAAGTGTGTGTGTAAGCGTTTGATACAAAGTACACAAAATAAATAAAGTAAGTAAGTGAAATAAGTGAAATGAACTGGGACAAAATGAAATATAAATAAAATATATAAATGAAAAATGTAGTATAAATAAATGTGAAAAAAATAAATAATAAATAAAATATATAAACTAAAAATAAATAAAAAATAAAAATAAAAATAAAAATAAAAATATAAAAATAAAATAATAAAAATAAAAATAAAAATATAAAATAAAAATTAAAAATAAAACTAAAAAAAAATAAAAATAAAAATAAAAATAAAAATAAAAATAAAATAAAATATAAAAATAAAAATAAAAATAAAATAAAATAAAAATAAAAATAAAAATAAAAATAAAAATAAAAATAAAAATAAAAATAAATAAAAATAAAAATAAAAATAAAAATAAAGATAAACATAAAATAATGAAAATGAAAATGAATATAAAATAAAATAAAATAAAAATCATAATAAATAAACATGTAAAGAAATGAAATAGACAAAAATAAAAATAAACAAAAATAAAAATGGAAATGAATAAAGATAATAAAGATAATAATAATAATAATAGAGATAATAATAAAATGTGACTGAAAGTGAAAATATGGGTGTGCCAGTGTAAAAATGTGGAATGAGAATATGGTGGAAGTGGGGTGAAATAAATGTGAAAAAAATGTGTGAATAAATATATGAATAAGCCAAAAATTAGATGCAAATGGGAGCCTGGGATCATGCTAGAAGTCTTCTATATAACAATTTACGATTTACGTCAAGCTCTACGTTCAACCCATTTTTCCCCATCGTGTCTAACTTATATATCCAATAGGTTTCATTCTTGGATATTTCCCTTTTCAGGTGTATGTTCCTCCAATTTTGCTCCACTCTATCGATACCACAAAATTTAAGGTGTGTTGGGTCCCTATTATGAACCTCCCTGAAATGTCTCGATATGCTATGGTGTTTATGGCCCTTTTTTATATTTCTTATGTGTTCTCCTATTCTTGTGGTAAGCGCCCTAGTGGTCCTACCCACATATTGCAATCCACACTTACACTCTATCAGGTATGTGACATGAGTGCTCTGGCAAGTGATCAATTTATCTATTTTAAATTTTTGTTTGTTTGAGCGGGATTGGAATTCTGTTGTTCTCCTTGACTTGTCATTTGATGTTCTGCACGATACACATTTTCCACATCTGAAGAATCCCTTTTGGTTAAAGAATGTGCTCATTTTCTTGGGTGGGTCGGGTACATTTTTAACCAAATGGTCTCTAATCCTTCTGGCTCTTCTATAGATAAAATTGGGTTTTTTTTGGCAGTATACTCCCTAATTGTGGGTCGTTGCTAATGATTGGCCAGTATTTGCTGATAATTCCTTCTAGGATTTTGTACTGGCTATTGTAGCCTGTCAGGAACGGTACGGTGTCAACCTGTGCCATCCTTTTGTTCGTTCTCTTATTTGAAATAACAGAGTCACGATTTTTCTGTGCTATTTTATTTCTAGTTATTTCTAGTGGTCCCTTCACGTACCCTTTTTCTGTGAATCTGTCTATTAAGATGTCTGTCTGGTCATAATAGTCTTCCAGTTGGTCACAGTTCCTTCTTATTCTGGTGAACTGTCCCATGGGTATGGCTTTCTTCCACTTGGGGTGGTGGCAACTATTGTACGGAATGTATCCGTTTCTGTCCGTTTCTTTGAAGAAAGTTTTAGTTTCTAAATGATGCTCATTTTTATAAATCTCCAGGTCTAGAAAATTTACTTTTTGTGTGTGCATTTCTACTGTAAATTTAATATCATATCTGTTGTTACCAATGTGTTGCACAAAAGTTGCCAGTTCTTCCCTTGTGCCCTCCCAAACGATCAGTATGTCGTCAATAAATCGTTTGTAGGACACTATTTGTGGCCAACATTTTCCGAACACCTCCTCATGCTCCCATTTGTTGAGGAAAATGTTGGCCACACTGGGCGCATACTTATTGCCCATACCTACCCCTTTTATTTGTTTGTAGTATTTATGTTCATGCCAATAGAAGTTATGCCCCATGGCCAGTCTCAGACCCTCCAGTATAAAGCGCCTTTGTTTCAGTTTTAGTTCCGAGAAGTTTTTCATGGCCCATGCTACTGCCCCTAACGCATCTGCCTGTTTGATGTTAGTGTATAATGATTCAACATCTATTGTCACCAATAGTGTCCCCTCATTCACTGTGAGTCTTTTCAGCAACCTAATGATATCCGTACTGTCCTTGATAAATGCTTGGCCCTTTCCCGCTAGTGGTTGTAGGTATATATCAAGGTACTCCCCCAGTCTAGAAAAAATGGAACCAATTCCACTTATTATTGGTCTACCTGGGGGTTTTGTCTTGTTCTTATGTACTTTGGGTACCTGATAGATTACCGGCACTCTTGGTGCTTCTGGTAGCAGGTATCTACTTTCTTTTTTGTTTAGTATTTTATTCTACGACCCCCCTCTCTATCCATTGTTTTAATTTCTGCTTATACTCTTTATTGGGATTCTTCCTTAGTTGTTGATAAGTGGTTATGTCATTTACCAATCTATTCAATTCCGCCTAGCTATGAATGCTTCAAATGGGTTAAATGCTTTGCTCGGCGCGTACTTTATTCCTTTGTCTAAAACCCAACAGTTCTTCTTGTGTAAATTCAGGATTATCGATAGAGTGGAGCAAAATTGGAGGAACATACACCTGAAAAGGGAAATATCCAAGAATGAAACCTATTGGATATATAAGTTAGACACGATGGGGAAAAATGGGTTGAGGGCTCTTTGCTATTTTATGATTTTTATTTTATTTTATTTTATATTCATTTTCATTTTCATTATTTTATGTTCTTTATTTTTATCTTATGCCAGCAAATTGGTCCCCTAACAAAGTGCTGCAGCACCATTCGTTTGGAAAGGCACTGCAATGCACTTCCGGGAGAGGCACCCCAGATCAGGAAGGGAAGCCAGGACACCGGCAGTCCTGCAGCTGCACCACAAAGTCTTATGACTGTAATTAGCGTAGATATAAGCCCAAACTGCACTGCAGTGCACCACAAAGTCTTATGACTGGGGTGTGTTGCATTCAAAATAAACAAGTTATCTTAACCACTTCAGCCTCGGAAGATTTGGCTGCTCAATGACCAGGCCATTTTTTGCAATACGGCACTGCGTCGATTTAACTGACAATTGCGCGGTTGTGCGATGCTGTACCCCAAAAAAATTGACATCCTTTTTTTCCTACAAATAGAGCTTTTTTTTGGTGGTATTTGATCATCTCTGCGGTTTTTATTTTTTGCGCTATAAACAAAACATTTTGAAAAAAACATAATATTTTGTAATTTTTGCTATAAAAAAGCAATTTTTTTTCTCAGTTTAGGCCGATATGTATTCTTCCACATATTTTTTGCAATAAGCGTATATTGATTGGTTTGCGCAAAAGGTATAGCGTCTACAAAATAGGGGATAGATTTATGGCATTTTTATTATTATTATTATTTTTTACTAGTAATGGCCGCGATCTGCGATTTTTATTGTGACTGCGACATTATGGCGGACACATCGGACACTTTTGATACATTTTTGGGATGATTGACAATTATACAGCAATCAGTGCTATAAAAATGCACTGATTACTGTATAAATGTCACTGCAGGGAAGGAGTTAACACTAGGGGGCGATAAGAGGTTAACTGTGTTCCCTGACTGTGTGTTCTAACTGTAGGGGAGGGGTAGACTATAGGAGATGACAGATCATGGTTCCTAGCTATTAGGAACTCATGATCTGCATCTTCTCTCAGAACATGTATATTGATTGTATATTGATTTCAATATACAAACACCATACTGGTGACCCCACAATAGGGATAAAACTTTTTCGCAGAAGGGAGTTTAACAAGACTCGTGGCCACTCATTAAATTTAGAAGAAAAGAGGTTTGACCTTAAACTATGTACAGGGTTCTTTACTGTAAGAGCGGCAAGGATGTGTAATTCCCTTCCACAAGTGGTGGTCTCAGCGGGGGGCATCGATAGTTTCAAGAAACTATTAGCTAAGCACCTGAACGACCACAACATACAGGGATATATATACAAGGTAATACTGACATATAATCACACTTATAGGTTGGACTTGATGGACTTGTGTCTTTTTTCAACCTCCCCTACTATATGTAACTATGTAACAGGGATATGTGTGTTTACACACACACGTCCCTGTTCTGCCTCTCGTGCCTGTGATCACTTGTGGCGTCACGAGCATCAGCACCCCTGCTGACGTTCAGCTACAACGGCTCGCGGGATCGTGCCGACCTGCTGCAGTATAATGACGGCAGCTGGCCAGCAAGTGGTTAATGCAATGCATGTTAATACACTTTGTAATGCTTGTTCACGTGCATGTGTTACTGTACTGTACAAATGTGAACCCAGCCTAATGCCGCGTACACACGATCGGAATTCCGGCCAGAAAAAGACTGATGCCGACAAAAAATTGAGAGCATGTTCTCAATTTTTCAGATGGAAAAGGTTTCTATTGGAAATTCCGATCGTCTGTAGCAATTTCCTTTCCAAATTCCTACGCATGCTCGGAAACAATTCAACGCATGCTCGGAAGCATTGAACTCGGCTCTTTGTAGTGTTGTACGCCACCGCGTTCTTGACGGTTGGAATTTGGTGTGAACGCGTGTAGGCAAGACAGTTTGAGCGGAATTCTGGCAGAATTCCGTCGGGAAAACCATCAGAGCTTTTTCCGATGAGAATTCCGATCGTGTGTACACGGCATAAGGGGGCAGTAGAGACTTGGGAATTTGACAACTGAATGTTAGTGGATAGAACTTACTGTATATTTGTGAAATATTTAGCATAATTAATACTAAACATGTTCAAAAAATATGTTTAACGTTTAAAAACATCAACAATATATATATATACATGTATAAATAATATAATTCTCTCTTCTCACTGACGTCTGTATGTGACAACATATTGTAGCTACAACTTTTGAAAAACTGCAAGCCTTTAAGTAAAAAAATGTAAAACACTTATAAGCCGATTACTGTCCTGTTAATACACCCATATGTGGATAATATTCCCTCTTGCTACATCATAGCTTTGTCAATCTGAAACATAATGCAGTAGGAGTATTTATTGTTGAATTCTGCATAAGTTGTGCTGTCAGTCAGTATAATATAGTGAAGATAAATACAATAAATAAAAATACAAAATATAACAACAATAGTGTACTAAATGCCAGTTGCAGTATCTATAACAACCAACCAAATACTATCTTGTATTTGTAAGATTTTAGTAATGTCAATCCTGATTGGCTACTGCAGTCAAAAGAATGCCTTTCTTGTTCTACTGAAACTGTTTGATTTGATTTAATGATTTAAATTAGCTTCAAAAGCTTAACATTATATAGTCAAAACTGATATCCTCAAATAATTCTGTGTTGTTCTTGAACTTCAGATTTTCTCTTTCTTATTTGCTGCTATAAACACGGGTCTATTACAGCCCCTTCCATTATTACTAGTTACTCAGCTATATACATTTGAGCACGAGTCTGGAGGATATTAGTTATGAGGAAAGGTTGCGAGCACTGAACTTATTCTTTCTGGAGAAGAGACACTTGAGAGGGTATATGATTTCAATTTATAAATACCGTACTGGTGACCCCACAATAGGGATAAAACTTTTTCGGGGAAGGGAGTTTAACAAGATACGTGGCCACTCATTAAAATTAGAAGAAAAGAGGCTTAACCTTAAACTACTTAGAGGGTTCTTTACTGTAAGAGCGGCAAGGATGTGGAATTCCCTTCCACAGGCGGTGATTTCAGAGGGGAGCAACGATAGTTTCCAAGACAGACTTGTGTCCTATATCCTGTACACACCAGCAAGAACAAGCAACCATAGCATAGCACTAGGTGAGTGCATAGCTATTGACTGGGCCCTGGTTGTGAGATAAAAGCCTTTTTTATTATGTTTTGGACCTACAAAACATTCAGTTGTATGATTCATGGAAAGAAAATAATGAAGGCTGTATGCATCTACTGTATCTGTCTTCATCATGTTCACACTATTGTCAAAAAGTGGAGAAGAGCCAAGTTAGGGTCTGTGAGGACAGGTTTGGTTTTAATGGAATAAGTTTGAGACGATTTTGAGTACTCTCAGAATTCATTGTTGACCTTCTTCTGACCTGCTGATTTAAGCATGTTGTGCAGTTACACAGACTTGTATGGGATGCAAAACCCATCTGTTATGAACAAAAGCCCATCAACACAGGCCCTATTCAAGAGGTAAACAAATAAAAGCATCCTTTTAATTAATAACTCAAGCCATGTACAAAATCTCTTTTTTTATATAAATACAGTACAGACGGTGTACAACTGCTGCCAGGTTTTATTATTGTCTGCGTCCTTCGATGTGTTGTGCTGAATTTGTTTTCTTTTTGTTTTGTTTCTTACCCTTTTTTTTCACCAAGTGATCCTGTTATTTTAACTTTCTTTCAAAGTGGTATTTAGATGGTTGAGACAAACTGACATTTACAATGTCTATCGTATATATAATTGCCACTGGCAGGCTATATACCGGTATAATGGACACTGGCAGGCTGTATATAATGGGCACTGGCAGGCTATATATAATGGGCATTGGCAGGCTATATATAATGGGCACTGGCAGGCTGTATATAATGGACACTGGCAGACTGTATATAATGGGCATTGGCAGGCTGTATATAATGGGCACTGGCAGGCTGCATTTCATGGGCACTGGTAGAATGTATATTATGAGCCCTAACACAGGCTGCTCTATGCAAACAGTCATGTCATCACATTCTGTAATATCATCAGCCTGCATTAGGCCTCAAAAGAAAAATGCAGGTCATATGAAGCTGGTTTCAAACTTAAGGCTGTGCCAAGAGCAGAAGAAAGCAATAACAGTATTGCAAGTAGGGAATTTTGTGTTGATGAAAAAAACAAGTGAGGGAGTGGCGGAAAATGAAAGCTGACTTAGAAAAGATTCCAAAGGCAAAAAAAGCTTGACGTAAATGTGTAAATGTCACTGGTAGGGAAGGGGTTAACACTCGTGGGCGATCAAGGGGTTAAATGTGTTCCCTAGTTAGTGTTTCTTACTGTATGGGGATAGGACTGACTGGGGAGGAGACATATCGTTGTTCATACTTACTAGAAACAAACAACATGTCTCCTCTCCCCTGACAGAACAGGAATTTGTGTGTTTACACACACAAACCCCCATTTTAGCTATCGTTCTCGCAATCGCGGGTGGCCGTCGGCGATCGCGCCCACCGGCCATGCGCATCGTGTCCCCTGCCGTGCCGCTGGCATGCATTGCCTCCAGCAGGCATGCCTCCAGCGGCTATTAAGGGGGAAGACATACTCATATGGGGATTTGTGGGAATGTGCCACTTTGCCGACGTATATCAGCGTGAGCCGGTCGGCAAGTGAAGCACCACTATTGTTTTGCGTTCATAAGCTTTATTTCATATGGAGAGCATTAGATGGTCCCCACAGCACTCTGCAATCAAAGTGAAATATCTATATAAAGTGATCTTGCGCAAATTAAAAATCACTATAAAACAATATGGACGAATAACAGATATAAAATGCAAATTAAAATATTCTATCTATATCTCCTCATGGAGTAAATAGTGAATATATATGTGCAAAGATCACAGAAAAAATGCAAAAAAGGTGCAAAAAAAGTGTCCAAAATATTCCTAAAACACGTGAAATGAACACAAAAATATAAATATGTATCAAATTGTCCTCTAGATAATAATTATATTAATGAATACAATGCATTTCTGCTGAATTTTTAGAGTGATGGATCCAATATATGTGATGATGTGTGGGCTTAAACACATAAAATGTCCATAAGTAATCCACAAAATGACTCTTAATTAGGGTTATGAGCGAACCCGAACTGTAAAGTTTGGGTCCGTACCGGACTTTAGGGTGTTCGGGTCCCGGACCCGAACCCGAACAATTGACTGTATGTTCGGGTTCGGGTCCGGTGTTCGGGGATTTAATGTTGCTTTTTAAAATGTCTTTTAAAAGCACTCGCGGCTATATGAATTGATATTCATATAGCCGCGAGTGCTTTTAATACAGAGAACAGTCATTTATTTTAAATTTAATGCTAGATTGGCTTGGTTTTCACAATCCTCTATTTCCCATCATGCACAACTCTTACTTGGAGCCTCTTCTCCTGTGATTGGTGGGGAAGCACTTGGGTGACACTTATATGATGAGATTCTGTCTGGTCCAAAGGATGCAGTATTCACTGTTGGCTCTCTCTATGAAAAAGCAGGAATATGGGGTACATTACAAAGACAGTTATTATATATAGTGTTGGTGAATGGTGAGCACACTCTATGGTTGGTAAATTCACAATGTCTTCTAAACTCTTCTACCTGGAGGGCACATGTACTTCAGTGGATGACTTACTTCCATTTAGGGCAAATATGTATGTGGTATTGTGCCATTATAATTAGGCTCACGTACGTGTTCTCTTTTTCTAAATAAAGCCAAAACTACATGTAGGGTTTTACTAAAATTTTAATTTGTGAGGCCCATGGCAGTCACTCCAGCCTTCCTTTAAATTAGAACTATAGGCAAAACTTTTTTTTTTTAAGGGAGGGTTATAACCCAGTCAGATTTTTTTTCACCAGCTTTTTCCCATTGCAGAGATTTCCCTTCACTTCCTGACCCATAGCTAAACAGGAAGTGAGAGGAAATCCCTGCAAATTAAGGGAATTCCTTGGGGACCCCCAGGTCACCAGAACTAGTGTCCTCATTCTGGGGACAACCCAAAAGTTGGGATTTTCTTTTACTTTCACTTTCAATGATAATGGTAGACAGGACAAATAGAGAGGGTGAATCTCCTTAACGGGGCCACAGACAGTAATAAAAACAGACAAGCGTTCTAATCCCTCTCCACTCTACCCAAAACAAAAACCAAAACATTTCCTTTAGTTATACTTTAATGTTCTTTTTGCCCAAAACTCACATCAATTAATTTATGGCAAAATTGTAGGTGTAATTCAAGATTAAAGTGTTACTAAAACCAGGACCCTGCATTCACTATATCTGGTCTCCCACAGTACACAGAACATGGACATGCAATCATTTTAGTAAATATAAACTGATAAATATCTTTTCTAATCAGCAGTAGATAGCAGTCTTGTGTCTTCTATCAGTTCCTAATAAAACTTGTAAGAGGAGTTTTCCTGTGTTTGGACATGTTGGGACAGTGCTGATTGGCCCTGTGCTGATCACATGCACCCTCCCAAGAAAAAACTATCTAGCAATACACAACAAACAGAGCATGGGCAGCCTGTCCCCTGGCTCTGTAAATATCAGGTTATTTTTTGGAGCTAGTGGAAGAATAGGAGGATCAGAGAAGACAGGATCAAACAGCCTTTATACACAATGCAGAGGATTAACCCCTTAGGTCCCACAGTGAGTCTAACAAGCATGCTTTACTGCATATACAGACTTATTTTTCTGGTGTGGGTTTAGTAACACTTTAAAGGAGAAGTCCAGACTGAGCTCGTTAGGCTGGGCTTCTCCTATGGGTCACAGGAGTGTCATTCGCTTTGAACTCCGGTAACCAGTTTTCAGCAGAGAGTGGTCTGAAGTCCTCTTTCTGCTGATGCCACCAATATCAGTCCAGGCACGCGTCATCTGGATCCACCAGGTGCCTGGACTGATAGCCGTCTCAGCCTCTCTGACTTCAATACTTTGTTCACTAAACCAGGAATTGTATGCAAATAAAGACTTCTGACCTCTGATCTACAGACTTGTTTCATACAGTGATCATGAAAGTACTGAAGCCATTGTGTCAACCGAATAACCAGGCAACTAGCATTTTCTGAAGGGGGTGAGCAATGGTAAAGTTTGTGTGCATCTCAGGAAAGAACCTATTTAAGTTTTAATAGATAATATGTTTTGACTGTCAACTTTTATTACCTGAGGTGACAGACGGCTGTTCAACATTGAGGAATAAGGTGTAAATCCAAGTGTTAGACTTCTAAAAGGCGGAAACATCACTTCACATCGTGAACCTGTAAAGAAACACAAGACAACTCCATCTAAGCACCATACCCATTACAGTTACATTGACAGAATGAGATGTTACAGTAAAGTCGCTTAAACCACAATCTGGTCATTTCAAAGTGCAACTAGAATGCATTACTCTAAAAAACAAATTGTCAGGTTCCTCTAAAATTTAAAGTTATCACTAAGACATTCTTAACCACACGCCTACCATTGGCTGTAGGACTTTTTGGTGGCAGGTCATTTCAAGGACAAAGAAATGTAGGTGAGCATGAAAAATCTAGTGGAAGAAGGGGAAGAATACATGAGCGTTTGTACAATGCCCAAGTCTCACCTGCCTCTGACTGCAGCCAGTACAGCTTGAACTGGAGCTGGAGTGCCCCTCCTATGACTACAAGTAGAGTTTGGAACACCATAAGCATGAACTTCTGAAGTGTACACTAATGCTTGACTGTTTTGCCAAGTCCAGTGGAAAGCATTTGAATACTGAAAATCTTCCTACTGGACTTGGCAAAACAGTCAAGACCCCATGTCAAGTCCCCATTGTACAGTCTGGAAGCACTGTTCATAGATTACATACAGTGAGTTCAAGAACAACTTGGTCTCTTATTCAAGCCAATTCAGTAGGCAGCTGTAGCAGATGGGACTTAGGGGGCCCATATGCACTTACACTTACAAATCATGACATATTTAATACTTTAGAATACCAAAAGTATTGGGACAGCTGCCAACATGCACATGAACTTTAATGGCATCCCAGTCTTGGTCTATAGGGTTCAATATTGAGTTGGCCCACCCTTTGCAGCTATAACAGCTACAACTCTTCTGGGAAGGCTGTCCACAAGGTTTAGGAGTGTGTTTATGGGAATGTTTGCCCATTCTTCCAGAAGCACATTTGTAAGATCAGGCACTGATGTGGACAAGAAGGCCTGGCTCGCAGTCTCCACTGTAATTCATCCCAAAGGTGTTCTATTGGGTTGAGGTAAGGACTCTGTGCAGGCCAGTCAAGTTCCTCCACCCCAAACTCGCTCATCCATGTGTTTATGGACCTTGCTTTGTGCACTGGTGCGCAGTCATGTTGGAACAGGAAGGGACCATTACCAAACTGTTCCCACAAAGTTGGGAGCATGAAATTGTCCAAAATGTCTTGGTATGCTGACGCCTTAAGAGTTCCCTTTACTTGAACTAAGGGGCCAAGTCCAACCCCTGGAAAACAACCCCACACCATAATCCCCCCTCCACCAAATGATTTGTACCAGTGCAAAAGCAAGGTCCATTAAGACATGGATGAGTGAGTTTGAGGTGGAGGAACTTGACTGGCCTGCACAGAGTCCAACCTATGTGTGTGGCTGACCTCACAAATGCGCTTCTGGAAGAATGGTCAAACATTTCCATAGACACACTCCTAAACCTTGTGGACAGCCTTCCCAGAATAGTTGAAGCTGTTATATCTGCAAAGGGTGGGCCAACTCAATATTGAACCCTATGGACTAAGACTGGGATGCCATTAAAGTTCATGCGGGGCAGCTCAGCGGTGTAGTGGTTAGCATTTTCACCTACCGTGTTTCCCCGAAAGTAAGACAGTGTCTTACTTTCTTTTTATCCCTAAAAGCCCCACTATGTCTTACTTTCGGGGTATGTCTTATATTGGGAAAAAATTGGCGGCTCGGGGCACATCTGGGCATATTATGGGGCACATCAGGGAAAATTATAGGGCACATAGCACATTATGGGGCACATAGCACATCTGGGCACATTATGGGGCACATAGCACATCTGGGCACATTATGGGGCATGGGGCACATTAGGGCATTAGGGCATCAGGGCATGGGGCACATTACAGGGCACATCTGGGGATCTTACTTGCGAGCATGCAGAGTAGCGCAGGAAGCGTCTGTCTGTCATATACGTTTTCTCTCATGTCACGCTGCTCGCTCCCTGGCGGCCCCTCCTCTCTTCTCGTCTATCCCAGATGATGTCTCAAGCCAATGGGGATTGACGAGAAGAGAGGAGGGGCCACCGGGGAGCGAGCAGCGCTGAGTGACATGAGAGAAAACGTATGACAGATAGACGCTTCCTGCGCTACTCTGCATGCATCTCATTCGGCTCTGGCGGCGGCTCTGGTCCTGCAAAGGGAACGGCGTTCCCCCTGGACTCGAGCCCTGAAAACGGCGCTGTCTCTTCAGTCGGAGGGGGAGGGCACTGGCCTGGCACCCCCCCCCCCCCAGGGTGCGGCCCGCACCCCCACTCTTTGTTCCCTTCCATCACTGGAGGCAAATCCCCCGTGTTTCCCCGAAAGTAAGACATATGTCTTACTTTCGGGGTACGGCTTATATTAGCTGACCCCTCTGAAACTCCCGATACGTCTTACAATCGGGGGTGTCTTACTATCGGGGAAACACGGTAGCAGCAAAAAGGTTTGCTGGTTTGAATCCCAACCACAACACCATCTGCCTGGAATTTGCATATTCTCCTTGTGCCTACGTGGGTTAATCAGATCCTGTCTAAATTGGCCTTAGTGTATAAATGTGTGTTAGCTCCTTGAGGGTAGGGACTGATGTGAATGTACAATGTATATGTACAGCACTGCATACTGTAAATTGACAGCACTATATAAGTACCATAAATAAATAAAAAATGTGTGTGTAAAAGCAGCTGTTCCATTACTTTTGTTAATATAGTGTATGTTTCAGCAAAGAAGTCACAATAAAGGTTTGATTTTTCCACCAGAACCAAAAGTGTAGTACTACCCCTGCAAGAGCTGCTGAATTTAACAGGTTCTTTCCCAAGCAGTACAGAGGTCGCCAGTCACCCAAGCAACAGTCCATTCATTCAGGCTCCAATAAACAGTCTATGGGTTTGTCTTTTTATAATTTATTCCTGGTAAAACTTATAACAGAAGAGGGATTAGGGCATATAATACTCTAAATCGATTAGTACTGAGCAATTACAGACTTCTCCTTAAGCAAATGTCTAATCCATCACTGCTGAAGACCATTGAGGGGCAAATCATGCTGGCATCTAGTTGATGCATCCTCTCCTTGCAGTCTGCGGCAAAGAAAGGAGCAGCAAGGGAGTGCTGAAAAGGATTGATAGTCCCCAAATCCAAAGAACAGAAGATTAATTTCCGTTTGTTTTGAACATTAGGTCGGGTGAGAACACATACCCTATGTCCGCTGCGACTGGGTATTTCTGGCACCTCTACCACATGAATGCAATTTTACTTTGCCTGATTGTAAGTACAATACCATCGGGCTGTGTGTTTTTAAATAAATGTTTTTAATGGTTTGACGATATCACACTATCTGGAGTCTCATTCCATCCACATATTATCTACTTTGAAACGTGTGCCGATGGAATTCACTTAAACCCTGAAGTGGTTAACTGCTCGTATGCCAAAACACAAGAGTGTGAGGCAATACTTTTTGGTGAGTTTACATCCAACTGAGGAGTGGAGACACGTTTGCTCATGCGGTGTGGTCTTGGACCAATTTATCAACTGACGGCTCATAGTTTCTGGTCTATCAAGTTTATTTATGGACTATTTGTTGTTCTGCACATTATCCGAGTTTGGTGCTTAATTCAATGGGGTTGATTTACTAAAGGCAAATCCACTTTGCACTACAAGTGCACTTGGAAGTGCAGTAGCTGTAGATCTGAGGGCAAGATCTGAAATGAGTGGAAGCTCTGCTGATTTTATCATCCAATCATGTGCAAGCTAAAATTGTGTATTTTTATTTTCCTTGCATGTCCCCCTCAGATCTACAGTGACTGCACTTCCAAGTGCACTTTCAGTGCAAAGTGGATTTGCCTTTAGTAAATAACCCCCAATGTGTTCTTGGTATTCTTGACCCACTATTTACCTTTATACATTATACATCTGGTATGCTCTTGTTAATGTATTGTACTAAATTCATAAAGCATTTCTAACACTTTTGGTTCTGACAGCAACCATGTTCCAACCATGCACTTCCGCCAGCGAGGTCACACCCTCAGACGACGTCCGGAAGTGCCGGGCCAATTGTACCAGGAAGTGTGTGAGCGGCTTCTACACATTGGTTTTGGCGCTAGTTTCCGGTGGACGGAATTCAGCAACAGGCAGAGTGAACTCAAATTATATTTTACAAGCTGTTTATCATTTTTATTGTGGTACGCATGTTTTTACTGGGGGGAATATTGGTCTTCTAATAAATTTCTATCAAAACTGTACTACGCTATCCGCACTATTTGTTTCCTTTTATGCTGTGGTTTGGAGTGGATCTGCTCTGACACCTGGAGGCGGCTAAGAGGTGGACGTGCTGAGGAGATGGCTGATGGCAGGGATGTTTATTGAAATGCCCATATTTGTCATAATTCTGGTGAGTGCATCCCCAAAGGGGAGTGTGATCTGCACGTGGTGTCAAAAGTGATTATACCCTCGGGTGGAAGCTTCACTACTTATCACGAGAAGGACTTTTTTATGCACCTATTCAGACTTTATTTTGGTTATCATGATGTGCTTTTATGAACTTTAAAAAAAAAGAAATCAAGGAAATATAAAAGACATTTAGCGCTGCTGCAATATTTAAAGGGGCAGTGTCCTGTTGATGCTTTTACCTAGATTTTAATATTGCCTTATCACCAATTCTGTTTTTACTATATAGTAGCTGCTTTTATAAGATCAAAAGCCATTTTTCTTATATATTTATTTGTGATCCTATCTTAAGAGAATTTGATCCAGGAGAGCGGAGTGGTAGACCCAAAGGGCGGCAATTTCTGGCTCTATCCTCACACAGTATGTTCCAAATTTAGGTAATTCTAAAATGTGCTACTTTTACATTGTAGCGCAATGAATGTGCGAAACTCAAAATAAAATACCAACAGTTCGTTACTTACAAAAGTGGAGCTAATTAGAACCAACTCTTATTTTGTAATACAGAGAGAGAGACCCTGGCGCAGACAGATTTTGCAAAAGTGTCTCGCGTCTGTTCTAGACAGGTACATGAATTTGGCACATGCTGCACCACTTTTAAGCCCCATACACATCCTATCGGACAATGTTGTCGGAAATTCCGACCGTGTGTAGGCACCATCGGACAGTTTCCATCAGATTGTCCGACGGACAAAGTTCTATCTCCTGCTCTATAAATATTCCGACAACAAAGTCCGATCACACCAATTCCGATCGTGTGTAGCGAATTCCGACGGACAAAGTGCCACGCATGCTCAGATCACATTACAAGACCAAAGCTATTGGCTACTAGCCTCTACGTAGTCCCGTCGTAGGCAACAAATGTCACCACGTTCAGAATGATCGGATTTTCCGACAACTTTGTCCGACCGTGTGTATGCAACACCAGTGTCGGACTAAATCCGTCGGACCAAATCCGATGGATTTGGTGGTCGGATTTTCCGACCATGTGTATGGGGCTTTAGACTGCACAGAAGACACTTTTGCAAAATCTGTCTGCGCCAGTCTTTCTGAATTCCAGGGATTGTCTTTTGAACAGACAAATTGGCTGGTTTAAGTCTTTTAGCATATGTTTTAATATCAGAAGAGTAAATTGAATATGGCACCCCTCTCACTCGCGCATTTTGCTTCCCATTTTTATTCTCCTGACTTTGTGTAAATTGTACAAAGTAATAATTAGTAGCCTTAGGTGTTGGATGGAGAGTTCTTCTATTCATTGCCATGTAGTCCTGAAATGTCTGCTGGGGTGTATTATATTAGTATAGAGGTACGTTTTGGCATCTGAGATAGCATCTTTGAATACATCTTAAAGCTTATTTCTGGACAAAAATTGTTTTCAACATAGATGTAAGTCATTTTTACCTTTTTATCATATGTCCTATGAGAAAAGATTTTCTTTTGCATTGTTGAGTTATCTCCTGAAGTTACCCTTCAGAGGCTTTCTCCCCAGCATCTCCTGTCCAGTGGACTGGGCACCTGTGCCTGCTGTATGTGCAGCAAGGGGGACAGTGCCCTCAGTGCCCCCATATAGCGTGTCTTTACTTTGGGTGGGTCTAAAATTAAACAGGTTTTGCCTGCCTTTCTTTTCCCATATATTTCCCATATTTCTGAAGAAACAGATTTATTGTGGGAAATACATCAAAGAAACTAATACCCTCCTACATTGTAATTAATATAAGCACATTCTGAAAGGATTTTTTCCTCTTCTCAGAACATTATAGCTGTATAAGGTATTGCTTAAAGTGACTTTTTTTAATAACAATAACAAACGTCATACTTACCTGCTCTGTGTAATGGTTTTTCACAGAGCAGCCTCGATCCTCCTCTTCTCAGGTCCCCCTCCGGCTCTCCTGCCTCTCCCTCCTGCCTAGTGCCCCCACAGCAAGCAGCTTGCTCTAGGGGCCCCTGAGCAGGCTCAATCCCAAGCCGCTGCTCCATGTGTCCATTCACACATGGAATACAGCTCTGCCCCGCCCCCGCTCTTTCCTCAGTGGCTCTATGACTTTGATTGACAGTAGCGGGAGCCTATGGCTGCCGTTGCTGTCTGTTGATCGGAATGGAGCTCAGGTAAGTTTTTTTTTGGGAGGAGGGGGCTGCTCAACACAGAATTTTTTTTTACTGCATGAAGGTAAAAAACCTTGAGCTTTTACAACTTCTTTAAGTGTAGTATATATGGGTGTATTGCATACTGTTCATCATGCTGTAACAACATATTGTTGGGAGTACTAGTGTTGTTTTATGTTTTTATGGGGGGTTCGTCCTGGGGGTCTATACTAATGTGGGGGGGGGGGGGTGGTTTGTCCTGAGGGGGGTCTATACTAATGTGGGGGGGTGTATTGCATACTGTTCATCATGCTGTAACAACATATTGTTGGGAGTACTAGTGTTGTTTTATGTTTTTATTAATACATGAAATAAAACTATAATTTAAACAAATAAACTATTATTTATAGGTGTGACACCTTAAAATCCAGTGAGACCGAACATGAATATGCTAAAATTGGGGATGTGTTGTCTTTAACAAGCTTCAGCGACCCCATTATTTGGATATATAATCTCTGCACAAAGATAGGGAAAGGTAGGCTTTGTTTTTTGCCAGATCACTACTCTGTTACCTTGGGCATAGCTGTTAGTGGGGTTGATTTACTAAAGGCAAATCCACTCTGCACTACAAGTGCACTGTAAATCTGAGGGGAAGATCTGAAATGAGGGGAAGCTCTGCTGATTTTATAAGCCAATCATGTACAAGCAAAAATGCTGTTTTATATTTTCCTTGCATGTCCCCCTCGGATCTACAGAGACTGCACTTCCAAGTGCATTTGCAGTGCACTTTTAATGCAAAGTGGATTAACCTTTTGTAAATAACCCCCACTGTCTCATGTTGATATACAGCAAGCTACAGATGCTGCACACTCCATCACGGAAGAATAGAAGCAATGTGACAGATGACAAAGGGGTTGATTTACTAAAGGCAAATCCACACTGCGCTACAAGTGCACTTGGAAGTGCAGTCGCTGTAGATCTGAGGGGAAGATCTGAAATGAGGGGAGGCTCTGCTGATTTTGTTATCCAATCATGTACAAGCAAAAATGCTGTTTTTTATTATGTTTGCATGTCCCCCTCAGATCTACAGCGACTGCACTTCCAAGTGCACTTGTAGTGCAAAGTGAATTTTCCTTTAGTAAATAACCCCCAAAGTCTGCTTTTCTCATCCACAGCCAAACACTGCAGTTACTTTTTTGAGTGCTGGAGAAGGCTGAAAAACACATTTTGTTTTCGGCTAGTCTGCAGTGCCAACAGGGACACAGTTTTCAGGACCAAAAAGTGGCTGCTGGACTTGTGGTGTTGTGAGTATATGTTCTGTGGTGGAAAGTTTTCTCAGTGCACAAGATTGGGGAACATTGACAGGGGATTGCCCACAAAAGCTGTATCTTTCATCTGGAAGGACATGCCTACTGTGTACTGGGAAGACATGTAGGGTACTCTGCTAATTCCTTCAACGTTCTACTGCTGCAGAGATCTGGAGGGGGCCATGTGATGAAGGAACTATGTAAGTGAAAAAAAAATGTTTTCATGTTTTTAAAGGGGTTGCAGATGGAGGCTTTAAAAGTGTTTTTTTATGCCCATAGTACAACTTTAACCACTTGCCGTCCCTGCTATAGCTGAAAGACGGCTACAGCATGGACTTAATTTGCCACGAGGGCATCCCTGGACGTCCTCCCTTGCTTGAGCGGCCTGCACGCCCCCTGCAAGGCACGCACGGCACGCTCTGTGATCAGCGAGTCTATGAGACTTGCCTGGTCACAGATTGGAGTAAGGGGTCGATCCCTACCCCTTACTACGTGATCAGCTGTCAGCAAATGACAGCTGAACATGTGATGCAAACAAAGCCGGTAATAACCGGCTGCTGCGAGAGGGACATCAGTCCCAATCGTGGAGGTGTCACCAGTGTCACCTACCAGTGCCCACCAGCGCCACCTACCAGTGCCCACCAGCGCCACCTACCAGTGCCCACCAGCGCCACCTACCAGTGCCCATCAGTGCAGCCTCATCAGCGAATATTAATGAAGGAGAAAAATGTACTGTTTGCAAAATGTTATTTATAATGTTAATAAACTATGAAACATTTTTTTTTTCAAATATTTCTGTCTTTTTTTTGTTTGTTTAGCAAAAAAAATAAAAACCCAAATGGTGATTAAATACCACAAAAAGAAAGCTTCATTTATGTGAAAAAAAGTGTGACAGCGCTGAAAGTTGAAAATTGGTCTGGGCAGGAGGGGGGTTTAAGTGCCCAGTAAGCAAGAGGTTAAGCACTGCCTAACATTCATCCACCTTCTGAATTTGCCTATTTGTATCATCAAGACATTCCCTGATATTTGTCTGTATTTGGGGTTTCACATTCTTCAGTGGGAAATCTCAGTTAAGGCCCGTACACACGATCAGACTTTTTGACAACCAACATGCAAATTAGCTGTTTTGGACCAACATCCGACCATGTGTACGCTCCATCGGACCAACTTTTTCCAGGTTTCATGTTGGACTTTTGACTTTTGTTGGCTGTGCGAACGGACCAACTTTCTGCCAACAAAAGTCTGATGGACCAAAGTCCGACCGTGTGTACACAAAACCAACGGACTTTTGTACAAACCAATGCAGAACCAATGCAAAAGATCAGACAACAACACAGAAGTTGACCAAAGGTGGCGGTAAAGAGCAGAAAAACCAAGTGATTTGGTGAAAGTTGGCTGAAAAAGTCCTGCAGTGTGTATGCAATACCAACTTGGGGCCAACGCCCTTTGGACAAAAATCCACGGGAAAGTTGGTCCACGGTCCGATCGTGTGTATGAGGCTTTACAGTAACATTCACTAGGATGTGGCCATTGTTAGATTTGCTGTCAATGACTGGTCTAAAGTCTAAATTTTCATACACCAGTATTTCAGACTAAGCACCCAACATAGGAAAAGGATACAGTATAATCCAAGCAAACAAATGTACATAGATTCCACAGATAGGCCCTTTTTAATTAGTGAACTGTAGCACATGGAATGCATTTTAGTGTAATGCATTTTCATGAATTAAGATCTTAGGTGTTATGGATTTTTTATTTTTTTTTAACAACCAAATGGAAAAAATTTACCTGAGCCACTTGAAAGGTGCACAATCCTCTTCATCTTCTCTTCACGTCTCCATTTTGCTCTTCGATTGGAAAACCAAATCTGAAAAAAAGTAAAACAAAGGGCATCACATATCTGGATGACATATCATTTTCAGACTGTTTTTTCCTAATAATGATGTGCTGAATTATGTTTTATTAAAAGTGTTACTAAACCCACAACAGTACAATCAGTCTGTATCTGCAGTAAAGCCTACTTGTTATACTCTCTGTGGAACCTAAGGGGTTAATCATTTGCATTGTGTAAAAAGCCTGGTTGATCCTGTCTCATCTGATCCTCCCCTTTTTCCACTGACCCCTTATAATTTCTTGATAACATGAGTCTATGGAGTCAGGTTGCACATGCTCGGTTTGGTGTGTATTGCTAGAGAGGTTTTTTTTCTTGGGAGAGTGCATGCGATCAGCACAGGGCCAATCAGCAATATCCAGACAGAAGGTCAGGGATCTGGCAGTCTAGTAGGACAGTCAGAAAGCTCCTACTACAAGCTTTAACCAATGCTTGGCTGGACACTGACAAAAATCAAAAGACTGCGATATACTGCTGATGAGAAAAGGTATTTAGCAATTTATATTTACTAAAATGACTGCATGTCCATGTTCTGTGTACTGAACCAGATATAGTGAATGCAGGGTCCTGGGTTTAGTACCACTTTGATAGTGCCAAGTTACAGACCAAAGGCTTCATTTGGTGTTTTTTGAATTGTAAATAAAGGACAGATTTTTGCAAACTATGCTTACCGTATATAGTCGCGTATAAGCCGACTGAATATAAGCCAAGGCACCTAATTTTACCACAAAAAAACTGGGAAAACTTATTGACTCGAGTATAAGCCTAAGGTGAGAAATGCGCAGCTACTGGAAGTGGAAAAGAGGGTTAACAATACCCATTTGCAGCCTCACTGTGCCCATTTGCAGCCATAGGTCCCCTGAACTTTAAACTTGGTAGTTAAGGGTTCCTAGATGCCCCCTAGCTGCGGGTCTCTGGACCCAAAGGGTCCCGAAATGACATTGCTGCAGATGGACACGGTTGACCGACTTTGGGGCCCTGTATCTAGGGGTTCCTAGCACTAAGTGGCCCCGGGATACGGGGGCCGCAAAGTCGGGTCGGAAAATTACATTTTTTGCTGCAGAAAAGTACTTGACCCAAGTATAAGCGGGGGCACTTTCAGCACAACAAAAATGTGCTGAAAAACTCGGCTTATACTCGAGTATATACGGTACATAGTAAGTTATTGGTGTTGCTGTGTTTTAAAAAGGGTATACTTAGTATAGATAAGAAGTTAATATGTCCTCATTACAATAGCCATGTTTTGCAGTTTGCCAAGCTCTCTTGGAAATTCAGTTTTGAAGATAATGATGTTTTATAAGCAATAGCAAATATCAATTATTATATTTATTAAATGTATTATTACTACTATTAAAGCTAATGTCTAATAAATATATACAGTAGTTTATATTTATGAATCTCACACTTGTTAACCCTTTTGTTACCAGAGGCTTTTGATGTCTAGATACCCAGGCCAAAATTAGCAGTGTCAGTATGTGTTGGATAACTTAACTTAACAATAATTCTATTTCTAATTTGCATACCTGAATCATTTCTCTACATATTTATAAGGAAAAAAATTGTTTTTTAGTTGGTACACTGCGCAAATAAAAATAATATGCAAACCCAATCATTAAAGTCTCATTTAAGATATAACCTGTTAAAGTTTTAAGAGTTATGTTCAACCTTATCAAATCTGCCGCTTTCGTTAAAATAATATCTGATGACCCTGCCATGAATGTACTTGTCCAGGCACTTCCTGTAATTGGGAAACCATGCTCTGTCACTGTCTCCCTGTTGTGTTCCTGCATTGTCAATATGTCATACAGGCATCTGATGGAGTGGCTGTTATGACACACTTTATATAGGCATGATCCACTGATGTGACTATCATCCATGCAGCCATCAATCACTCAAATGCATGTGTAAAGACAGGAAGTTGATGCAAAGAGGATGCAGAAGATCAACAGCACTGCAATGCATCAAAGGATAAAACAAAAGTGAAACAAGTGTTTTATTTAAAAAAAAAAAAATTGGCAATTATTTATAATACACCATGCATTGGCAAAATGTCATTCAGTTAGAGTTTACATCTACTTAAATGTACGCACTCTTATGGTAACCTCAGGAAGTTCAGTGTTTGTTGCAAGCTTCTCCCTGGTAGCGATATCTGGATACTGAACTCGGAGAAACTCTGAAATTGGAAACAAAGGAGAGTCTGCCCAGCAGTACTGAGTACAAAAGGGATTGGTTAAAACTCCTGCCAGTTTTTCATTTGATCTATGTCCCATTGGGGAGAGTTCCCTTCACTTCTTTCCTGTACACACAACAGGACGTGAGGGGAAATCTCTGCAAACTTAGGGAAATCTACTCTTAGAAAGTTGTCATGCAAAAGAATGTTCCCATTGGAAAATTTCCTCTATATTCTTGTTCTGGTGATGACTCAAAATTATGTATTGCCCTGCACATTCTGTACCAATGTAAATAGCCACCTGGACAAATAGATAGGATGAATCCCCCTAGCAAAGACCAAAAAGGCATAGGAGCTAGATGGAGTGCCGCACCACTAACGCCGCTCACCGGGCTCTATGCTGCACTGGAGCGCAGGAGGAAGAACAGCGGCGCGGACCGAAGCCGCCTCCCCTCCTCTCTGTTTACATCCAGAGAGGAGGAGGAGCCTGCGCTCGAGCCTCGAGGGACACACGCCGCTGTTCTAAGGTATGTAAAGAGGGGAGGGGGGGAGTGGGTTGGCATGTCTGTACTACTCGGGGGTGTCTGTATGTACTAAGGGGGTGTCTGCATTGCTGGGGGGTGTCTATTGATGGGGGTCTGCACTGAGGTGGGGGGTGTCTGTACTAAGGGGGTCTGCACTTGGGTGGGGTGTCTGTACTAAGGGGGTGTCTGCATTGCTGGGGGGTGTCTATTGATGGGGGTCTGCACTGAGGTGGGGGTGTCTGTACTAAGGGGGTCTGCACTTGGGTGGGGTGTCTGTACTAAGGGGGTGTCTGCATTGCTGGGGGGTGTCTACTGATGGGGGTCTGCACTGAGGTGGGGGGTGTCTGTACTAAGGGGGTCTGCACTGAGGTGGGGGTGTCTGTATTGATAGGGGGTCTGTAATGGGGGTGTCTTTACTAAGGGGTCTGCACTGAGGTGGGGGGGTCTGTAATGGGGGATTGTCTGTACTGAGGGGGGCCTGCACTGAGATGGGGGGGGTCTGCACTGAGATGGGGGGGTCTGTAATGGGGGTGGGTGTCTGTACTAAGGGGGTCTGCACTGAGGTGGGGGGCGTCTGTACTGATGGGGGGTCTGTAATGGGGGGTGTCTGTACTGATGGGGGTCTGCACTGAGGTCGGGGGGTGTCTGTACTGATGGGGGTCTGCACTGAGGTCGGGGGTGTCTGTACTGATGGGGGTCTGCACTGAGGTCGGGGGTGTCTGTACTGATGGGGGTCTGCACTGAGGTGGGGGGTGTCTGTACTGATGGGGGGGTCTGCACTTGGGTGGGGGGTCTGCACTGAGGTGGGGGGTGTCTGTACTGATGGGGGGGGGGTCTGCACTTTCTGTGGGGGGTCTGTAATGGGGGGTGTCTGTACTGATGGGGGTCTGCACTGAGGTTGGGGGGTGTCTGTACTGATGGGGTCTGTACTGATGGGGGTCTGCACTGAGGTCGGGGGGTGTCTGTACTGATGGGGGTCTGCACTGAGGTCGGGGGTGTCTGTACTGATGGGGGTCTGCACTGAGGTCGGGGGTGTCTGTACTGATGGGGGTCTGCACTGAGGTCGGGGTGTCTGTACTGATGGGGGTCTGCACTGAGGTCGGGGTGTCTGTACTGATGGGGGTCTGCACTGAGGTCGGGGGGGTCTGTACTGATGGGGGTCTGCACTGAGGTCGGGGGGGGGGGTGTCTGTACTGATGGGGGGGTCTGCACTTGGGTGGGGGGTCTGCACTGAGGTGGGGGGTGTCTGTACTGATGGGGGGGGGTCTGCACTTGGGTGGGGGGTCTGTAATGGGGGGTGTCTGTACTGATGGGGGTCTGCACTGAGGTTGGGGGGTGTCTGTACTGATGGGGGTCTGCACTGAGGTCGGGGGGGGTCTGTACTGATGGGGGTCTGCACTGAGGTCGGGGGGTGTCTGTACTGATGGGGGTCTGCACTAAGGTCGGGGGTGTCTGTACTGATGGGGGTCTGCACTGAGGTCGGGGGGTGTCTGTACTGATGGGGGTCTGCACTGAGGTCGGGGGTGTCTGTACTGATGGGTGTCTGTACTGATGGGGGTCTGCACTGAGGTCGGGGGTGTCTGTACTAATGGGGGTCTGCACTGAGGTGGGGGGGGGTGTCTGTACTGATGGGGGGGACTTCACTTGGGTGGGGGGTCTGCACTGAGGTGGGGGGTGTCTGTACTGATGAGGGGGGGTCTGCACTTGGTTGGGGGGTCTGTAATGGGGGGTGTCTGTACTGATGGGGGTCTGCACTGAGGTTGGGGGGTGTCTGTACTGATGGGGGTCTGCACTGAGGTCGGGGGGTGTCTGTACTGATGGGGGTCTGCACTGAGGTCGGGGGGGGGTGTCTGTACTGATGGGGGGGTCTGCACTGAGGTGGGGGGTGTCTGTACTGATGGGTGGGGGGTCTGTACTGCTGGGGGTGTCTGTACCGCTAGGGGGTCTGCACTAGGGGGGGGGGGGTGTCTGTACTAAGGTGGTGTCTGTACTACTGGGGGGGGGGGGGTTCTGTACTACTGAGGGGGGTGGGTCTGCACTGCTGGGGGGGGGGGTCCTGCACTGAGGGGGGGTCTGTAATGTTGGGGGTCTGCACTGGAGGATGTCTGTACTGAGGGGGGTGGTCTGCACTGAGGTAGGGTCTGTAATGCTGAGGGGTGTCTGTACTTAGGGGGGTGTCTATACTGCTGGGGGGTCTTTACTGATGGGGGGTATGCATGTGTGTCCTTCAGGGGCTGCATATAGTATACTGCATACTTTGTTGTTCAAAATTAAGCTGTTGCCTGGGTACTGTGCCACATGAGTGTGGTAATCTGTTGTTCGATGGCATTAGTCCATTTTTTTTTTTTGTGGTGGTGGGGGGCCCATACAACATTTTGCTATGGGGCCCTGTGATTTCTAGTTACGCCCCTGATGCACACCTGTGCAAGGAGAAACCCCTCTGGGACTTTAAAGGCAGAACCATACGTGGTGGGGTTGGCATAAGATCAGGCCATATTGGAAGGAAATATTAAGATATAATAAGGAGATCACGAACATAGATCTGCCCGAGGAACCATGGGCATGTTTATTCCATGGGTAGATATCCCAATAAAAGAATATAGAAATTTGATGATGGCACACATGATGAATGCTGTAAAAAGCCTGATACCCAAAAAATGGAAAGAAGCAGAAAGCCCAAAAATTTGAGAATGGTTTGATAAAATAGAAGAGACATATAACATGGAATGTTTAAGACACAGTCGAGAAGAGAGTAGAAAGGAATAGAAATAGATGGGAAAAGTGGAAAAGTTGAAACTGACGGAGGATTACAGTAAGGTTAAAAGTACCTAGAGATGGGGGGAATGAAGCGTCCTAGGAGGGGGCAGATGGGTGAGATGGGAGAAGGGGAGGGGGGGGGGGGGGTATGGTATTGGAAATAAAGTATGTTAATGTATATCCCTATTTGTAGGGAAAATGTTTTGTATATTGAGAAATTTGGAAAAATAAAGAGTAAAAAAAAAAAAAGAAATTGCACTGAAAGTGCACCTGGAAGTGCAGTCGCTGTAGATCTTAGGGGGACATGCAAGGAAAATAAAAAAACAGAATTTTTGCTTGCACATGATTGGATAATAAAATCAGCAGAGCTTCCCCTCATTTCAGATCTACCCCTCAGATTTACAGCAACTGCACTTCCAAGTGCACCTTCAGTGTAATTTCAAGTGCACTTTGCACTTGTAGTTTGCACTTGTACCTTTCGTAAATAACCCCCAATGTTAGAAAAGTTTATGTACGGTAAGTCAAGTTTCATTAATGTAAATTTCCATTTGGAAGTAAGGAAAAATCTCTACAATGAGGACAACAGACGGCCCTTTTAACCTAATAGAGGTTATATTCCTTTCCTGCACTATCCAAAATTAAAAAATACTACGTTTTGGCAGGGTTTGGGCTTCAGCCAGTTATTTTTTATTCTGGACAGGATGGGGAAGAAATAGATCCTTTGTTCAATTTTTTATTTAGACCACAAAAAAATAAATGTTTTTATTAGAAGAATAATTTGTTAATAAAAAGGTCTGTCAGTTAATTCTTACTTTCTTTTTGGTTCTGTCTTGGTGATGACCACTCCTCTTATTTCTTGTCCCATTGTCACAGGGAGAAAATATGAAGTTAATGCCCAACTACAGGAAAATAATAAAATCCACCTTTGCAGTAGGGCATGGGTTAAGTGCTTGGTATGTCTAGGGGAGAGATGAAGAGGCTTTTTCACTTACCTGATTCCTCGCTCCCCCTGAAGCTCCAGTCTGCGTGCAGAATCTCAGCATCATCATGTACCATACAGGGGCATTAACCCTGTATGATATAGCCAGGAGGTTGCAGTGTTTGACACACTGCAAAGGAGGATTTTTTTATGTTCCCGGAGCTTTACATTTCCAAAATTGTACCACAGACAGCAATAAAAAATTTACAGAAATATTTGCTCTTCCCACACTTATTCAACATTTTTAAAATATAGCTAGAGTTAGGCTATAAGACCACACAGGGGACAATTTTTAGAGAAGCTCGTCACAAATGTGGAGAAGTTTTAATAACACTATTTACAGTCTCCTAGAACATTCTTTTACTTTCTACTCTTTTATTTTTTTTATTGCAGCAATGCACTCACACTTTCAGCAGAAAATAGCTTGCCTTGTGAACACTGAAAACATGAGCTTGATTTTGCAAGCTTTCCCTAGGTATTGGATTCATTCAGAGCAATCCATAGAATCAAAAAATGAACAATTGTTTGTAGCATCATAAGGGTATAGCATTAACCTCTAATTGTGGTGAGACCAAAAGAGCCTTCCAGCTAATATGCCTTGTATTGGGCTTGTTTCCATTGACAGGCTTGCTTTATTTTTTATTTTAGCATTGTGTAATTTGTCAAAATGCACCTTCCGCTTTGGATTTCTGCCTTTATATAAACTGATCACAAACTTGAGAATTGTATCCTACCATTTTCCAGGATATCTGTTTGCTCTGTTGAGAATATGGTCCTGTTGCGGTGCTGGTTGCTTGGTTGAAGTACTGTAGACTGAGCCTCGGTGTTACTTGCACATAAGTTTTTATATGGAATTTTCACAGTGGTCCAGTTCAAATCCAGTGAACCTGCACAAGATGCTCAATAAAACACGTGGGAACAGTGAATGAGAGAGGAAACAGAAGAACTGAGTGGGAACAGTGGGCAAGAGGAGAGGCACTGTAAAGGATCTGAGTTTGGATTATAAAGGATAAGTTCACATAAAAAACATTTTATTTTAGGAGCATGGAAAGCATTGCACCAGTGATCAGCAGATCTTTCAGGCACTTTACAGATGCTTTTTTTAACGCTAAAGTGACTGAAAAACGCATGTAAAAAGCCCAAATGGGGAAAGGGGTCTTAGTGTGAGCTATGTGAGCTTCACACTGACAGGAAGACGCAATCATAATTATTATATTATACAGGATTTATATAGCGCCAACAGTTTGCCAGGTGCTTTACAATATGAAGGCAGACAGTACAGTTACAATACAATTCAATACAGGAGCAATCAGAGGGCCCTGACCCTTAGCGTTTACAATCTATTAACTACCACAGCACTCAACAGCGCTGCAATTGTTCATTGAAAACTACAAGCTGACAGCCGCAAAGGATGTCGGGACTTGTAGTTAATTCATACGCAGAACTCTGTGTATGAATGACGTGGCTGTATGGGCGCTGTTTTCAAAAAGTGACAGCTTGTACAGGGAACTTCTCCCTGTACTGCTGTCAAAGGGACAGAAGGCAGTGGGGAGTGGCTGTAGCAGTGGGAACATGTTACATGTTCCACCCTAAAAATGGGATGGGAAAGATGGACACGGGGGGATTTACTAAAACTGGTGCAGCTGTGCATAGTAACCAATCAGATTGTAAGTTTTATCATCAAATCTTAATTGAACAAGCTGAAGTTAGAAGCTGATTGGTTACTATGCACAGCTGCACCAGAATCTGTGTGCACCAGTTTTAGTAAATCCCCCTCAGAGGGTTAGTGGGGTAAGTGAACAACACAAAAGTCACGGAAACGGAGCAGGGAGAGTGAATGAGAGAATGAATCTCAGAAGCTGATTGGAAGCAGTGAAGGAGAGAAGAGACACAGGACTTGAGTGGAGATTGCAAGCAGGAGCAGAAAAATAGGAGCTGAAACAGTGAATAAGAGAAGAGATAAAGAAATGGAAATGGTGAAGGAGAACAGGTAAACTGGTTGTAAATGAGGACAGTTAAGGAGAATATAAACACAGATGAAGAGTCAAGACAGTGTGTCAGGAAGACACTGGCCATAGTTCAAATGAAGGCTCAAGGTGCATAAACATGCGCAAGCCTGGGGGTGCTCGTTTTACTGTGCATAGACGTTCAGGCATGAGCATGCACAGGCGTGCTCACCCGCCACTAGCACTGGCGCAAAATAGACTGCAAGGTGCAGCAGTTGTACTAGTGCTATCTGATCTACAGCTATTCCCGTGTTCCTGCATCTGTTCCTGTGTTTGACTTCTGTGCTTGAACACTACCTTCCCTGACCTTGGCCTGTCTCTGAATTATGCTCTGCCTTCTGCTTACCTGCCTGCTCCTTTTTTCTGACCTCTGCCTGTATTCTGACTATTCTCTGCAGTCCCTTGACACATATGTGAGTCCTGCCACAGTTTGCGCCTTGCCTCCTTTTCCGCTGCAGCACAATCAGACTGCTACCACACCTTCAGTGATGATTCTGCCTCCTGAACTCAGGGTGTCCATACTGGAAAGGTTCTCAGGTGACCGAAGTACAATCAGAGCGCTCCGTAACGCATGCCAGCTGCACTTCTCCCTGCAATGACAGACTTTCTTCCTGGAAACCACCAAGGTGGGGTTCATTATTTCACTTCTCCAAGGTGAACCTCAGACCTGGGCTCATCGGCTGCGCGAAGAGAACAGTGCACAGCTATGTACTATGTCATCTCTCTTCAATGCTTATGGCCCAGCTATACAATGGCCCACAATAGACTGCTAAAGTAGAGGCTGCTCTCCATGCACTGCAGCAAGGCTGCGGAGGACTATGCTACGGACCTCAGGCGCTGGAGCACAGATAATCATTGCAATGACGCAGCTCTGTGACACCAGTTTTGCCGAAGGCCTAAAAGATGAGTTAGCTCAAGTCAGAGTGCCAAATACCCTGGAGGCTCTGATTACTTTGGCCATCCAGATTGACCAGCGGCTCCGTGAGCACAGGTTGGAGAGGTCTACCCAGCAGTCCCGCCCTGTATGGATGATACCCAGAGTTCCATGTTTCTGCTCACTCTGCTCCTGCCAGCTCCATTCCTGTCAACTCTCCTTCAGCCAATACTACTTCACCTTCAACTGAGACTTCGGAGCTCATGCAACTTGGGTTGATGCATCCTTCCTTGCCATCTGAGGAATGCCTACATCGTCAGCAAAACATTTCTGGTTATACTGTGGGGATGCAGGCCATTATGTAAGCACATGCCCTGTGAAGCCGTGTAAGTGTCTGTCTATTGCTCCTGCTAATCTCCCACAGTTATCTGCCAGGGCAACTCATCTAGCTCTCCCAATCTTGTTTCATCTCCTGGGAGAAGCAATCTCGGTTACCGCAATTATTGATTCCGGAGCATGCAGTTGTTTTATTGACTTGGCCTTCGAAGCACAACAACCCATGCCATTACAACCAAGGACAGAAACCACAGTAGAGGCAGTTGTATCACAATGCCAGAGTCTCAAGGACTTAATGCAGTCCTTGACTTCTTTTCACATGAGCTCTCTCCGGCAGAAAGGAATTATGATGTGTGGGATCAGGAGCTGCTTGCCATCAAAACTGCATGAATGGAGATATCTGCTGGAAGGGGCAGCACATCCAAAACTAATTTATACCAACCACAAAAATCTTGAATATCCAAGGACTGCCAAATGCCTGAATTCACGCCAAGCTTGATGGGCTTTACTCTAAATTTGTTTCCCATATTACCTTCTGACCTGGATTAAATAATGTCAAGTCGGGTGAAGTTTCCTGTATGTACCATGACCCTAGGGAACCATCTCTGCCGGATGCTATCCTGTCCACAGGTAACTTTTTATTATTACAAACTGATCTGTTCTCGCAAATTAGGCAAGCCTCTTTAGGTGTTGCCTTTCCTCCTAGAATTACATTGGTGCCTAAGAAAGGATCGCTGTGGCAAGAGCATAACGTGTTTGTGCCAGAAAATGGTCAGGTAGCTGTGTTGAGACTTTGTCATGACCAACCCTTGGCGGGCCACTGCAGAGTCCACAAGACACTTGATCTAGTGCAGCGCACATTCTGGTGGCAAGATCTGTATGGAATACCTGAACTCATGTACCGTTTGTACTCGGAGTAAGACCGCTAAAAGCAGACCCTGCGGTCTACTCAAAACCTTGCCAGTTCCTGACAGACCATGGAGGAGGATATCTATGGATTTCATAGTGGAACTTTTTCCATCTGAAGGGTGCGAGGCTATTTTCATGGTGGTAGACCGATTATCCAAAATAGCCCATTTTCTGCCACTGAAGAACAAGCCTTCTGCCATGGAGACTGCTCGAGTTTTTGTCAAATCATGAAACTACATGGGGTTTCATCAAATATTGTCTCAGATTGAGGTGTTCAATTTACCTCACGATTCTGGAAGGCCTTATGCAAGGTCTTAAAGACTGAATTGTCTTCTTCTACATACCACCCACATACCAATGGGCAAACGGATGCCATTAAAGTTCATGCCCATGTAAAGCAGGGGTGCCCAACCTTTTGAAGAGCGAGAGCCACTTTAGAAACTTGGTAAGCGGTTGTGGGCCACAATGAGCAGAGTGTGCAATGACAGGTCTGTGTGAGAGAGAGAGAGAGTGAGAGATAGGAGCAGCGCCACTCTGAGTACAGTATGTCAGTTAGAATTCAAGGTTTAATAAAAGTAAGATCACATCACATTTTGGCGAGATATAATGTGCATGGCATAAGTAGCTTGGGGTCCTGTAGTCGAGCAGGTCAGCGGTGGTGGTGAGCAGTTCCCGGTGGTTCCAAGGCTCCGAGGCTAAAGGTCACACAACAAGCACATCAGGGGTGATGGATGGGAGGCGTGGTTGAGCTCACATTCGGAGCATGTGTGCTCCTTCATCAGGCATCTGATTATGGATACTGTTGGTGGGTATTCCTTGTGGGTACTGCTGGCACTGCTGGTGGGTACTGCTGGTACTGTTGGTGGGTACTGCTGGCATTGTTGGTGGGTATTCCTGGTGGGTACTGCTGGCACTGTTGGTGGGTACTGCTGGCACTGTTGGTGGGTATCCCTGGTGGCTGCTGTCCCAGTACGCATGTTCCCAACCCACTATTAACGAGCATTAGTGTGAGAAGAGCGCTGGAGGAAGCATGCGGCTGCAGTAGAGAGCAGAGCTGATGCTTCCTGTATAGCGCTGGCTCCTGTCACAGGCAAAGTGCATTTGGTATCACTCCATCTGTGACAGGAGCCGGCGCTATACAGGAAGCATCAGCTCTGCTTCCTCTAGTGCCGGCTCCGTTCTTTACACTGATGCTTGGGGATGGCGGGTTGGAAAAACGTGATCTGGGCTTGCCGACTCGCCATCCCAGAGAAGGAGATGACGTACCACATCAAATGGCGGTCCAGCGCTTGGACACCCTTGATGTAAAGGCAGGTGTCCCAATACTTTTTGTAATATAGTGTATGTTTAGCTGGGATGAAGGAGAACAGAGGCAGAGGAGTTTAGAAGGGACATTGAAGGAAAGTAGAAACACAAGAAATAAATGGGAACAGTAAAGAAGGTAATAAGACACATGAGCTCAGCATGGTCATGAAAGAGAGCATCAACAGGGATGCTGAGTGGGGACAGTGAAGAAGAGCAGAGACACAGGAGCTGAGTTGAGACAGTGAAGAAGAGCAGAGACATATGAGCTAAGTTCAGACAGCGAAGGAGAGTAGAAACAAAATAGTTAAGTACAAGACCAGAAACATAGGGGCTCACTGGGGACTGTAAAGTAGCACAGAAACACAAAGGCTGGATGGTATGGTGAAATTTATCACAAATACAGAGGTAGAACAGGGACAGTGAAGGTATATTTTTAACTTTGTCTTCACTCGTGTTCCATATTATTATTGTACATGAGGCTAAAAGACATTTTTAGATCTGTAAGATGTTGTAGTTATGATCTTCAGTTGCTGTATTTGACATGGATGTCCCGCTCATTCCGTTACCACCAGTCATCTGTAGGTCCTGGGCTCAACAAGCGGACAGTAGCATTCTTTCACCAATATTGTTTTTAGATTATATTCAGATCATATTTTGTCTTGTCTTTTGATATATATTTTTTTCAATTACTACGTAAAGATTTTGTATAATAAATTACATTTTTATAAATTTCCTTTTTTTTCTTATTGTTGCCTGTAAAATCCCACCCATTAGAGGTTTTTCCAATCTGTATTTATCAGAAGGGATGATGGCAACTACATGCCAATTGATATGAGCTAAAAAAAATTCCTTGCTGTATTTGACATAGGAAGAAGCAAGGCAGAGGATCGTTATTTCCATTAGTCAAGAAGTGCAGGTTCAGATCGAGGAGCCAAAAGCAGGCTCATATATTATTACTTTAGTATTACAGATACTATACCTTACATATACAGTAAATGCACCATAAATGTATTAAGCTTCTTCAGTTACAACAATGCATTTTGCATGTAAACATATTTCTCACCCTGATTAGATGGATCCCAAGGGGTTGGGAAGTTCAAATTTAATGGCAGATTCCTCAAGACTCTATTTATAGATGACACCTTAAGAGAAATGAGTGTAGGTTTACATTTTACATATTTACATACATATACATTTAATCCTCGTTGTACATGTACACATAAAGCTTTTAAAGAGGCAAGTTGCAATATCTAGCTAATATCTCTTTATCAATGTCAATTATCTGTTGCTAAAGATGTTCATAATTTGATTTGAGTAGCTAAGATCTAGCCACAACGATTTAATGTATGTCATAAACATACTGAACTCAGAATTTTGCAATTATAAGCAATGCTTTATATGGCATGATGTTTGTCAAAGGCAAATAAAATGTATTCTCTGTCATAGCATCTGGTGGAAAAGCTTAATCTTAAATACATTGACTAAATCCATTAGCTTATCAGCCTGATGCTTTGTATTAACACCATTGGGCATCAAAGCTAGCTTAATTAATCTGTATAGAAAACTATGCACTGTATTTTCTTCTGCAATGTTTTCTACTCTTTAGCCAGTTACCTATCAATATCACATCCCGTAACTATGGCAGTCATAAATAGTAAATGCCAGTAATAAGTTAATACAGGTGACATATATATTTACCTATACTGTGGCATAAAGTGTTGACACTTTGGTCATGCGTTTTGTGACTGGCCATGGTACGTAGGGCAGAGACAATAAAATAAAGCATAAATTATTTCAGAATGATTTTTTTTTAGAGTGAGTAAGAGAGTCAGATGTTATTATTTTTCTTTTTTGCAAAATTCCCCCAGGACAACATGACAGATCCATGTAAAGCATCCCTTTATGTTTTACTATGCGGTACCATTACTAGGAATTTAAAAAAATGACCCCGATTAGCTGATTATGACAGGTAATTAAATGTACTTTTTTGTTGTTGCAGTATAACAGTCACATTTATACAGTATTAACTGACAATTCATCTGAAAAAATGTCGCATTTTCTTTTCAGTTAAAGAAGTAACAATTTTGTAAAATATGGATCCAAAATTTGAATATATTGTAGAGCCACAAAATTGCATGGCTCCCTAATGCAAAGTGTATGTAACTTTTACTTACACTAGGAATTTTATCTTCAGGACATATCTTTTCAGCTAACAGCTTGTCCCGGATTTCCCAAGCAAAGATTGATGGGTTCTCCCACTTGAGCTGAGCAATCTTCATTACCACTTTGGGTGTTGCCAGTCTTGGCTTGCTTCCCCCTATTGACTTAGGCTCTACGTAACCAGTCTGGTAGTAGCGACCAAGAATTTTGCTTACACAGCCATTAGACACCTGTAACAGGACAACAAATATATCTAGTAATTAGGGTCTATGATGATAACTATGAAATGTACAATTTGTGCTTATTCTCTTTTCTCTAACAATATTACCCAGACTTGGAGTTTGGGTGTGTCACACACACCCAAATAATGTAATCCTTATTTTCAGGGCTTGTGTGGTACACCTTGTTACTCCATCTCCACCACAGCTCTTTATTGGCGAAATCCCAGATGTAATTTTGACACCCAGGACTTGTTTAATATCACATATGCAGAACTTGCTGCTTCTGTGTTAAGTGACACTCACAGAATAGCGTCTGCAGTCAAGAAGAATTACAATGTAGCAATGCTATTTTGCTACATTGTAAATCTCTGGTTCATTTATAGCCCGCATGCTCTGCATATGATATCAATAAATCCATCCTTGCGAGTTAGAAGTATCTATTTAACTCCTTGGTAACCCTTTATTAACACTTTGAAAGAAAAAAGTACAAAATAGTACATAGATTTGTATTGTGATAGAAATGTAATTTTAATGTTATTATAAACGGGCCAATCATAGCGTAAAGTATGTACTTTTTATCTAAAGTAACACTAGTTGTTCTAAAACAAGTATTGGTCAACATACGTTATATTGTCTATAGAAACTTAGAAAAAATTATTTTTTTGCAAGGCAGTATTTCCAAGAGAAAATCTTGTGTGTATCAGAAAACTGCATATACAGTATTTATTTCTTTGTTATAATAAATAATGACAAGGTTATCATCAAATCAATGGACCCATAGCTTAAATTTAAAAATGATTCTGGTTCATAAGAGGTAGACAGGTGTGAAAACCGAAGTGGTTAATGTAAAAAGATGGTAGACATATATTACTGCTATAAGACGGCTTCTGTTTGCAAAAAGTTTTTGTTAAAACATCTGTTACCTGTGAAAGAAGGCAGTAAATACTCACCTTACCCCAACATCTCTTGGATCCCTTGAAGCTCTCTCTGGTTCCTCCCTCTGACCTCATGTCACTGCAGGAGAGAGTGGTGATGTGAGTTCCGAGGGAGGAACCAGTAAGAGCTGTGGGAACCCAGGACATTGACACTTCCTGAAGTTTCAGTTTATTCGATTTCTGGAGACCTGTTAGAGTTATCACATTGGTATTTGGTTGCATGGGCACCAGTAACGGTCTGTTTTTCATCCATCCGTTGACAGATGAAAAATTAGCAAATAGATGTCCATTCAGGCTGCAGGTCTAAACAGATTTAAATAGATAAATGGTCCTCTTTTGCATTGGTTGTTAGAAACCAGTACCTGTCGTTGTTCATCGTGATTGATGTGGACCGCTAGACGTGATTGAGGATGAATCTGCATTAGAGGAATTTTTTTTTAAATAAATGGCTTTGACGTCATAAACTCTGTTCTGTCTTTATTTACACTAGTATTTTTTTTTTGTGAATGAGTAGGGGTACTATGTAACTGATACTCATTCACTTGGGGGGCAGAATCAGGTGATAAAGGGTGCTTCCAGATTCCCATAAGTCACTCCCTGAACCCCCACAATCACCAGGCCAGGGTTGTGGGGAAGAGGCCCTTGTCCTCATCAACATGGAGACAAGGTGCTTTTCTAGGGGGGATCCCCTATGTTCAGGGCATGTGACTTTACACTCATTCCCCCCCTTTACTGGCCTGCTGGGCTGCATGCTCTTATAAGGGCCTGGGATGGATTTTGGGGAAACTCTATGCCATTTTCTTTTATTTTTGGCATGAGGCCCCCTAAAATCCAGACCCGAAAGGCCTGATGTGAATTGGGGGAGACCTCATGCATTTTTAAAAAAATATTCAGCTCTTATGTTTACATTCTGCTGCCAGCAGGAAATTCCCTGGAAATTCCCAGCAGGGATAACTCATTATTGTTAGAAAGTCGGCGGGTGCTGGTTCCTTAACAACCAATGACTCATCCCTGTCATATTTTGACAAAGGGGCGTGCCCCAAAACTTGTAGTCCTAACCACCGGCTTCACTTCCTGTTTCTTCAGCTTACTGTCAGTGATTTAGCTGATCCCCGGGTTCCAAACATGCCGTTTCTGGTGACCTGGGCTTCCCGATGTTTGGCGTGGTGGGTGGCTTTCCCATACAGGATCTGCCCTCCATCCAGATCTCCCGGTAAACGCAGGTACCCCTCGTCATCAGGGCCCTCCAGCAAACCTCTGCTGCTGCATGTCGGGATCAGATCCACTTGTGGTAATGCTGTCCCACATTCAGCTCTGGCTTTTTGCTGTTTTTATTGCTGCTACATTGTTGGAATATACTGTAATGACTTCTGGCTACTGATGTTACTGGGCTCTGGGCTTCCTATCTGGCCCATGGACAGTTTACATTCTGGTTCATTATAGCATCAGGGCCTGGCGGTGGTTTAGTTGTGTATAATCCTTCCCCCCATCATCCCTGGGAACACTTTGTGGCTGCCCTGCTTTTCTTGTGCCCATTATTGACTCCCGTTCTTCCGCTATCATCATGACACTATGATAGGGAGACAGTCTTTTTAGCACCCAATTTGCTTGTGTTGTGTATATATATATATTCTGTGTCTGTGATGTCACTCTTCCTGGTTGAATTTCTAAGTGATCTGACATCCTGTTTCCTTCCATTTCCAGTCCTGATACAACATGTCCCATGATCCTTTGAGCTTCTGGGAGTTGATGTAGGTGGGCTCTAGGGTTACTGTACGTGTTTCTGTCTCTTTATGTGAGTGGTGAAAGGTGTATGTGTCTTGCAGCATGCCAAAGAATAATAGCTTACTGTGAGACTACAGAGATAGGGCTATGGGAGTTCATTATGAAGGCGTTTCATTCATATGTAAATTAATCACTTTACAGGGAGCAGGAGGGGAAATCTGAGGGGTGGGACTCTCCCTGTTCACACTGTGTGGCATTTTTAACTGTGCAGGATTGGTTTCTAATTGTGATCCGTTCAATCCTGCCCTGCAGCAGCACAGCTAGCGAGTCAACCAGCAGGATATACAGCGTTTCACATGATACAAAGCCACAACTGAAACCCAGAATACAAGGGATCTGCAGACAACAGAGCAACATGGTACATAGGTATGATCTATGCTGGGACTGATCATTCCATTCAGTTCTAGTGAAAAGAAAGTTGGAATTCAGCTTTAAGCTCTTTTAACTGTCTAGTAGAAAGGTTTAATGGGGTACAAATTAAAGCAAACACTGGGCAAAGGAAATTTACCTGCAGCATCCTGGAAATATCACAGGCCCGCACTCCATTTGATGCAAGTTCTATAATCTTCTTCCTCTTACATGTGGGCAAGGGGCGTCCATTCACAAATAACCCACCAAGCTGGTTCACACTGCTTGCACCTGTAAGAAACAGAAATGGATTTGAGATTGCAGGCAGGGCCAGATTTGCTGCTGGCCACATAAGCCTTGGCCTAGGGCGGCATGCGTTGGAGGGGTAGTGCTTAGGTGACCAGGGCACTTGACATTTATACTGGCAGTTTATGGAGAGGCCAAGTACAAGCTTTCCTTTCCTCCAGCAGAAAGTGTACTGTGAGAGTGCTGTCAGGCTAGCTAAAACTTCACAATAGCTGCAAGTGCAGAAGTGTGGTGGGTTGTGTGGTGCCAGAAAGAGAAGTGCTGCAGGAGCTGCTGGCCAAATTTAGCCATATGGTAGGAGCTGCTGCTGCAAAAACTAAAATTCCACCCTGGCTCCAGGTACAGACATGCAGTGGGGTGTGTCACAATTGGCAATAACAATGAAGGAAAATTGATACAAGATTTGGCTGCTGGAAAAAGATTGTGTGCAGGTGTGTGTGTGTGTGTGTGTCTTTTAATTTTTGAACTACCTTCAAAAACTTTTTCTTTCTTTGTTTACAAGGACATAATTTCTCACAACCAGGCTACACTCTCTCTGCCATATTTCACTAAATATCCAAGTTTAACCACTTACCAACCTGGTCACAGTAATTATACGGCAAGCAGGTGGCAGCTGCAGGCTCAGCAACTTACTGGTACGTCGCTGAGCACATGTGCACTAGCGCCCCCCTGAGGCACGCAACAGTGAAAACTTGTGACCGCTGTGTTCACATGGTGATCAGTATCTGGCTACTGTGCGCAGCCAGGGTATCATCTGATCTCTATGATCACATGATTACACTGTAAACAAAACAGTCATGAATAGCTTCCATTCATGACTGTTTTGCTTACTATTGTGAGGCTGTGATTGGCCCATAGCTATCACATGGCACCTGGGCCAATCACAGCACCCTGTTCTATGTGATTAGCTGTAGCCAATCACAGATCACAATAGTAAGAAAGCTGTGGTGAATGAAAGGGATGTAAAAAAAAAATTGTATAAAAAGAAAAAAAAAAATGATTTCATTTTTTTTTCTTTTTACATACTGTCACCAGTCAGTAGTCCTGATCACCACCACCAGTCATATGATGATGCTGTACTGCTTTGGTGACAGTATGTAAAAAAAAAAAAATTTGAAAAAAAATTATTATTTAATTTCTTAATTTTCCAAAAACTTGTGACAAAAAATTAAAACTTCAAACAACTTGCCATGCCTCCTACTATATACCTTGGACTGTCTACTTTCCAAAAAGGTGTCATTTAGGGGGTATTTGTACTGTCCTGGCATTTTAGGCCCTAAAGAAATGAGATAGGCTATTAGTACATCAGGATTGATCAATTTTCAAATATATATATATCCAGGGGTCAAGTCCTGGGGAAAAAAGTGTGGAAACTCCCACCCAAGATCCACTCCCCCACCAAAATTTAAAAAAAAAAAATGATACGCTCATATGCACGAATGCTTCAAAAGTGGTATTTTTCATCCAATTTTCGTATTGTGTGTATGAAGCTTAACTGTTAGTACATAAAAAAAAAAAAAACAATCCTCAATAAACATAAATACAGTAATTCTCTGAATAATCAGCATTCATTCAATTGTGCTTCCATGCAAATGTGAACATCATGTTCTGATCTTTATTGGGGAATTTTATTTTGTATATAGAGTGTTTATGTGGTGAGTTTACACTTTTCATTGAACAGAGTTTGGATAACACAGGGTTAAACGGAAAGGTCATAAATTAACTGCACATTATCTGGACAGAATGCTTAGGGAGATAGTGATGTGTTCCTGCTTAGGAGATGTATGTTAGCTTGGGGGGCTGCAAACTCTGCAAGACACCAACATACACTCGCTGCTATTCCAACCCTTCACATATTTCCACATAAACTTCCTTCCTGGCATTAAACTTTGCCAGGTATTTTGCTCAGCTTACCACCCCAAATTGATGTTCCTCCCTCAGCTCACCTCTCTCCCTGCATGTCCTGTGAGCAGAATAGCTGTGCTCCTCCTCTCGGTTCTCTCATCATATGGCACTGAAGATAGAGGAGGGGGGATTCAGCGGGACACACAGAGCAAGTATGCAGGAGACTGGGGGGTGGGGGATGAGGAGACAGAAAATCAGGAGGGGCCGGAGGGGAGGAGCGTATCACGAGAGGTCTGACTAAATACAATCTCTTAGCAGCAGGGACCTGATCTACCCGTCAGCTAGCTGTGATTGACAGGTAGATCGAAGCGGAAGCTGTCATGGGGCCCCCTACTGGCAATGTCTGAATGGTCAGGTGTGCACCAGCCAGACAGCTTGCATACTTCAAAGTCTTGCAGGACACGGCTGCTAATGGGAACTGAGTTCCTGTTGTGGAAATAGTACAGGAACTCCGTTCCCATGCGTTCCCGCAGGACTTGAGCCCTGTGTATATCTATATATATATATATATATATATATATATATATATATATATATATATATACACCATAGTTTGTAGACTCTATAACTTTCACACAGAATAAATAATATACACTGATTTTGGTTATTTTTACGAAAGAAATGTAGACTACATTTTGGCCTAAATTTATGAAGAAAGATTATTTGTTTGCCAAATTTTATAACAGAAACTAAAAAAGTCAACACAGTGGGTGACAGATCAAGCTGCAGGGTGTGACTGTGAGGACATCATATAATGATGTCCACCCAGGATGGGAAAGCTCCTGCTTAGCTGTCATTTGATTGTAGGCCAGGCGGGAAGCATTTAAACACTACCTGTTTACAAATCACCATACTAAAATCACAGCAGAACTAAAGGTGCTACATCAAAACATCTTTCTCTCTGCACACATTTGTGATTGTGTCACTCCAGAACTGATTCTGTCTCTGAAGGAACATTTAGGGTAGGGTCGGTATTGTACTGATTGTATCTTCATGTGCTCAAAAGTTTGCATACTCTTGGAGAATTGGTAATATACAGTACTGTATATACTTTTTTTTAAAGAAAACATGAGTAAGCAGACAAAATATATTTATATTATTTCTTGGGATTCGTATTCAACTGTAGATCATAACAGAATGGTATAATCATAAAAAAAAACATGGCAACAAGAAAACAAATGAAATTACCCCTATCCAAAAGTCTGCATACCTTTAGTTCTTAATAATGTGTATTGCCACCTTTAGCATCAATGACATTTTGCAGTCTTTTGTAATAGTTGTCTATGAGTTCATGAATTCTTGTAGAATTTTTAAAGGTCATGCAAACTCTTTGGTCATCTTGCATGAACCGCAGGTTTGAGATCTCCCCAGAGTGGCTCCATGATATTAAGATAAGGAGACTGTTTTCTTGTTTAAAAAAAGATAAGGAGACTGTGATGGCCACTCCAGAACCTTCACCATTTCTGCTGTAACCACTGGATTGTCATGCTGGAAAGTCCAAGGGTGTCCCATGCGCAGCTTTAGTGCAGAAGAATGCACATTTTCTGCCAGTATTTTCTGATAATATGCTGCATTCACCTTCCCATCAATTTTCACAAGATTCCCTGTGCCTTTAGAGCTAATATCAGCGAGCCACCACCATGCTTCACAGTGGGGATGGTATTCTTGTCGCTATAGGCCTTGTTGACCCCTCTCCAAACATAGCGCTTATGGTTGTCACCCTAAAGCTCTATTTTGGTCTGTCACTCCATATTGCAGTGTGCCAGAAGCTGGGAGGTGTATCAAGGTGTTGTCAGGCATATTGTACCTGGGCTTTTTTGTGGCAACGGTGCAGTAAATGCTTCTTTCTGGCAACTCGACCATGCAGCTAATTTTTGTTCAAGTATCATTGTAATGTGCTCCTAGAAACAACCACACCATCTTTTTCCAGAGCAGCCTGTATTTCTCCTGAGGTTACCTGTGGGTTTTTCTTTATATCTGAACAATTCTTCTGGCAGTTGTCACTGCAATCTTTCTTGGTCTACATGACCTTGGCTTGGTGTCAAGAGATCCCTACAGTACTGGCGTGCATATTCAAGGCTTTGGGTATCTTTTTTTATCCTTTTCCATTTTTATAAAGTTCCATTACCTTGATACGCAGGTCTTTTGACCGTTCTTTTCTGCTCCCTATGGCTCAGTATCTAGCCTGCTCAGACTGCTAGAGTGCTAACAAACTAATTGACTATTTATACACAGACACCAACTGTGCCATCAAAAGCCATTTTGAAATATTTGAGAAGTAAGAGTAGCTGTAATGATCCCGCGCAGGGGATATGAGCAGTAAGCATAACATGGTACAACATAATAATACACATTGAGAACATGTTTGGTAGAATGAACTATCGAATACCAAATAACCCTCCGGCCAAGGCCGTGGGTCAACATAGGGTGACTGAGCCTAATTGTTCAGGGGTTGGGGTGTGGATTAGTCCACAAAAAATTCTGAAAAACAAAACTTGGATCAAGGTCATATGAACAAACAAAAAAAAGGGTAAGAGAAAAAAAAGGGGGGGGGGGGCAGATGGCAAAGGAGGGACACAGGAGATGAGAAGGAAAGATGGAGAAGGAAAAGGAGGTGCAAAATAGGTAGGAAATAGGTTCCCCCAGGTCAGGGGGGGCAGAGGAGGTCAGTTAGAGAGGCCTATGCTGGTCGGATGCAAAGTAGGAGGAGCATAGGACCACAGGCCCCATACCTTTTGGCGTGGGAGTCGTGGACAGTACCAGACAGTATCAGACATCTTCTCATTGATCATGAGAGACGTTAAAATGCTCTTCCCCTCTGCAAACAAGACAGCCGGCCTCTTCCAGGCCCTTGCTATTGCACGCTTCGTGGTGATAAACAAATAGGTGAGCAATTTCTGCTGATAGGAGAAAAGGCTGGGATCGGGCAATGGAGTAAGATAAACTTGGCATCTTAGCGGGTAGACACATGGAAGAGAGTAAACAGGCCAAATACCCTTGACCAGAATCCCACTAAGCGGGGGCAGGAACACCAGATATGAAGTTCATCTCCACACTAACCACAGCCCCTGAAGAATCTATCACTGTGTGATGGGTTTGATTTGGCAATACGGGTTGGAACCCAGTACCAGCGGAGGAGTACCTTTATAGGCTGCCTCACAGGGTAGCCGTGTTAAAGGGGCATTTCGCAATATTAGACCAGACTCCAATCCGCCAAATCAATGGGGGATAGGTCCCGTTCCCATTTGGGGACATAAGATAAGGGGGTTGGAGTCCCGCTCGAGTTAAGGGAGGAGGAAATCAAATATATGGTACCAGGAGATCCTGGAGAGTGTTGGCATGTTTGCTCAAAGGCCGTTTTCTGGTATGAAAAAGGGCCATTGCGTCTGAGAGAGGATATCCTGTGTCGCAATTGGAGATAGTGGAAGAATTCCACTGGGGGAGCATCATGAGTCTCTTGGATTGAAGCCCACAAGGGGAAGGTGCATGTTTCAAGAAAATGTCGGACCTGAGAGAATCCATGGGCTGGCCACCAGGAAAAAACATGAGGTTATTCTAAGCCGGGTGGGGGGGGGGGGGCATAGGGTTATTTAGGAGGGGGAAGAGCAGAAGGGATGGGGACATGAGCCCACCAGAGTACTGAACCGAGTCCCAAAGCTTCAAGCTACAGGGCCATTAAGGGGGCTGAGTGAGGGGGGGACGCAGTTTAGGAGGAAGCCATAAGAGGGCAGAGATGGGAACCAGTGCACAGTTGGGTATTTCCAGAAGAACCCAGAGTGGAATATCGCAGGTAGCCTGGAACATTGCAAGCTGGGAGATTTGCGCAGCCTGGTAATATGTGGCAATATTTGGGACTCCAAGCCTACCTTTCAGCCTGTGGGCATATAGGGTAAAGCGGGAGACCTGGGGCGCTTGTTAGCCCAAATAAAGAAGAGAAGCCTTTTCTGGAGAAGACGCAAGAAGAATGAGGGGATCCAAACTGATAGGGTCCGGAAGAAGTATAAGATCTTCGGAAGGACCGCCATCTTGGCGGCATGGATGCGGCCAATCCAGGACAAGGTGGAAAACTGCCAAGATGTCATGAGCGCTGTGATGGTACGTAACGGAGGATAGTAGCTGGCAGAAAAAAGAGTAAAGCCCCATACACACGGTCGGAAAATCCGACCACCAAATCCATCGGATTTGGTCCGACGGATTTAGTCCGACACTGGTGTTGCATACACACGGTCGGACAAAGTTGTCGGAAAATCCGATCATTCTGAACGTGGTGACGTTTGTTGCCTACGACGGGACTACGTAGAGGCTAGTAGCCAATAGCTTTGGTCTTGTAATGTGATCTGAGCATGCGTGGCACTTTGTCCGTCGGAATTCGCTACACACGATCGGAATTGGTATGATCGGACTTTGTTGTCGGAATATTTATAGAGCAGGAGATAGAACTTTGTCCGTCGGACAATCCGATGGAAACTGTCCGATGGTGCCTACACACAGTCGGAATTTCCGACAACATTGTCCGATAGGACAGAATCCATCGGAAAATCCGACCGTGTGTATGGGGCTTTAGAGGGAGTCAGCTTAATACACAAATAAGGGCATTCAAAGTTTTGAGCACAACTGTATATACCTGCTTGTGTCACTACAGTACTGATTATGCATATAGCTTGGTCTGCAGCTCTGGCAGGAAAAGGACTCTGTGTCTGTGCTACAAATGGGCAATTTACACAGGCATGAATAAGAAGAAGAAATTACACTTTGCTACAATGTAAAGTAGTGAGTGCACAGCTTGTATAAAAGTGTAAATTTGCTGTCCGCTCAAAATAACTCAACACAGCCTCTAATATCAAAACCACTGGCAACAAAAGTGAGTACACCCCTAAGTGAAAATGTCCAAATTGGGCCCAATTAGCCATTTTCCCTTCCCGGTGTGATGTGACTCGTTAGTGTTACAAGGTTTCAGGTGTGAATAGGGAGCAGGTTTGTTAAATTTGGTGTTATCGCTCACTTTTGTGAGATACTGTGTGTATATATATATATATATATATATATATATATATATATATATATATATACACACACACACACACACATATACATACAGGGTTCAGGAGAGGTTGTGTTTTATAACAATTATTGTTGCTGCAGCATATTACTCCTATATACGAAACTATTAGATAAGCACCTGAACGACCGCAACATACAGGGATATACAATGTAATACTGACATATAATCATACACATAGGTTGGACTTGATGGAGTTGTGCCTTTTTTCAACCTCACCTACTATGTAACTATTAGATAAGCACCTGAACGACCGCAACATAGAAGGATATACAATGTAATACTGACATAAAATTATAGACATAGGTTGGACTTGATGGAATTGTGCCTTTTTTCAACCTCACCTACTATGTAACTATGTAACATATTTACCAGCCTCTTCCTTTTTTGAATGAACACAGCAAGTGATTGGTACTGAGCGCTCCTTTGTCCATTCATAACTGAAGCACAGTAAACTGTGTTTATTATGCTTCAGCTCAGCATTTCCCATTCATTCACTGTCCAGTGCAGCTGATGCTGCAGAGAAAGGGACTGTGGAATTTATATTCTCAGTCCCTTTCTCTTTCCCAAAAATGAGACACGAGGGGTCTGTTTAGACCTCTGATATTTCACTAAAGACCCCCATGGGGCTCCTAAAAAAAAATGGTAAACAAATTAATATCGTAAAAAATTAAATGAAAAAATAATAAAATTGTAAAAAAAATTATAAAAAATAAAATATTAAAAAGCACCATCCACTGTCCTACTGATGCCACCCTCTGCCCTACTGACACCATCAACTTCTGCCAACCTCAGCTCTACTAATAAATTTACCGACAGTCCCATTTGGGAAGAGACGATCACTGGATCAACTCCTCTCAAATGGGAATGGCCATATAGTGAATGGATTGAAAGTCATCTGGTTCCTGCTGAACTGCCCAAATTTCGATCCATGTTTGGCCAGCTTTAGGAATGGATCTTCACTGTCCCTGACAACTAGCAGTTCCAAAGCTGAGGCTGGGTTCACACTATTGCCGCATGCGGCTCCAAGCAGAGGTCTGGTGTGTCCTGGTTCACTGTTTCAGGTCCGATTTCAGCCTGAATTTTTTGGCTGAATTTAGACCTGAAACAGACCAAAAGAAGTACAGGGCTCCTGTGCAAATTCGCACTGGAGCAGCAGCAGAGATATGTGAACTGGCTCCAAAGAGAGCCGGTCAAAATCTCCTGCTATTGCGAACTGGATGCGAGGAACCCAATGGTGTGAACCCAACCTGAAGCTGCCTGGGACCCACAGTGTCTGTGCTATTTCTGGATGTTGCTTAGACAAATAACCTGACGAAGCTACGTGATTCACTTTGCGAAACTCATTGACGTCACCAGCGTCACATGATGCCTTTCCTGCATGTCCCGGAAGTGAGCCTGCGGCAAGCCAGGGAGGCTGGATGGTGTGAATAGTTTGGATTACCAGAGGAGACATATGCACTGTTTAGCGCTCATATCAAGGGACAGCTGTAGGATTCGTGGATAAAGCAAATGAGGTCATGAGGTCATGATTCAAAGCCGCTTTACTGTGGAGAGTACCACTTCAGGAGGGTATGGTATGGCCGGCTCCTATACTTAATACTGCTTGAGATATCATGCTGGGTATGGTGAAGCAATTGGTCTGACTACCCTGATTTCTGAATATACTACATTACTTAAGAACCGCAATTTAGGTCATGTCATTCTGATGGATGAACCAGGATGCAGTTCTAACATAGACTGCTTCAGGACTTTAATTACAGTGTGATCCACGGTCTTCTTGGCTTCACTCCTCCTGTTGCCCTAGTGGCATAGTCCCAATTATACACGTGTAGGATACCATACAGCCAGGACTGCATATCTATACCACCAGCATACTAGAAACTGTTTCCTAGTGAACTTTGTTCTCTTACCATTATCCATATTATTATCTTGTGGATTTTTCCATCTATAGCCAGCAACCACTTTATGCTGTCCATCCCTCCCCTTTTTCCATCTGTACCTTTGTAGGCTCCCCCAGGGACCTCTGCACAGACGTTCATGCCATATTTTTATACTTTTTATGAACTATTTTTGCAAACAACGTATTAATTGTGGCATGAACATTGGAGCATAGATATCTGGGGTCCGGACGATTGTTTATATGTTTTATTTGTTGTTTTTTGTCCTGTGCAGTGCATTGCCATATCCAAAATATTTTAAGAATATTTGATGCAGTGGCCATTGGATATATGTCATTTTTATGTGTCTTAAAGTGGATGTAAACCCATTTTTTTTTTTTGAGTTCATAATGTAGAGAATGAGATTTCCTTTCATTTGAGCCCAGTCTTGCCACATAGAGGCCTGAGCAATCCTCTTTTGTTGTTCATTTAGAGAAATCTTACAAAGTCTTGAAAACTTTGTCAAAAACGCCCCCTTGCTGTGAGTGACAGGTGATTTACATATCTCATGCACTAGCCTGAGACAGGTTATCATCAGATCACTGGATGTTCTACTGCCCGGCTCTGACTACATACATGTCCCCTAAATCACTTGTCTGTCTATAGTCTGCTGACTGTTCACTGCATCCCATGATGAGAAACATCCAGTCAAAACACAGTAAAGCTGGGAGAGCTGGAGGGGAGGGGAGGGGGATGTGAATTGTGAACTTTTTACACAGGATGTGCCTGTCTCAGGCTAGTGCATGATATGTAAATCACCTGTCACTCACAGCAAGGGGGCGTTTTTAACAAAGTTTTCAAGACTTTGTCAAGATTTCTCTAACTGAACAATAAAATACGATTGCTCAGTAAATTTGGGGTTTACATCCACTTTAACTATTACCTCCCATTGGGGAGTTCATTGAATTTTTAACTAATTAATACATTTCATATTTTTTCTACTTATCCCTACATTGTATGCTGTGTCACTCATTTGGTCCTCTGGTTTCCCACTGTCTTGGTAGGGACAAAACCCCTTCTTTTTTTTATATATATGCAGTTTTTTTGACTAGAGTGATGCTACCTATACTAGGTAAACAATGTTTGAGGATATTATTGTGTGTCATCACATATCATTTTGAGCTCTTTTATGTCTTCTTTTTGGTTTAGACAAATAACCGCCTTCCCAGTGCTGTTTTTAAATTGACATCTGGAATGTGGTTAAGCCCTTCCTGCCTAGCCTGGCATCTCTTTAACTGAGCTATTATGGACAGGGGGCAGGAAGGTCTGCCTGATCACGTGACCACTTTGATAAGCTGTCACAGTGGTCACATGATCAGGAGCCAGTCTGCCTGTCTCCCGATTATTATTAGAGACTGGGAGCTGTTTAAAGCTAGCCATAGACAGTTCAAATCTCTGCCTTTTCAGCAGGGACCAGCCGAGATTTTATTTAAGTATAAATTCTTTATTCAGAAATGTTTTCATTATAACAGATCATCTGTGCAATAACATTAAATGGAGTAAACCTATATTAAAATAGAAAATATATCAAGACCAGCAACGCTAAACAAATATAACAGATACACCAGCAGCAACACACATTAAATTCATTAATTAAAGATAAAAATAATATGAAATGTAAATTTTAAATGAATACGACACCCTAATGAAATTTCATTATCAAATCAAGTAGGGTCCTGTAACCTCAAAGTATACATAGTATTATAGTATATGATTATTACATCAACTATTAACCTATAATATATTTTATTTTATAATAGCTTTTATATCGCTTCTTAATATCTTCCTTTATTGTACCTTGGCTTATCTACTTATAACAACAACCTTTCACCTGCCCCCGACATTTGGGGGTCCGGAGACCAAATCTACTAGAAAGAAACTACAGAACATAAAAAAAAAAGAAAAGAAAAAGGGGGAAACTATCTAGCTCAAGCTCAAAACCCTCCCGGCTTCCGTCTCCCCTCCCCCCCAAAGTTAACCCATCAAGCTGTTATAGATCTTCTCTCCTGGCCTAGATGGGGAAGCAATCAGCATACTGGGGTGTACAGGCAAAGGTCGTCCATGGTCGCCAGGTATCTCTGCATTCTTCCTCTCTATCGTAAAAAAAACGCTGTCATATATTCCATTGTCCTGATTTAATCTATTCTAGAGAATCAGTGTTTCAAAGAAAGTGTAATAATAGACTTCCAAGGCTGAGAAAAAAAAACCACAACTCTCCCAACCTAGCCTAATGGAACTGGGAAAACCTATTTGGGGGTGTACCAATGGCCTGCTGAGCTGCCGATACCATTACGTATATGTAGTACTATAGTGCTTCCTCCTCCGAGGGTTTAAGGGATAACTAATTTCCTCCTGGCGTGTTGCTAAAAACGAAGGGGCTAACAAATTTCAGAAATCTTTCATTAAAGTGCCAGAACCAGTATGTCCCACATATGCAGTATAGTACAGTACAAGCGTAGAAACCGAGAAATAGAGAGCCAGGAGAAAAAAAATACTCAAGAAGGATCCAACCAGTTAGGAACATGTATTGGTTCACACCCCAAAAAACAAAATAGATCTTGAAGCTGGTCCTGAGTGTGAAGTAGAAAAGACTGGTTGTCTTTCTTGACCCTCAAATGGACATTTGAACCATGTATTGTACCCAAGTAGATTGATCGATCAACTTGGGTACAACCAGCATGTTGGATTTTTCATGTGATTAATGGCAGTGGCTATAGCCACTAGTAATAATCACTGTGTGTTCTCCTGGCAGGGATGGCTTGCCACGCTCCCCGCCAGGAGAACACAATAGCACCGCAGGAGGGATTCGCAATTAACACTGAGTGTGTTGATGGGGGAATCAACACAGGAAAGAAAATCGCACCATCTATTGCCAGCTTTAGACAGCTTGGTCTCTGTGCTGGGAGAACACAGTGAGCACACTTTCAGTACAGAAACCTGTACCACCCATGGACACATATTGCCACCACACATACTGTATGCGTTACATGGAAGGTTAACAATGTGTTGAACCATAAACATGAAGCATTGAGTATACATATTATTTTTATATTTTGGTGCTGATTTGAACTAATGAATGCATTTAGCCTAATCTGATTTTTCTTTTAATCCTTTATCTCCTAATGATTGAGGATAAAAAATCCAGGCCAGAAATGAAAAGTTGATAGCTGACTTTATTTTCTAGCGCTGACATATCTGTGACTGATTGCCTTGCAAGTATATAAAACTCGGAGACATATCTCTGTGACGTTATGTGAAGGCTTTATTTCTCAGTTGTAAATTTCTGTAGCCCTATCATTGTGTAATAATAAATAAATTGTTGTTGTACTGAAGCATTCCAAGGATGTGTCTTCTGACCTGGAGATAAAAGCGCACAAATCAGTGTATAGAAATGGCCGTTGTGCCAAATTCCGCACCTTCTGGGAAGCATGAGCTGTTTTCAGCAATCACTGATGTTTTGAACAAGGGCTTGAAAAACTATAGTTTAATTTATAAATTAACAAAACTATATAACTTACAAATGATGCATTTAAGCTATTCTTAAAGGAACAATGTTCTGAACTAGTCCACTATACTGACTTCTGCTACAGGTTCTCCCCTAATTTCATATGATATCCAGTATTCTTTGCTCCTTTTATTAAAATTCCATCCAAAATATTACTGGTTTACTATTTACTTAGATAGAAAGTTTCACTTTGCAGGGGAATTTTCCCTAGAGCTTAGTGAACAGGGTGAAGCTCTGCTGACATCCATCATCCAATCAGTGCCATCAAAAATGCTGTTTTTTCCTTGTACGTGATTGTGTATTTTTTGTTAAATGAAAGTTTACCATGTTCCTAAAGTTCTGGTGCAAATGCCCTTGCTAGGCGAACAGCCTATTTGTTTTTAGTAAATCAAAGCCCTTGTGTATAAGAACGCAATTTTTGGCTTTTACCTTTTACTATTGTTTATGTATAAATGTAGCTGTATAAATGTAGCTGATGCAGAGCACTGCTACTTTTGATCAATGATATTTAAAGCTGATTTCCATGTTTCCTTTTACTGTAAATAGTTTGTTGGGCCAAGCTGGTCCAAACAAACTTTCCTTCACTACTTGCTGCAGACTCTCTAAGCCGGGGGTGTCCTAACTTTTTCAAAGAGGGCCAAATTTGATGAAGTGAACATGCGTGAGGGCCGACCATTTTGCCTTACATTCTTTGAACCATTAAAATGAAATGCAAATTAACTAATACACTGCCCAACAAGAATTCTCTTGCCTTTGTGGCTGTGTGTGGTGAAGAGTCTAAGGATGAGCTCAGGCATGTTATTTGGATTTACCATATGTATTGGTGTAATACAGGCATATAACACGCACCCTTACTTTAAGAGGAAAGTTTGTAGCCTCACAAGTGCCATGAATGCAGCCTCGCCATTGCAAAGAAAGCAGCCTCAACATTGCCATGAATGCAGCCTCACCATTGCCATGAATGAAGCCTTACCAATGACAGGAATGCAGCCTCACCATTGCAATGAATGCAGCCTCACCATTGCCATGAATGCAGCCTCACCATTGCCATGAATGCAACCTCACCATTGACATGAATGCAGCCTCACCATTGCCATCAGTGCAGCCTGATTCATGCCCATCTGCAGCCTCAGAGGGGACAGGGGGGCGGGGGGGACGAGCGCCAACAGATTACATACAGGATAATCTCCTGTTTACTCGGCGTCCACTTTAATACAAAGTCCCGCCTCCTATGATAGACAGAACAGTTGTCCAATGCCAGTCAAGGAGACGGGACATCCTATTACAGAGGCCGCCAGAACGACTCTGCATTGTTCTGGGTGTGAGACAGGAAGTCTGTGTCTCACAGCTGGAACCCAGCACTGTGTACTTTATGTAGCTTAAGCTACATGCAGTACATACAGTTCTTATAGCCAGTGCAGAAATTAGTGAAGGAAAGTTTGTTTGGACCAGCTTGGTCCGCACAAAGTATTTAAAGAGACAGGAAAGTCATGCAATTTCTCTTGCGACGTTGATGCAACTTTGGATAGGTGCGACTTGGATGTCACTTTGGCTGTTGACTTTGGCTTTGACTGTTGCACAACCATCGCATTTATAACATTAAGATGTGACTTACATCTTTTTGACTTTTAAGAGTTTACATTGCAGTCTATGGCACTCAAGTAGCATTAAAGTCACATCAAAGTAGTGCAGGGACCTTTTTAAAGTCACTGTGGCTTTAAGTCATAGATTTGAATGGCTTCCATTGAAATACATAGGCTGTGACTTGTCATGCGATTTTATGTATCCAAAGTCGCAGGGCAAGTCGCACAAGTGTGAATGGAGCCTTAGTGAAGGAAATAGTTTGTTTGCACCAGTTTGGTCCAATTTAACTTTTTAAAGTGACAGGGCACATGTAAATAAGCCTTAAAATGATATTCTTTTGCAAAGCTAAATTTGCTCACAAGCATCCTCAAGTTTGCAGAAAAAGTGAAAGTGGAAAAAAATTGTAAGTGCATTTTTGTGCACCACAGTTCTGTCTTATTACTACAAGCAGTTTACAACAAGTGTCTTATGGCAATTTAGCCCTGTGGACATTTATACAACATTTCTGCTCAACATGGAAAATTATATTATTTTGCTGTCCAAAGACAATGAATAACACTTTGGCATGCAGGCAAAATGTACTAGTCTTTGATGTCTCTGTATGCAACCTGAAGTGTACTGATAAACATTTTAGTTGCCCTTGTATTTTTGTATATGCTACAGTGAGAGTAGGAGGAAGCAGAAAAAAGCCAGGTACAAACATCAGCAGTGGCAGGGGGACCAAACTTGACCTTGTAAGGTTTTCTAGCCTGCCCGATCACTATTTCTCCAACTGTTTTTAACCACATTGTTTGCTCAGTCCTTAAATCTACTGCTTTGCTTTATTACAGCTGGTACTTCAGAGAGGAAACTGGTTGGATGGAAATCTATGACCAGTCTTCATCTTTGGCCATAACATAGGCGTGCGCAGGGAGTGTGCCGGATGTGCCTGGGCACATCCTAATCACCCTCTAATGACACCAACATCTGCCCTTAGACACATCCACTGCTCTACTGACACCATCCACTGTCCTACTAACACCATCCATGTTTGTATATGTTTTAAAATGTTATTTACATTTATTTATAAGAGTGTGTGTTTGTATATATATACATATATATATATATATATATATATATATATATATATATATATATATATATATATATGCAGTACATAATACACATACATACACACAAAGGCACGCATTTGTGTTTGAGCTTTGGGGTGCATACCCTAATGCAATAGGTTGTGCACACCTATGGGTCATAATATTGCTTTTAAAATTAGGCTGAGTATAATACTCAAGTTTATGCCCTAAACATTCTGTTAATACAGTGCCCTAGTTCTTGTTGCCAGCACTAAGAGCTAATATCCATTTTTAATATATATGAAAGGTTCAAGGAGCAAAGCTTGACTACTTTGCTCAGACCAAAGCCAAAAACAATAGTAGAGGCAAAGTAACATAGCAGCTAAGTACTCCATACATTTGAGCCCTCTGGCTTTTTTTTAAGTATGTGTGTGTTTTAGAATTTTTTTCTTGGTAAATGGCTTTAAGACCCCCTGGGCCCCCTTCAGTGCATAATAATTGTACATGTGTGGCCAATTGCTAAACATGGATTATGATCTGAACAATAGCAAAGTAACTAACGTTAAACAAATCAGTTGGCTAGTTTGGAAATGTTTAACTTATTCCCCTTAATTCAGTACATATGTATGTATTATTATCTACAACTTACGTTAGTATGTACCTTTCTATATTTTTGTGAGTTTCAAGAGTAAAATGTACACCTAACTCAGTGTTTCTCAACCTTTTTTCAGTCAAGGCACCCTTTAAAATTCCACACAATCTCGAGGCACCCCTTTCTAAATAAAAAAATGAAAACTATTAGTTTTACATAATGTAGCAATATCCACTTGGGTAGGACACCCAACGGTGATTTATTCTTCCAAAGCAAATACACCTTTCCACACTGGTACTGATTACTATTCCAATGTTTCTCTTATCCCTCAGTTTTTCTCCCTCACTCAGCTAATGTGACCCTGGCGCTGAAGGAGAGGGGCAGGGGAAGGGCAAAGAAGGATGCTGTGCAGGTGCCCGACATCCTCCTTATCAACTGATGACATCATTGGTTGTTAGGACACCTAACCTGTGGCTTTGTGTAACTAATAGGCAGGCTTAATCCACCCACTGACTTGTATACAGTTTTTGGGCATTTTCTAGGCATTTTGCCAAGGCACTCCTCAAGACACCTGAAGGCACCTTCGTTGAAAAAGGCTGACCTAACATTTGTTTATATCATGATAGGAAAATGTTAAGGTTCTTTCCTTTTGTCCAACTTAACCCTTTCATGACTACGCCTATTTCTGCCATTTGGTTTTTACAGGTTAAAATCCGTATTTTTTGCTCGAAAATTACTTAGAACCCCCCAAACATTATATATATATATATATATATATTTTTATCAGAGAATCTAGAGAATAAAATGGCGATTGTTGCAATATTTTATGTCACACGGTATTTGTGCAGCAGTGTTTTAAGCGTAACTTTTTGGGAAAAAATATACTTTCATGAATTTAAAAAAACGAAACAGTAAGGTTAGCCTAATTGTTTTGTATAATGTGAAAGATGATGTTACGCCGAGTAAATAGATACCAAACATGTCACGCTTTATAATTGCACGCACTCGTGGAATAGCGAAAAAACAACGGTACCTAAAAATCTCCATAGGCGACGCTTTAAAAATGTTTTACGGTTACCAGGTTAGAGTTATGGAGGAAGTCTAATGCTAGAATTATTGTTCTCGCTCTGATGATCGCGGCGATACCTCACATGTGTGATTTGAACACCGTTTACATATGCAGGCACGACTTCCGTATGCGTTTTCTTTGCTGCACGAGCTCGCGGGGAAGGGGGCGCTTTAAAAAAAAAAAAAATGTTCTTATTTATTTTATTTAATTTTAGATAATTAAATTGTGTTTTTAAAAAAAAAAAACTATTTGATCACTTTTATTGCTGTCACAAGGAATGTAAACATCCCTTGTGACAGTAATAGATGGTGACAGGTACTCTTTATGGAGGGATCGGGGGTCTAAAAGACTCCATATCCCTCCTTTGCACTTCAAAGTATTCAGATCACCGAAAACGGTGTATCTGAATACTGTATATTTTTTTAAATCCTGCCCCATTGGCAGCTGAGTAAACAGGAAGTGACGTCATGACTTTGCTTCCGTGTTTACATCCAGGAGACTGGAACCAAGCTGTTTCCGGCTTCGTTCCAGTCTGTCACTAGCCGCCGGAAGCGGCGGATGTTCGATCGGGCCTCCCGATGGAACGGGAGGCCCGGTAAGAGCGGCAGGAGGCGGCGGTATAACAGCCAAGCGTCTTTTAGCCGCATCAGTTGTTATACCTGGATAGCCAATCGCCCGCTCTAAACAACGGTACCAGGATGATGCCTGCAGCTGCGGGCATCATCCCGGTATAACCCCCGAAAGCCGAGTACGCATATCTGCGTACACTCGGCGGGAAGGGGTTAAAATCAGAAATTAAAAATAAAAATACATTTAGGCGACAAAGACAGAACACGGTCCTTGTGTTCAAATGTTTCTTTTTTGTTGTGTTGATTATGAAAACACAGCAGAATAGAACATTGTAAAATATGAGAATATCAGGAATAAATAAAATAATGTTCACTTAAATAAAGTGATGCTTTGCTAGTCACTAAGGTCCTGAGAATCTTAGTAGATGTTTACGAATTCCACCAATGCATAGGCATAAAGTAATAATATAAAATAACACATTGTCTGGGATACACGTGAAAGGCATATTTTGTATATATTTTTTCTTTCTTTCTTTCTTTCTTTTGGGACATCTTGAACTTCTGTCTAATATATTAGATACACCATTTGCACTGTGGCTTTTTACTACAAAGAATTCTCTAATCACACTTACATAAGAGACAGGAACAACAGAACATCACTCCGCATTTAATTGCAAATTGAAATAGTGTCACTATTTTCAGCTCAGGTGAATTCAGATTGTTGTAAGGCTTCAAAGGCACAATGATAAAGATGCATTTTAGATGAGCACAAAGGAAGAATATAAGAACTGTGATGTGATTGCAAGTCATTATTTCTAGAGATAATCTAAATTATTACAGCTGCAGAATTGTATTTACTTCTGCAGTGTCAAAGTATGAGCTTAGGTTTTTTACATGACACCCTTTCACTGAACCAGATGTACATGCATAATTTATAATATTTGCATATTTAATTTTGAAAGTGTTTTCACAGACAATGATATTATTAGATATCTTAATACAAAACCATTATTATCAATATTATTTATATAATTTTACTAAACAACTTTATAGATACACAATACACATTTTTTTAAAGAATAAAGTTTATTACATTTTCAAACTTAGATACACACACAAGAAGGAAAAAAAAGGATGTATGGGCAAAAGTTAGTCTACCTTCTTGTGGAGGTTATAGCAAAAAACAATCTAAAGCTAATACAGGGCAATATACAAAATACAAACAATTGTGAGGTTGATGGGAACATAAAGGAACAGAGGGGAAAGAAGGGAAGGATGTCCGGTTAGGTGTTGTTTTGAAAACATCAATGCTCTTGCATTGAAAGTGTTATGCAAATATAAATTCAAGTGCTCCATGTTTATATGAAGCTTGTGTGTTGGTTTCATAGGTTAGCTGTTAATTTCACCATCCTCATAATGTGATTGAGCTCACTGACAATCAACTAGCTTGTTCAGGAAGTTAGGGTGAGTCTCCAGTGCCTATGGATCAAGGCTCTACAAGCAAAAGAAGGCCCTTGTTAACAGCTGTACCATATTTTGGGATGATAGATAGCAAGGCCTCCTCTGGAGTCTCTAGCCCAGGGGTCTCAAACTGGCGGCCCTCCAGCTGTTGCCAAACTACAAGTCCCATGAGGCATTGCAAGGCTGACAGTTACAACCATGACTCCCACAGGCAAAGGCATGATGGGACTTGTAGTTTCGCAACAGCTGGAGGGCTGCCAGTTTGAGACCCCTGCTCTAGCCTAACAGCAACCGTGATTTATGACATCATTGAAAATTGGTCCCGCAGTAAGGTCTAATACAGTGGCAAGTTCACAAGGAACATACTACCATCCTCCCTCCTGCACCTCCACAACACAGATTAAAGAACAATGGAAATAGCTTGTACAACATGGCTGGGCAACTATACCATCTAGTTAACAACTTGTAATTCATCTCCTGGGTTTGACTAGGCTATGCTCGATTTGAAGGTCTGTAGAAAGAATTTCTCCAAGTCAGCATCCAGGATGGAGTGTCCCAGTTTCCTCTCCCAGTCCCTGCTGTAGAAAAGTCGACCTGGGAAGGCCTAGGCCAGTACAATATTATTGATCTGAGAGACAACATGTGTGCAGTCAGTATTGTTGAGATGTAAGGCTTTGAATACTTGGACGAGTGTCCCATGGTGCTAAGTCATGCATGGAAGTGTTTAAGTTGCAGATAATGAAGCCATTTTCCAAATCGAGCCAGGTCTGTAGAGGGCAGTGCTGACAGATGTTAAGGCCAGAAGGACATGTAGCCTGCATAATCGAAGAGTGTTCAGCTGCACTCCAGTTCAGTAACCTGTAGCAAGTCAATCCTGTAGGAAGTTCTGGGTTGCTAAGCATAGGGGTCAGTGGGCAACATGACATGGAATGTTATATTTGCAAATCAAAGTGACCTATACATATAGGAGTGACAAAAGGGGAGAAAACCTGGGTGGGTGGGTGTTCGATGTGAAGGTTGAACCCAAGGAAGGGATGAAAGGGGTATAGGGGTTGTGTGTTGCTCTGTGGACTTTTGAACTCAAGACTGCCACGGTATGATAAAGTTTCATTTGTAAATCTGCCCCTCCCGCCAACTTGTGCTTAACCAAGTTGTAATGTCGAAGAAGAGCTGAAGATCGAGTCCAGAGGTAATTGAGCAGAGATTTCCTGTGAAAGAAGGAGCGAGGGACTCGGACAGGTAGGGTCTGGAAGAAGTGAAGGAAGCGTGACAGGATGTACATCTTATAGAGACATCCTATCAAGCCGGAAGTGTTTCTTATGCCGCGTACACACGATCGGACTTTCCGGCGGGATTGTCTGCTGGACTAGAGTCCACCGGACATTCCGACCATGTGTGGGGCTTTTTGTTTTGAAGTTTTGACTTAAAATTGTCCGCCGGACTCAGCAGTCCGGAGGACAATCCTGCCGTCTGTGTGCTAGTCCACGGGACTTTTGAAATGTACGGACTCACACACGGAGGAAAGTCCTTTCACTTAGACCGTGACTCCAGGTAGACAAGACTAGCGAAGGAAGTCAAAGCCGCCGCGCTAGCCCCATCACCTGGTATGGATTTAAAGGGGAATCCCTACCCTGAAAAAAACGGCGTGGGGGTCCCCCCCAAATCCATATCAGACCCTTATCCAGCACGCAGCCCGGCCGGTCAGGAAAGGGGGTGGGGATGAGCGAGCGCCCCCCCCCCCTCCTGAGCCGTACCAGGCCGCGTGCCCTCAACATGGGAGGTGCCCTGGGGAAAGGGGGGCCCTGCAGCCCCCCCACCCCAAAGCACCTTGTCCCCATGTTGATGAGGACAAGGGCCTCTTCCCGACAATCCTGGCCATTGGTTGTCAGGGTCTGCGGGCGGGGGGCTTATCGGAATCCGGGAGCCCCCTTCAATAAGCGGGCCCCCAGATACCGGCCCCCCACCCTATATGAATGAGTATGGGTACGATGTACCCCTACCCATTCACCTAAGGAAAAAAGTGTAAATAAAAAATTGACACAATTTTTTTAAATACTTTATTGCACAGCTCCGGGGGTCTTCTTCTGTCTTGGGGGTCTTCTCGCCGGACTCCTCCGCTATCTTCTGCTCTTTTACTAGCTCTTTCACTAGCGGAGGAGCCCGGCTTTCTCCTTCGTTGCTGCCGCCGTCTGGGGGTCTTGTTCCAACTTCGGGGGTCTTGTCCCACTCTTCTGTTCTTCTTGCCGGGCCTCTGCTTTCTTCTTCCAGCTCTTTTACTAGTGGTGGTCCGGGCTTCTGTCGCCGTCGCTGTCGCCGCCTTTTGCTTCTGCTTCTTCTTCTTCTGCAGCGCCGAGTCAACATCGTAAGAAGAAGAAGAAGCAGAAGCAGACCACGACAGCGACGGCGACAGAAGAAGAAGAAGAACAGAAGAAGAAGAAGCAGAAACTTTTTTTCTTAGGTGAATGGGTAGGGGTACATCGTACCCCATACTCCTTCACATAGGGTGGGGGGCTGGTATCTGGGGGCCCCCTTATTGAAGGGGGCTCCCGGATTCCGATAAGCCCCCCGCCCACAGACCCCGACAACCAACAGTCAGGGTTGTCGGGAAGACAACATGGGGACAAGGTTCTATGGGGTGGGGGGGGCGCAGGGCCCCCCTTTCACCAGGGCACCCCCATGTTGAGGGCACGCGGCCTGGTACAGCTCAGGAGGGCGCTCGCTTGTCCCCACCCCCTTTCCGGACTGGCCGGGCTGCGTGCTCGGATAAGGGTCTGATATGGATTTGGGGGGGACCCCCATGCCATTTTTTAGGCGTAGGATACCCCTTTAAATCCATACCAGGTGAGGGGGCTAGCGAGGTGTCAATGTCACCGATCGAGGCGGCGGCATTCACTTCCTTCGCTAGTCCCGTCTACCAGGAGTCACGTTCTAAATAAACGGACTTTCCTCCGTGTGTGGGCAAGTTCGTTCATTTCAAAAGTCCCGCGGACTTTCGCCCAAACTCTTGGATTGTCCGCCGGAAAAGTTCAGACGTGTGTCCACACGCTCGGAAAATCCGGCGGACCTCCGCTGGAAAATCCGACAGTCCGGCCGAAAAGTCCGATCGTGTGTACGGGGCATCAGTGGCCCAAGAAAGTAGCCTAAGTTGAGCACAAGCAAACAAAAGTAGGTAATTGAGTTTAAAGATTTTGTCTGTGCTTGAAGGAATCTGCCGATTGGAAGGGAAAAATGGCCTACAGAATAGCACATTCATGGGTTAAAATGGCCAAACTGCTCAAGTATGGAAGGGAATGCTTTTCTTGAACTGACATACAATAGAAGAACATCCACAAAGAGACTAAAGCTGATATGTGGATCGCAACTTTAGTTTGATGAAGCTTAACTCTCTGCTGTCGGAATACCATGACAAAGCCAGCAGGATCTCCTTATCCCCCTCAAATGTGTGGATGGAGGGATCGTTTTTTTTTTTTTTCTGTTCAGCCAGCTGGCTGAAAAGAAAAAAACTGAAACATGTATGGCCAGCTCTAGTTTGCTGAATGCCTCCTATCGTTACACCCTTGATGGAACTACTGTATGTGTGGAATGCCTCCTATATTTATACCTTGAATCAGTGGCAGCTGGTGCTCCAAATTTTTTTTTGGGGGGGGGGGGGGCAAACAAACTGAAAAAAAAAACATCAGTTGCAGCTACTGTGCCCATCAAACGCAGCCACTGTACCAATCAAATGCAGCCACTGTGCCCATCAAGCACATCCACTGTGCCCATCAAGCGCAGCCACTGTGCCATCAAACGCAGCTACTGTGCCCATCAATTGCTGCCAATGTGCCCATCAATTGCTGCCAGTGTGCCCATCAATTGCTGCTACTGTGCCCCATCAAATGCTGCCAGTGTGCCCATCAATTGCTGCTGCTACTGTGCCCCATCAAATGCTGCCAGTGTGCCCATCAATTGCTGCTACTGTGCCTCATCAAATGCTGCCAGTGTGCCCATCAATAGCCGCTACTGTGCCCCATCAAATGCTACCAGTGTGCCCATCAATTGCCGCTACTGTGCCCCATCAAATGCTGCCAGTGTGCCCATCAATAGCCGCTACTGTGCTCAATCAAATGCTGCCAGTGTGCATCGCCCGGCACTTACCTGTCTCGCAGCAGGTCATCGGCAGTGTCCTGCACGCTCCTCGATGTCTTCTTCTGTCCTGTCTTTCAGGCGTCCAATCACAGCGCCTGACGTTTCAGCCAATCAGGTGACAGGTAACAGACCCGAGCACCTGATTGGCTGAGAGGCGGTTCAGTGTTAGCAAAGATAATTCCTTTGCTTTGCTAACACACAGCTGAGTGAACAGCGAACACACAGCCGTTCGCCTGCTGTTCATCCTACGGCTCTATTCAGGTGCTTCCAAAAAACACCCAAGCTGCTGTAATTCAGGTGCCCGGCAACCAAATAGGGGCCGGACACCTGAATAGGGGGTGCCAGCGGCGACCATAGATAGATTAATGCAATGCATGAATCTATCTATGGTGATTGATTGGTGCCAGGAGAGAGGGGGTAGCGCTCCTGTGCTCTTTATGGATGTGCCGCCACTGCCTTGGATGGAACTATTCACTCTCAAGCAGTTAGAAATTAACACTGAATCAGACAGCAGGCCATTATCCCTGATCCTGGGAGAGGTGTATAAGGCCATAATCTTGTTTATTAAAATAGAGGGTAGTCCTACTTGTAATAGGCTAGCCCCTAGGAATCTCTAATCTAGGTCGTCAGTTGCCTTCTTGACGTCTAGGGACAGTAAACATTGAGGCTTTATTTTTAATAGAATAGTTTATAAGGAAGAGTGTTTTAAAAACGTTGTCCCAAGCCTCGCATTGCAGTACGAAGGTTACTTGTTCTGGGTTAATTTACATTTAAGGCTGTCAAAGGCTTTTACTAGAGGGTAGAGAATGGACCATGTTATGCATCTTGCTGACATGGTGGTGCCGACCGATGGATCTATTTGAGGCAGGGCTGTTTGGGATATGTAATCAAGAAGTTGCGTAGTTCTCACTGAATTGGTGGGCTCTGTTGTCTGTTTTGCTATGTCATACAAATATGTATAATACTTATGGGAAGTTGAGGCAATCGATATTGATATATGTACCCTCTACTTATTTGAGCAATGCAATTTAGGTATGTAGGTATGCACCTGTTTGCTGATTGAATGTGCTAAGGGCTTACTACATTTGTTGCCAAAGCCAGAAGGGTAAAGTTCTTAGGACGCTGGTAGGATTGATCCATCAATGTGTGTAGATACGGCTTGGGTTACTACTACCACTTTGGTAGACAAATCCTTCAAAAGTTTTTTTTTTTCACCCTCCAAGAGGAGAACAGTTTAGAGGTGTTATTAAGTTGAATTGTAAAGTAGTATGGAATGAGTGCTACACAAATATAAAATATAATTGCAGGTTACGCCCTATAAATTCAAGTACAAAAAAAAAAAACAGTCTATCCTCGAGAACTGTTTGTGCGGTATAGAGTAGAAGGTGTAATCCCTTTCTACGGGATGAAAAATACGCCATGCATCTATCAACTGTGCTTTAAATAAGGCTCTAGAAATTCGTTTACGTGAGCTAGGGGGTATCGAGGAGCAACCCGATGAGGTATCTTCGGACGGTATTAATGGAACATTAAAATCCCCTCCCAGTATTAGTTGGCCCTTAGTAAAGTCAGTCAGTAATTCTAAGGTATTAGTAATAAAGGTTTCCTGATGTAGGTTAGGTGCGTAAATGTTCGCTAGTGTTACCTCAATATTGCCAATAGACTATTTTTTTATCCCTCACTCCCAGCTACAGGCGGTACGAGAGATCTCAATCGATCAAATTACGTGGTCAGACCATGCACCGATCCAGTTGACCTATGCACTGACCGACCATTATATCTCCAGGGCGAGAACCTGGAGACTTAATGAGAGTTTATTGCAAGATGAGGAGGTATTGAGGGAAGTGACTAGAGAACTGGACTTTTTCTTCCAAACAAATGATATCCCAGAGAGTAATACAGGCATAGTTTGGGAAGCTCATAAGGCAGTAATCCGAGGGATTCTCATTAAGCACGGCTCGCGAATAAAGAAACAGCGAGCTAAACAATTGACTTTTCTTCTGAACGAATTAAAATTAGTAGAAGCCCAATTTAAACATGCCCAAACAGCTGAGCTAGAGACCGAACTACTGACTCTACGCAAAAAGATAGTAGATCTAATGATATATAAGGCGAAAGCACAAATACAGATATGCAGGAGGATATCATACGAGTCCGGGAATAAATGTGGTAGGGCCTTAGCCAGGACTCTAAGAGAACAGAGACTAGGGAACTATATACCACATATAATAAAGGCAAATGGACAGAAATGTTCCTTCCCTAAAGACATCGTGAGGGAATTTCAAAGATACTACTCAGATCTATACAATTTAGCGAAAGACCCCTCCCCTCAGAATCAGACAGAAGAATACCTATCTAATTCCCATATGCCGAAATTATCCCCGGAAGTTAGTAAAATATTAGATGAACCATTTACATTGGAAGAGATCCAAAAAGCGATAGGAAATATTAAATTAGGAAAGGCCCCAGGCCCAGACGGGTTTACCATTGCATATTATAAAACTCTTATTGCATCTCTAGGTAAATTCCTGGTGAAACTATTTAATGGACTGGGACCAGATAGGAAGCTCTCCCAAGAGACTCTCATGGCCCACATAACAGTGATATACAAGGAAGGGAAAGACCCGACTGCCTGCGGTAGTTACAGGCCAATTTCACTGTTAAATACTGATCTAAAAATACTTACCAAAATGATAGCCACTAGAATTCAAGAATACATTCCAACCTTGATTCATATGGACCAAGTAGGATTTGTACCTACCCGCGAGGCTAGGGATAACATAATCAAGGTAACAAATCTTGTACATGTAGTAAACAGGAATAAAACTCCGTGTGTTCTGTTAGGAACGGACGCAGAAAAGGCCTTTGATAGGGTCGACTGGCATTTCATGATGACAGTACTAAGATATGTGGGGATAGGAGAGGTGATGATGGCTCGCATAGGCACAATATATTCGGAACCCTCGGCTCGAGTTAGAGCCAACGGTGTCCTGTCAGAGCCTTTCATGATAAAAAATGGTACGAGACAAGGCTGTCCCCTATCGCCACTCCTATTTGCCCTGGCATTGGAACCTTTTCTATGTACGGTTCGGCTAAATCCAGATATCCAGGGAGTGACGATAGGGGACACCCAACAGAAGATATCCGCATATGCGGATGACATGATGTTTTCACTCACAAACCCAATAATTTCCCTACCGATGCTCTTGCATGAGTTTAATATGTATGGTAACCTGTCGAACCTGAAGATTAACTTTAAGAAATCAGAGGCAATGGGAATAGGTATAAAACAATCGGAGCTTTTAAATCTTCAGACTAGTTTCAAATTTAAATGGACAATAACAGCCCTAAGATACCTAGGAACAAATATACCACCTAAAACTTCCAAAATATTTGAATTGAACTTCCCACCCCTGTTAAGAGAGACGAGGGAGCTACTGGAGAAATGGAAGACGGGACTACACTCATGGTTTGGAAGGTGTAACATCATTAAGATGTGTATACTCCCTAAATTCCTTTATTTTCTTCAAGCTTTTCCGATATACATCCCCTCTAAATATCTAGATCAGGTGACCAAAATGTTTTTTGACTTTATTTGGGCATATAAACGCCCAAGACTGAAGAGACAACAATTGGTGTATCTAAAGAAACATGGAGGGTTAGCGGTACCTGATATAAGAAAATATCAGCAGGCAATACATCTGACAAGGCTCATCGATTGGAACCGACACCAATCAATTAAATTGTGGCCAAGTCTGGAACAGGCTCAGAGTAATATCTTACTCGCAAGGGCACCGTGGGGTAATTCGGCAATGCCAAATGACATAAAAAAAACATCCATTAATAGGAGTGACGGTGCAGATATGCAAGGTAATATTCAGAAAATACTCCCTGGGGTCAGCTTACTCCCTAATGTACCCAATCTTGGGGAACCCTGCATTTCCTCCAGGATGTCAAGATCCAGTTTTCCAGGCAATAAGACAAAACGGCCATTTCCAGCTGTCCCACTTCAAGCTAAAAAATAATTGGCGATCGATGCGAGAACTAATGGATAGAACAAGCACCTTTGGATTAGACTTTTGGAGAGCCTTCCAATTAACAAACTTCCTACGGTCATTACCGGGATTAGATGGTCTCAGCCCAAATCTTACTAGATATGAGACCATCTGCTCGGAAGAGGGGATAATGCGACACGCCCTATCGGTAGTATACAAACTACTGATTAGTCCACCAGAGGACTATCAGTTACAGTGCCTTACGGATTGGGAGGAAGATTTGGGACGTAAGTTTACGGAGCCACAGCGGCAAAACATAATAAGCTGTATACATGGAACGGCCATAAGTACAAATATACAAGAAACAAACTATAAAGTGACGACCAGATGGTATCAAACCCCCATAAAACTACATAAAATATACCCATCTTTGACAGACCAATGTTGGAGATGCCAAGAAGAGAGGGGTACAATTCTTCACATATTTTGGTCATGCCCAAAATTAGAATATTTTTGGAAGAGAATATACCAAATTGCCCAAAATGTCACAGAAATACCAATATCATATGACCCGGCACTCTTTATGCTCCACGTATCTAATATACCGAGGAAAACTTATAAAAAATTAGTTCTCTGTCACCTTCTCAATGCTGCTAAAGCATGCATACCCCTATGCTGGAAATCTACACAGGCACCTACCATAGGCATGTGGGCTAAAAAAGTAGAAGAAATTAAGAAGATGGAGGAATTAATCCTCACGAAAGATCATCAAAAGGAACAGTATATTAAAACATGGACACCCTGGAATGTGTATATATTCTCAGATGAGGGGCGGACGCTGTTTGAAGGCGATGTAGTCGACTAAAGAAGGGTATCATAGTTCGGAGGGGGATAACGGGGAGAGTAGGGAAGTAGCGACTGTTCAGTGAGGGTGCCCTCGCCGTTTCTCTGTCCCCCCTACATCACCCCCTCTTACCTCGGTTTGGAGGGAGAGGGAGGGGATGCTGTGGATTTTTTCCCCCTCCCCCCCTTCCCCTTTTGGTGGGGTTTTTTTTTTTTTTTTTTTTTTTTTTTTTTTCTTCTCTTTCTTTTTTCTTTGCTTTGAGATAGTTTTTTTTAATGAAGGGGTTAATAACAGAATGGAAAAAAACTCGAGACAGGAAGGGAATGAGATGGAACCCGGGTAATATTAGCCGATTGTCTGAATTAGTACATAGGGGTTAGATGAAAGAGAGGAATCTGACCCTGTGTGAAAGTTTGATAATATGATTATATGATTTTCAATTTGTATACCGGGGGAAGAAGTTCTCTTGTATTCTCTTGTCTTGTGAAATAAATAAAAGATTTAAAGAAAAAAAAAAACAGGGAGGGAGAAGTGTAAACCTAAGGCTACCCCTCTGGACTTACTGTGAGGGTTATTTATAGTAAACCACTTAGAATAGTATTATGTGGGCCTGATCATGGCATAGGTGCCACTAAAGTGCATCTCAATAGGACCTGCAGTCATAAAGCACTGGTGGTATATTCTGAAAGGGAAGGGAACAGGAGGAAGAGGATACATAGAGCGGCAGGAAGGGGGTACAGAAAGCAGTTAACCATTTCAAAATGAATCCTGTTCGCACAGGGTCAGCATACACACCTATTTCAAGGAAAGGTCAGCCAACTAACCGGGGCCTACACCAGCCCAAATGACCCAAAAGTGTACAGAAACTGTACAAAATTGTGTGTTAAACAGGAATTTATGCACACAAATGAGAGTGAATAGAGACAGGATTACCAAAGGATCAACAATCAAGTGTAGAATTTTAGGTGGGATTTGATAAAGCAATAGAAGGGGCATGCAAAAAGCGCATCTCTAACTCTCCTACTCCATCCAACCTGGGAGGAACGCCCCAACAGAGTACCTGCAGCTGACCACCACGTGGTCCATAGAATGGCCCGAGACCGCCAATAAGCAGGTCACCTAGCAGCAGTTGTCCAAAAAAGTAAGTTCACATCTTGAGTCTCAAGAACTGAGTCTCATAGACTGCATTAAAGTAAAAAACTTTTTACCTTTACGACCACTTTTACTACAGAAAAGCCACGACTATTCTACTAGTTTTGATGTAATCATAATGAATGCCATCTGATCATTAATTCAGGAGTGAATGTGATCAATATTTACCATACCTGTAAATAGGGGCAGCCTGACTGGACTAGATAGATGGTGAATTGCTAGCTTTTGTAACCAGCACCTATATTTACTACAGCAACCAAACCCCATGTGTATGTATATATTAACAAAATAATTAAAGGCTTAAAATAAATCTGCATAATTCTCATACCAGTGGCTTTGGCAAATTATGGATTTTAACATCTTTCTAACAGATGCCAAGCTGTTTCAATCAGACTGTTTGGTTTCTAATATTATTTTTTAATATTTTTATTTTTAATTTAATATTATTATATTATATTATATTATATTATTTATAGTATATATTATACCTTTGTTTTTTTTTTCCTGTTTTTTGTGTTTTGTTTTCTTAAATAAAAGTAAATAAATTTCATTTATAAGGAATCCCTTTGTTTCCATTATAGCATAAACACTATTTTCATAGCCTCGCTGCTTGCCCTAGGCTGACACACTAGCAAGATATTTTCTGACAGTCTTCAGGGAATAAGAAGCTCCATTTAGAACTCAGTGTGGTGTGGATCATATGACAAGAGAACATTAACTGCTTTAAATTTATTGATAACCCTGTTAGTTAGGAATAAATGTGGAAGCACTGCAGACGTTTGGTGATAATACGGCAATCACCATTTTAAATAGTTTCTAAACTACAAATCCTCCCCAATAAATGTTTGTGCTCAAATCAGTGCCATCCAATTGATTTTATTACAGCTGTTGTGCAGTAAGAATGCTGATAAAAGGATAATCTGAAATTCCTGTATGAAGGATAATCTGCAATTCTGCCAGGAAATATGAGCATGAAAATGACACATCATCTTATTGAAAAGTATGTCGGAATTAACTTTCTATTGTAATATAACCTCTAAATGACTACTTAAAGAGGAAGTAAAGGCACTGACATTTTTTTTTTTTTAAATGCAACCTGCAAGGCAAAGGCATAATGAGCTAGTATGCAAAGCATATTAGCTCATTATGCCGCGTACACACGAAGGGACTTTTCCCGGCGGACCTAAGTCCAGCGGACAATCCGCTGGACTTTCCAGCTGGGTCCGCTGGACTAAAAAGCGAACGGACTTGACCACACACGATCACGCAAAAAGTCAGAAGGTTCACGCGATGACGTACAGCACGTACGACGGGACTAGAAAACGAAAAATACTAGAAAAATACTTGCTACTGAGCATGCGTCCTTTTTGGTCCGCCGGACCATACTACACACGGCCGGATTGTCCGCTGGACTGCCAAGTCCAGCGGATAATTTTAAAACAAAACTTAAAACTTTAGTCCGCCGTACTTTGGCCAAAAAAAGTCCGCCGGCGCCCACACACGAGGGGATTATCCGCTGGACTTCGGTCCAGCGGATAATCCCGCGGGATAGTCCCTTCGTGTGTACGCGGCATAGGAATAACTTACCTGAGAACGAAGCCCCCGAAGCGGTCCTCCTTCTTCATCTTCACTGCTGCCATATATCCCGGAGTGACTTCCGGGTCTCGCTGCTCTGGCGCTGTGATTCGGCGGAGCCGCCATGACGTCACTCCCGCGCATGCGCACGGGAGCAGCCAAGAGCGGCATATCGCCGTGATCTGTGGCGTGCCCAGTGCGCCTGCGCGCAGCTGTTTGCGGCGCATGCGCCGTAGACAGTGGTGCCTGTCTTTTTGCAAATATCTCCTAAACCGTGTAGGTTTAGGAGATATTTCTTGGACCTACAGGGCACCCCCCATGTTGAGGGCACACGGCCTGGTACGGCTCAGGAGGGGGGGGCGCTCGCTCGTCCCCACCCCTTTCCTGGCCGGCCGGGCTGCGTGCTCGGATAAGGGTCTGAGATGGATTTGGGGAGTCGCGAGTCCAGCGGACAATTTTAAGTCTGAACTTAAAACTTAGTCCGCCGGACACGGGCGGGGTGTCCGGCGGACTCCAGTCCGGCGGACAATCCCGCGGGAAAGTCCGCACGTGTGTACTCCGCATTAGGTAATGTTTGACCATTCTTCCAGAAGCGCATTTGTGAGGTCAGGCACTGATGTGGACAAGAAGGCCTGGCTCGCAGTCTCTAATTCATCCCAAAAGGTGTTCTATGGGGTTGAGGTCAGGACTCTGTGCAGGCCAGTCAAGTTCCTCCACCCCAAACTTGCTTTTCCATGTCTTTATGGACCTTGCTTTGTGCACTGATCCAAATCATTTGGTGGAGGAGGGATTATGGTGTGGGGTTGTTTTTCAGGGTCTGATCTTGGCTCCTTAAGGTATCAGCATACCAAGACATTTTGGACAATTTCATGCTCCCAACTTTGTGGGAACAGTTTGGGGGATGACCCCTTCTTGTTCCAACATGACTGCGCACCAGTGCACAAACAGGCATCCCAATACTTTTGGTAATATACCGTATATACTCGAGTATAAGCCGAGTTTTTCAGCACATTTTTTTGTGCTGAAAGTGCCCCCCTCGGCTTATACTCGAGTCAAGCACTTTTCTGCAGAAAAACTTCCGATCCGACTTTGCGCCCCCATATTTCGGGGCCACTTAGTGCTAGGAACCCCAAATTTGGTGTGCAAACCCTGTGGAACCAACCCTACAACATATCCAAAGTTCCTAGCACCAAGTGGCCCCGAGATACGGGGCCCCAAAGTCGGTTCGGAAAATGTCATTCTCTGCTGCAGAAAAGTGCTTGACATTTTCTGACCCGACTTTGGGGCCTCGTATCTCGGGGCCACTTGGTGCTATGAACCCCAAATTTGGTGTGCAAACCCAGTGGAACATTATAACATATCCAAATTTGGAGTTCCTAGTACCAAGTGGCCCCGAGATACGTGGCCCCTAATTCGGTCAACTGTGTCCATCTGCAGCAATGTCATTTTGAGACCCTTAGCTACCAAGTTTGAAGTTCAGGGGACCGATGGCTGCAAATGGGCACAGTGAGGCATGCAAATGGGCACAGTGAGGCTGCAAATGGGCATTGTTGACCCTCTTTTCCACTTACAGTAGCTGCGCATTTCTCACCTTAGGCTTGTACTCGAGTCAATACGTTTTCCCATTTTTTTGTGGTAAAATTAGGTGCCTCGGCTTATATTCGGGTCGGCTTATACTCGAGTATATACGGTAGTATATATATAAATGTTTTGGGAAAGGACTCAACTTTCAGCAGCAGTATGTATGGGTCTCACAAACAAAGAAATGTGGCTACAAAGTCTCGTCAAAAAGTGCTGTATTCATTGTTCGGAAAAACATTTGTGTCTTGCAATTAATTATGAAATAAACATATTGGGGTTGAATTACTAAGTAACTGTTGTCTGTTCACTTTGGAAAGTGTATGTTCTGTGGGCTTTGCAAGTAATGTGAATTTGTGTTCATTTCATTCATCCAATCATTTGCTAGTATATAGCCTTTTTTTTTTTTTCTTGCATAACTGTGTGTTTCAAATTAACACAAGTTCACCTTATTTGCAAAAATTTACAGATTTGCTATGTGAACATCCTCTACTCCTTTAGTACATCTGTTATTCCCATTCATTCTAGAAGAAGGATTGTAAAGACCACAAAATATCATGCTACGGTAGAAATAAAACAAGAGTATTTAAAACACATTAAAGTGGTATTACATAAACCCATTGAAGTGACTAGCCTCAGGTGATACACAGAGATATAACAAATCATATAGTACTGGAAAACTTGTCAGTGACTCATGCTGCTAGTAGATGAACGAGGCAGCAGACAGAAGTGACATTGGGGACACTAGTACCCTAGTATGAGAGAAGTACACACTATAGAGGGATATGCTTTGTTCATATTTCATGTCAGAGGTTTACAACCACTTTAAATAAAATTCGCTGTTCTTTTGTTGCAGCAGCTTTCTGCCTCTACATTTAAAATTTGTATACTTCCAATAACATAGTATGCCAAAATATCAATGTGTATAGGATCAACACTGATATTTATTATTTATTTTCCTCTTTCTTACTTTTTATTTTTCAACTACAAGTATAGTGAATTTTGTGACCAAGACTCATCTGCTACAGAGAATATTATTTTACAACATTCATTGTCACAAACTAAAAGCTTTCTTTTTGTTGGTCATGCCGTGTAAGTAATATAAAGGATGTACTCAAACACACATCACTGGTTATAATATGTTTCCTATTCTGAATCCATAGTCTCAGCATCTGGAAGCTTGTGCTTGCACAACAGCTAGCTATGCTTTTGGGTTTAGCCTAGCAGAGCTGAGGTACTGGGCTTAATACCCTCTAGAGATGCTATCTTTAAAAATGATACATTTTCTCAATACAGTGAGTACTGGTGATGGGTCCCTAGTGAAAGACATTTGGACAAAGAGCTTTCTGTGCCAGGAAGAAATGTGAATTTTACTCTTAGCACCCATGCTTTGCCACTTTCTACCTATCTTTAGCACTTATCATTTCTTATTGTATCCCTCCTGCTAGCCTTAAGAATAAGTCTACCCCCTAAAATTAATGCTTATCATGCTTTTGTGCAGTTAAACCTAATCCCCAACTCAACATTTACCCTAACCCTTGCCCATATCTGATAGCTCACCTAATTCTTATCCCAATCCTTAAGTGTATCTTCCTATACCCTGACCCCAGGACTGTTATATAATGCTTAACCCAGTGGTCATCAACCCTGTCCTCAGGGCCCACTAACAGGCCAGGTTTGCAAGATAACTGAATACATCACATGTGATATCATTTGCTGCTCAGTGATTGCAGTATTCTAGTCTGCATCTCCCCAAAGTAATACATAAAACCTGGTCTGTTAGTGGGCCCTGAGGACAGGGTTGATGACCACTGCCTTAACCAAATCAAACCAATGTGGAATACTGAGGAATTACTTACCTAACATGGCATAAGCATCAGCAGCTATATATAATATCAATAATATAATCCACTGCTGATATTACAACACCTATAGATATTCCCCATCTGGTATTTTCTCTCTTTGTATGGATTCTTTTCACATTCCACAAACTTGCTGGTAGATTAACTTTATCCATATCTACCCCCTCCCCGCACCCACAAAAAAATAAAACAGACAGTTATCCAAAAGGGTTGGCATGAGTTAACATCAACTCAGCAACATAAACACACATTAGGCTCAATTCACAATGCTTTAGCTAATGAATAAGGATCTCTATTTTTGCCATGTGGCTGTAACCCTCATTGGAGATGGAGAAAAAAATGAAGGATTGTTATCCAAATATGTTCGCTTTGTGAAGTGAGTCTAATTTTTAGGTGCTTGATTTACAAAAACATATTTAGTTAAGACAGTTCAAGAAGCAGAAGGTGCTGGCAAGTGTGCATGAACCCATAGAAACCATAGTACAGATTGCATTCAGCAGGGGGGTCAGGAAGGGCAGGCTTAGCCATCACTTCTGACGAATGGCGGTGACAAGTCCAGCAGCTTGTATTAACCCCCACAACACTGAAATATCGCAGCGGCGTGCGTACCTGGGGGAGTGGGGGATGAGGGGAAGAGGAATGAAGATTTTAACAAACAGGGCAGTCACCAGCACAAGAGAACACTTTCTAGTCATTGTAAGTAGTGGTGCTGTTGTTCACAATTTAGTAAAATGTACTAAAATAATAATAGTAAAAATTTAAAAAATATAAAAAATTTAAAAATTAAAATTAACCATTGTAACTGATCCATCAATTATATTTTGTACATTAAAACTCATATTTGTATTTTCATGTGTTTCCCATTACCATTATTAATATAGTTTTATGTGACCCTGTCTGTTAACATCACCTCAAAATACATTCCACATTACAAAGTATTATGCTTTTAGGAGAATTGAGAATTTTATCATAAAATTCACTAACCAAGAGATCTAACTACATACAATATTCCCAACTATAAAGTAACATTACAGGTAAACCCATAAAATTGTGGAAAGGTGGTAGAGTAATATGTTATTTTTATAGTTCAAGTCCAGGATGGGGAGAATTTATGATAGTCTTGCAAAATGCAGATTTCGCTCACCAATCAAAACCAATAAGCTAAAAGATTAGTTAAATCAAAATTTAGTTCTGGGTGCTCACAAATCAGTTGGTCAACACCTCATAACTGGACACTAATTGTTTTTTTAGATAACTTCTACTACAGCTAACATACTAATGTGAAATTTACTTTGATTAGCCAAATGATAATTACCCCAGTTAAAAAGAAAAATAATTCTCATAAGTAAAAGTGAACACGGAAAGTGTTTCAATAACTCTAAAACATAAAACTTATATCTGATACTTGTGCATTGAAACTATTTACCTTCCATCAAGCAGCTCTCCATTGAAAGATTCTGTGCTCTTCTTGCCTGTGTACTGCCTTCACACATCAGCCACAGTCTGGTACTGTTGGGAGGAGGTCCTTTGGAGAGACATTTTATAGGCGATGAGCATGACATCATAGCACAGGACCACAGCAGGGGAGGAACAAAGCATGGATTTGTACTTCATATAAAGATACTTCTGACTGCGAGTGAGGTTTAAAACAATGGACACATACTTAAAAACCCATGTGCCACATTTGTTCTGCTAGTCAGTAACTGTTGTTATTATAACAAAGGCATAAAACAATTGTAGGCAGCCTGAGGATAATGTATAAAAGTACCGATCCAGATTTTTTTGGACTGATGTACAGTTAACTGAAGAGCCAATTTTATTTAATGTCATGCATACTACAATAGTCTGAAAGTGACTTAAAATAGTTCACTTTTTCATGAACATTATTTGAAGTACATTCCTTATTTACAGCAACAAGTGGCTACAATAATGTGATCTTATGTCTGCATTAAAGTTGCACATTGAATCAGTAATAGATATATAAATAGCAATTTTACATATTAATATCTATTTGAAAAATTGTGCCACATAATAAAAGACCCAGCAAAGTCACTGCTACAATAAAACAGAGCTTAGAAAATAATTGCTAGAAGCAGAGGAGTGCACAAGTGAATGGCAGTAGTAAAGGCAAGGGAGATTTAAGGATTTCAGCACTACCTGAGTGTGGACAGCACTCTGTAAACACATGATACAGTGCAGTGCAGTCTTTTGGTCCAGCAGCCTTCAGTGCAGCCAAGCAATATTCAGTCAGCTCCAAATATTTTACTGTTCCATGGTCACATCCATCTTGCCTGCTAAGGCTATTTTTTCTCTTGATTTTCCCACTGAAATGTTGCTAGCACATGCTGGTCACATGATGCCAGCATCCCTATTCATTGCAGATAGAACTCGATGTTCCAAAGGCCTTAACTACCTTTTCCTATGTGTTTTTTTTTTTTTTTTCTTGTTCAAAACAAACAGCATGTTGCTAACACACCTGCCATATGGTAAAGTGCTTTTGATTAAATCATAAATCCAGTCCATATTCTGTTTTATTACATTTTTTCCAGTATGAACAAATAGAGGGTTTAAGGTGCTTGGAAGCCCAGTGTGGCTCCTCTGGATGAAAATACAGGGAGAAAACCTTCCACAGATGTCCTACCGTCTGGTCTGCAGATAAAATATGTTGTAAACGTTTCTAACAAAATATTTGAAGAGCAAATATTAACAAATGGAAATCCATACAAGCCAGCTCCCATAGTCTGTTAAATGACTAATTGTCCATCATTAGTCAGGCTCTCAGAGACCTGAACACCCTAGAAAGAATAGAGACTATTTTAAAATACCATATGTTCCAAATTATACATTAACTACGACCTAACCACAGCCTGCTTCCTACTATAATCTTTAATACCAGGTCAGGAGAGTTTTATTAAAGGGAAAACAGCGCTAATAGTAGCCATTCAGCAGCAAGTCTCACAAAAGATAACAGAACAGGCCCATAGTGGTTGTCTGTTCTCTTGTTGATCAGTGATTGCCACATACTCCAAATAGATGGAAACAGGATTTTTTAGTTATTTAGGATGATGCTACCTGCAGGTCTTGGTTGTCTGATATGCATGGATGCAAACCATCCTAGAAATGCACATCCGCAGGAGGGCATTGAATTGAACCGAGACCATCTAGTTTCAAACTTGTTTTGGAATCAATCGTAAAATCCTAATCATGACTGTATTTCTCAACATATATGCCATTTGGTATATAGCCCTGATTATATATACAAGCAAAGCTGCAGCAATGGCCTAAATGGGTCACCATAGAGGCACACAATTATAACCTGTGCACAATCTAGCACCAGAGCAAATTAACTTCAATCTGCAATCTCATCAGAAAACCTATCAATTTAAGAAAAAAGGTGCAACAATCACACATACCCGGCATACATTCCTAAAGCTTCTCATGATCAATGTATATGTATTGGATTCTTGAGAGGACAAGACAATCAGAGCATTACATCCATCCAGTCAGCCAATATAAAGACTAGCAAAGTCTTCGTTCAGCCTTTATATGTTTAATGAGACTAGCACTGAGGTTGTGCTTCTCTAATAGATTATTGCATTGCCAGCAAGACATACATTTATGTTTTTTTGGATGAGGAAGATGTCCAGTTTTGGAACAGGGAAAATAAAATTACAGTTGTTCTGTATAAAAAGCCCAAAATCTACAAAATACAGCACTAAGTGAATACATTCCTCATTAGACAAATGCAGTATTATATGCAAACCAGAAGATGGAAATAAATACAGCAGCACAGTGCTAATAGCCATAGCAAGACACTGCTCTGTGAGCTCCAAGGACTCTTAATGTTGGTCATGCCTTGATGTACAAAAAAGAACCAGAGGCTTCAAAGAGTAACTAAAGCCAAAACTTTTTTTGTTTTGGATAAAGTAGGTAAGGGTTAGAATCCTTGTCAGATTTTTACATCTGTCTGTGTTCTCACTGAGGAGATTCATTCCATGTATTTGGGGACCACTGTCTCCAGCACAAAAAGTAGTAAAAGCAAGCTTTTAGAGCTGTCTCCAGAAAAGTTACATTGGGTGAAATCTTCCAATACGGCCTCCCATTTTAATGACAACTGTCTTATAGAAGGTGTTACATCACATTGGATAGATTTTCTTTTACTTCCTCTGTCGTTCTTCTGGAAAATAAATCTCAGAGGAACATAGAGAGCAAAATAAATACATAAATCCTGACTTAAACATTCCCTAATATACCCAAAACTAATAAAAATGTTAGCTTTGCACTTCAAGTTGGTACGTGAATGGATGAATTGTGGCATTTGTTTTGTTAGATCAAATAGCCACTTTGATAGTGTTTCTGGTAATCAGAATCCAGCTGTGAATTATTATGGGCACTATTATGAATATGGATAGTATCAGTCTACCTGGATTTTAATTGTAGGTAACTGCAACCAAAAGTGTGATGGAATGTCACTGCATTTAATGTAGCATACCTGCAGATGGTTAGATCATTCATATCAATAAGTAAATCTGTGTAATTCATACATTATACTAGTTAATACCATTATTGTCTTCCTATAATAATATGCATAAAGACATTTTTTCCAAAGATGTTTACTATTAATGCATGTAGTAAAACTGATATAGTATTATAAGAAGTGTTAATTTACACAATTAAAATTTTAAATATCATAGTTTAATGCATCCGGACATTATTAATCAGAGTCTATTCCTGTCCCTGTCTGTAAACAGATTGTGTGCCACAGTGTCTCAATGGCTAACACTGGTGGCCTGGGGTTTGATGCATCAATATATCCACATGAACCTGGTCTAAACCTAAATTCCAGTTAATTCACAAAGCTTGGTTAGCACACAACAAAACAAATGTGGATCATTAAACATAAATGCAGAGTACCTTTGCAGAGGTAGCAATTGTATACCATTCTGGAGATGCAAGGGAGACAAAGCTGAAAACTCAGTACACGCCTTCTCAACTTCTTTTGGCTTACTGTCTCTGATGTAAACACAGCCACGCAGTCAGGATGATTATCACACTACACAGTTTGTAAATTTTGGCAGTCTTAAGGGTCAAATCTGAAACAAAATCAGACACACAAGCATAATTTCACAGATAAAGATAATAAAAGAGGTGCTAACCTGGAAAACCCAAAATCGAGTCAAGATTTAATTAAATGTGCTAATTCCCACTTTTATAAATTCATTCAAAAAGGTGCCCATACACAACCAAATAGTTAATGTTCAAATAAACTGGCACTGTGGTTAAAAAATAAAACTGAATGCTCCAAACACCAGTGCTCAAATGAATCCAAATGTGAGGCATGTATTCCTTAGTAATATCCACACCATCCACCACCATATAATATGTAATACTTCAGATGATATTTCCACCATAGATAAAGTCAGAAGGTCAGTGACGCGTGTGGCTTCAAACCCAGCCAGGGCCTTTGCAACCTCTGGAGATCTTCCTTGCAGACTTACGGACCACCCATCTGGGAATATATAAGGTTCCCAAAATAAGAATGGCTTACCATAGCGTAAAGTCCTTAAAACTTTTATGAAAATATACATATTATTGCACTTACATCAAGCATATTGTATATGCGCCTTAGAACAAGATAAGCCGGCCGGCTGTAGTGGCAGCACCCGTCCCTCCGGGACTTTAAAGTTGCAATGATGTCAGCACGTCGCTCCGCCCTATGCATTTTGTCATAGGCTGAAATCATCTGGAGCTAGTCCAAATCATTTGGTGGAGGGGGGATTATGGTGTGGGGTTGTTTTTCAGAGGTTGAGCTTGGCCCCTTAAATCCAGTGAAGGGAATTCTTAAAGTGTCAGCATACCAAGACATTTTGGACAATTTCATGCTCCCAACTTTGTGGGAAAAGTTTGGGGATGGCCCCTTCCTGTTCCAACATGACTGCGCACCAGTGCATAAAGCAAGGTCCATAAAGACATGGATGAGCGAGTTTGGGGTAGAGAAACGTGACTGGCCTGCACAGAGTCCGGACCTCAACCTGATAAAACACCTTTTGAGATGAATTAGAGCGGAGACTGCAAGCCAGGCCATCTCGTCAAACATCAGTGCCTGACCTCACAAATGCGCTTCGGGAAAAATGGTCACACATTCCCATAGACACACTGCTAGACCTTGTGGACAGCCTTCCCAGAAGAGTTGAAGTTGTTATAGCTGTAATTGAACTATACGGACTGGAACTGGGAAGCCATTAAAGTTCATGTGCATGTAAATGCAGGTGTCCCTATACTTTTGACAATATAGTGTATTTAGCAGATTTAAACAGAAGATTTAAAGCCCTCTGGGTTTCCGGAACAGGGGCATGAAAAAGAATATGCCAATATCTCACTGCTTGGCCCTCTAGAATTTAAGAATGTGCAAGTCCAAGTTGAAAAACGACTAAACTGGACAAAGAAAACATTGAATAAGTGTGAGTACCTCCTCAAATTTAGCAAAAACTAAGCTTCAAGAACAGACGGTGAACAGCTACCAATACTCCTTTTGGAATATCATTTTTTTTTGGTTTCTTTTCAGCATAGAAGGAGTCTGATAATGATTCATGTGTGATTTCTCACATGCTTTCAGCTTCTTACTACAATTTGCCTAATCCTCCTTAATTTTGGATGTAGGTTCTTTTTCTAACACATTTCAAAATAGCTTCTGTAAAGTCTTCCATCTTAATTTCTGTTCATCTCAACTGACAAGTTTTAAAGCTTCAGTTATTAGGGGTGAGATAAAATGAATCCTTTAAGGAAATGTTTTAATTTTTATTTTTTAGTTATATTGTACATGTAAACGTAAAGAGTGTCAGTTCATTTTTCACAACCTTGTTTCTAATTAAAGTTTGTTAATAAATGCACATGGGGACAGCCATATTTGCTTGCTATATATGTAGGGTTATGCCCCATACACACGAGCAGAAATTATGTCAGCAAAAGTCTGATGAGAGCTTTTGGTCCGAAAATGCGACCGTGTATGCACCATCAGACTTTTGCTGGTGGAATTCCAGCCAGCAAAAGATTGAGAGCAGGTTCTCAATTTTTCAGTCGGAAAAAGTTCCAATCGGAAATTCTGATTGTCTGTACCAATTCCGACGCGCAAAATTCCTACGCATGATCGGAAACAATTCAACACATGCTCGGAAACAATTCGACGCATTCTCGGAAGCATTGAACTTCATTTTCTCGGCTCGTCGTAGTATTGTACGTCACCGCGTTCTTGACGGTCGAAAGTTCAGAGAACTTTTGTGTGACCGTGTGTATGCAAGCCAAGCTTGAGCGGAATTCCATCGGAAGAACCATCCAAGATTTTTCCAACAGAAAATCCGCTCCTGTGTACGCGGCATAAGGTTTCTTTTTTGTGGTGTTATACAATGGTTGTGCTTTACTGCTTCATCTCAATATTCAGGCGATGACGGATCTCCTGAAGGACTGGAGATGTTAAGTAAGTTAAGTGAATACAATTATAATCAATGCGCAAGAAAAAAACAAACATTTATTCAAATTTCCCTTGAAATTAATTGGGTATTCAATTCAACTAGGTATTCAGCTTTTTTGTATTTACTAACCTCACAAAGTGATCAGTAGCTACTTCTTTAGCAAATAACCCTATTAATCCGCAAAATCTTTGAAAATAACCTAAATATAACCTAAATGTTATTTATAACATTATAACATAAATATAACATAAATAATCTCCCTTTGTGGTTATCTTATCTCAACAGTTGGTAATCAGAAAGGATAAGTGTGTTCAATATAGAGATCCCTCTAGTGGTTATTCTTCAAACTTCTATATTTAAAATAATAAGAATATTAAAAGTGTGAATGGTACATTAACAAACCCTGCAATTATAACTCAAAAATATCTGCTCACTAGAAATAGCTTATACATTGCTTTTTCTTATGCTATCTTAATGATTAACCTCCCTTAGGCCTCGTGTGCACTGGCAGAAATAACACTGCTTAGAGGCATTTTTTATTTTTTTTTATGCCTCTGAATGCTTTATTTTAATCAATGTGTCCATGCACATTGTGGCGTTTGGATTCTTCACCCTGAGTTCAGGGAGGAGCTTACTGATATAATTTATACACATATGCACATACATGCATATAAACATATGTAAATACATTATAGTAGCTAGAAAAAAAATAATATTCTTGTCAATAGAATGATTTTATGCACATATGCTTCTAATAGCCATATGTCTGTAAATGTGTATAAATGCATGTAATTGCATGCCAAGCATTTTTTGTGCTCGATTTTTCTGCTAGCTTCCAGTATAAAGATCCAGTGTGGATAGAAGTATTTTAATAGGCCGGTGTGCATGGGGCCTTATTGTCAAAGATTTTTTTTCTAGAACCATTTATTCTTCATTCTTGGAAAATCTTTTCACAGGGCTACAAAAGCCTTATGAAAACTTAGATAACAAAATATTGACAGCAGCACTCAGAGACACTAATTGGAAAATAGGCTTAATTCACTAAAACGTCAAAATGGCAGTTTTTCTTTGGCAAATGTCATATCTTGCCACCTTTCAGCTCTTTATATAAAAAGGAAAATTTATTATCAAATACTTACCGTAATTTTCCTTTCCTGATGGACTCCATGGCAGCCTACGTGTGGGTTAACCCCGCCTCCTCTCCAATGCTATAGGACCCCCTACCCTATAAAATTGAGCTCACCTGTACAGACTGTGTTCCGTAACTAGCCTACTCAATAACTGATGGGTGGGAACTCCGTCTGCCATGGAGTCCATCAGGAAAGGAAAATTACGGTAAGTATTTGATAATAAATTTTCCTTTTTCCTGACAGACTCCATGGCAGCCTACGTGTGGGAAATAACTAGCCAATCCACACGGGTGGGTATGCTGAACAGCAATAATTTTAACTTAACCCGTCAACCGACAGGATTTATAACCAGAGTTCACGGAAGATAGCGAAGCGGGCTCAATATAGTAACTTGACGATAAAATCTAATAGAGGCCCATAAGGCCGTTCTGCAGATCACGTCTGGAGCCGCGTACTGGGCTGCTGCCCATGAAACCGCTATATCCCTGTCAGACCATGCTGTCAATGCTTCCAGAGTTCTAGTTCTAAAACTAAAAAAGGCTGATAGATGAACTGAATGATCCAGGCCGCAGTTGTTCTAGTTGAAGCTTGAAGTAGCTTGCAGGTATACCTTCTGGAATTCGTCTATGTACAGAGAAAGAACTTTTCTAGTGGACTCCCAGACCTAAATGTAGGTAGGACGATCTCCTGGTTCTTATAGAACCTTGAAATAGTTCTCGGAATTAAACTGAGCATGAGGATAAGGACCATCTGAAAAAGAGGTTCCCCGTAATTTAGGGATACGACCTCCAAGGTCCTCTATTCCGAAGTAACGGCTACAAGGAAAGTGACTTCAGTTGATAAGGTTTCGAAACAGACAGCGGGGAGGACCCCGTATTACTGAGATCAGATAGTAAGTTGAAGACAAGGAAAGGACCCCAATTGGGGAATCTTGGTCTTCTTTGAGGGCTGAGTTTTAACTCCCTACAGGACAACTGCCTGATTAAAGGGAGAACAGCCCACTAAGATCCGGAGAAAGTCAACCAGGCTGAGACATGGACTCTAAAAGAGCTGATGTATAGGGATAAATCTAGGCGGGAACAAAGAAAGCTGGCAATATCCTGAGCTTTTGGATCTCTACCCAAACTGCCTGAAGAATACGAGAACTCGACAGACTTGGCCCATCTTCTTTCATCAACCTAATTTGTGCCTGTCCCCATAGAGCTCCTGAAAACGGACAACATCCTTGAAGTGCACCTGAGTCGACCAAGGGTACAGAACCGCACCCTGAGTGCAATACCTCACCAGCTTGAAGTTGCCTGGGAAGAGAATCAATCTACTTCGGGATCGACTCCCAGGGACAGAATCTACTTGAATGTTTGCACTTGAAGAGACCACTCGTTAATATCTTAACCAGATGTGTGACATGAGACCCACTTGGATGCTCCGGACTCCGGGGAAGTAGAGCCATGAAAGGTCTGAGCCCAAAACATGATGGGTTCAACCCACCGGGATAGTGTGGATCTTCAGGTACCTCTATGACTCTTCACATAGGAGATCGCCACTGTATCATCCATTCTTAAAAACACTGACTCTCCCTTCCGAGAACGGGAGGACTAAAACGGCCCACCAGGCAGCCCGAGGATCCAGGATGTCCTAGCCCAGGTTGAGAAGACACGTACCCTTGAACAGGATCCGATGTGCAGAGGGCTCCCCAACCGGTACTGCTGGCATAGGTCATGACCATGACCTATGAGATGGGATAACAGAGTGCCAACTGAGCAAGTTTTGCGCCGAAACCACCAGAAGGAGGCTGCTCCTTATCGTAAATGATATGCGAGTAGATTGACTATTGCCCCTTGACATTCATTGCTGCAAAGAACCTGACTAGACAGGGTATAACTTTTGCAGGGACCACTTGACCGCAGAGACCGTTGAGCCGGTAGTTTTAGGCACTATGAGGCCCTCCAGCCGTGAAGGGAATAGAGACCGAAGTTGGTGAAGGTGTAGAATATCTGTTCCCTGTGAACCAACAGCTGGACTTCGTCTTGGGACATCAACACGAGGATGTTTAAACACCGGTAAAGATGCCCCATTCCCATTCTGATGAGGTCTATTATGGCCAGAGGAACTCTACCAAGAGCTGTAGATTAAAGAGGAGGTATTCGAGCAACTCCTCCGCCACCTGAACTTCGTTGCACCTCGACTGAGGACCCTTTATTCCAAGCCAATCCGAGGATCGGATTGACACCAGCCCCAGCTCCTTAACTGCCCTAATCATAGCTGCTAAAGCCAGAGCAGGTTTACAAGCCATCTCGGCAAACACATGCGTTTTTCTTGAGGTCTTGAATCGTTTTCTCTCAAGCCTGACCAGGACACAGCATCTTCTAAAGACAGAACGACCTGTTTTGCCAACGCGACAAAGCTGCCTCAATGAGGGGAAGGTTACCCAGACGCTTCACTTCTTCTGCCTGGAGGTTTTTGCTTGACATGGAAGTTTTTCTTGTCTATCTTGCTCCACTCTTCATCCTTTAAATCCACAAGGAGCCAAAAGGAGAAAAAGGAGTTTCTTTTCCCCAGATGCCTAAAGAACTACTTTGCATAGCCGGGGGTGGAATGGTCTACCCTGTTAGGGGCTTCCATGGCCGCTTTGACTCATGGAGAAACTAGAGAGACGTCAAGGCATTCGACATATTTGTCACCTTCCAACTTGCTGACCTGGGAATCTGGAGATGTCGCGTAGGGCTGGGAAGGACCCGAAACCTTTGGGTCACGTCAGCCAAGGAGCCAGGTAGATATAGAAGTGGCTCCATGTGTGAGATGTACCCCAACTTCTTAGGAATTGCTGCATCACATATTCCGCGAAAGACTCCACATCCTTGTTAACCGTCTCCTTTCACTTTATATTTTCTTTATTTTTATTTTAAACCCAACCGCCCAGGCGTAACACTGGTCACATAAGGACTTGCCCCCCTGGACTCATATTCCACATCTCCAGCAGGCTCGGTAATCCGAACCGCTGTCATGGCGGTGGGTGCGACGACTAAAGGAGGAATGGCAACATCTCCTCTAGATGGAGGAGGAATGGCAACGTCTCCTCTAGATGGAGGAGGAATGGCAACGTCTCCTCTAGATGGAGGAGGAATGGCAACGTCTCCTCTAGATGGAGGAGGAATGCAACGTCTCCTCTTGATGGAGGAGGAATGGCAACGTCTCCTCTAGATGGAGGAGGAATGGCAACGTCTCCTCTAGATGGAGGAGGAATGGCAACGTCTCCTCTTGATGGAGGAGGAATGGCAACGTCTCCTCTGCTTAAGGAGGAATGGAACATCTCCTTGTTGGAGGAGGAATGGCAACGTCTCCTCTTGATGGAGGAGGAATGGCAACGTCTCCTCTTGATGGAGGAGGAATGGCAACGTCTCCTCTTGATGGAGGAGGAATGGCAACGTCTCCTCTTGATGGAGGAGGAATGGCAACGTCTCCTCTAGATGGAGGAGGAATGGCAACGTCTCCTCTAGATGGAGGAGGAATGGCAACGTCTCCTCTGCTTAAGGATGAATGGAACATCTCCTTGTTGGAGGAGGAATGGGAACGTCTCCTCTGTCTAAAGGAGGAATGAAACATCTCCTTGTTGGAGGAGGAATGGGAACGTCTCCTCTGTCTAAAGGAGGAATGAAACATCTCCTTGTTGGAGGAGGAATGGGAACGTCTCCTCTGTCTAAAGGAGGAATGAAACATCTCCTTGTTGGAGGAGGAATGGGAACGTCTCCTCTGTCTAAAGGAGGAATGAAACATCTCCTTGTTGGAGGAGGAATGGGAACCTCTCCTCTGTTTAAAGGAGGAATGGAACCTCTCCTTGTTGGAGGAGGAATGGCAACGTCTCCTCTAGTTCGGAGGAGGAATGGCAACGTCTCCTCTAGTCGGAGGAGGAATGGCAACGTCTCCTCTAGTCGGAGGAGGAATGGCAACGTCTCCTCTAGTCGGAGGAGGAATGGCAACGTCTCCTCTAGTCGGAGGAGGAATGGCAACGTCTCCTCTAGTCGGAGGAGGAATGGCAACGTCTCCTCTAGTCGGAGGAGGAATGGCAACGTCTCCTCTAGTCGGAGGAGGAATGGCAACGTCTCCTCTAGTCGGAGGAGGAATGACAACCTCTCCTCTAGTCGGAGGAGGAATGACAACCTCTCCTCTAGTCGGAGGAGGAATGGCACCATCTCCTCTTGTAGATGTTGTGGCCTGGCAAGGTCTATATTCATCCTGGACCACGACTTGCGGGTCTGATCTGGAAGGGCTGAAAAAGATGGGGGGGGGGGAATGATCAAGCGCAATCTCAAACCTTTGAGACCGCAAACCTTAACCCCTCCCCTCGCCTGCACATACCTTGTGCGTGAGGGCTGGCCGTATGAAGCAGTGACCTGTCCGTAACCTCTGGACAGAACGTCAACACAATCACAGACGGTCTGCAGATGACCCGTAAAAATTTCATGTACCTAGCCAATCAAAACGATTATCTAATTATCAAATATATTATCAGATATATTTATTAAAAAGGTAGTACTGTCAACGTTTCCGTTGAACGGTAAAATCATATCAAATATATGTGGATATACATATCTAATTCTCCAAAAAAAAAAATATTTGAATTATGACAAAACATTATATATATATATATATTATTTTTTTTTTTTTATTTATTTATTTATTATTATTTTTATTTTTTTTATTTTTTTTATATTTTTATTTATTTATTTATTTAATTTTTTTTTTTTTTTTTTTTAAATATTTATTATATATATATATATATTTTTTATATAACTTTCCCCTTTTAAAGGGAGACAAATCCATTGGCCAACTGCAGACCAGGCGGGGGAAAGCTGCCTCTCTCTGTCTGCAGGAATTTCCATACCGACAGGAGACGGCAGACCTTCGGATCCCCCGCCCGAGTGACGTCACCGCCCCCACCTCGCGCCTGCGCCGTGGGGGACAGCCGAACGGCGCCTGCGCGACCGCCGGACCATCCGACCTTCCGCGCATGCGCGAGCCAAGCCTCGCTTTCGCGGAGGCCTCGCGCATGCGCAGAACGACGGCAGCGGCCGCGACCCGGAAGCACCGCGGCAGCCTGGAACGCAGAAGCGTTCCAGGCGCCCTGAGGGGAAAAGGAAGCACCGGGGAGTACCGGGGGGGTACCGGGGAATACCGGGGATCACCATGGCATACCAAAGAGGCATACAGGAAATAAGGAACATTTACAACAAAGACGGCTGCCATGGAGGGAAAAGGAAAATATGAAAGTTTGCAGACCTTGCCAGCCGTTGATGCGTCCACCTGCAGGCATACCGAGACAACCACCCCTCGATCACTGGGGTATCCTAGTGCCATGAAAAGCAATTCGCCCTCTCTTAACTGGGCTCTGAGCTGCACCGCATGAATGGTATGTTTAATCCTGGAAAATTCCGACCGGACGCCAACAGGAACAACCGTGATGTAGGTCCATTGGAGGAGGACAAAAAAGGAACACAGTCTGTACAGGTGAGCTCAATTTTATAGGGTAGGGGGTCCTATAGCATTGGAGAGGAGGCGGGGTTAACCCACACGTAGGCTGCCATGGAGTCTGTCAGGAAATCACATATTATAGACCTGTTGAGGCAAAATATTTGAGTAACCTCAGTATTGGTAAAGTCATTGAAATGAGCTTAGGGTCCAAAGTTTCGTGGGGGGGGGGGGGGGGGGGGGGCGTCATTTTGCAATGGTCTTCTTCTACTACATCACTATGAGTTTGTAGATTTAAATTGTGCTCCAAGAAAAAGCTCCATTATCACCAAACCAGCTTTACACATCACAGCTTTTTGGTATAACAACAGCATATTGCATTGAGAAATACAGTATGTGTACCGGAAAATAACAGGGATAACTGGATCTTTTTTTAAGTGAATTCACATTTCCAGGCTTTTCAGCATAGCTATTGTTATAATGCATAACACGATAACAAAAGCTAAAATACGGATCTTTATTGCGCCAGCAGTAATTCCTTTAATAAAGAGTGGTATTGATTTTCAGGAATAAAATGAACTCAAAGAGCATGCAAATACCTTACATTACTTTACCTAACGTGTGACCCGTACTTTAGTTAATTGAGACTAATGATTAACCCACCAACAATCTCAGGCATCGTTATAAAAATTATATTCATTTTCCAGATAAAAACTTTTAACTGTTATGTACACACGATCAGATATTCCGACAACAAAATCCTGGATTTATTTCCGAAGGATGTTGTCTCAAACTTGTCTTGCATACACACGGTCGCACAAATGTTGTCGTAAATTCCGATCGCCAAGAACACGGTGATGTACAACACGTACGACCAGCCGAGAAATTGAAGTTCAATAGCTAGCTATCCTGCTTGATTCCGAGCATGCGTGGACTTTTATGCATCGGAATTGTGTACACACGATCGGAATTTCCGACAACAACGTTTTTTGTCGGAAAATTTGAGAACCAGCTTTTAAATTTTTGTTGTCGGAAATTCCGACAGAAAATGTCCGATGGAGCCTACACACGGTCGAAATTTCCGACAACAAGCTCACATTGAACATTTGTTGTCGGAAATTCCCAACCGTGTGTACGAAGCATTAATCTGAAATTCCAAAGCATGTTTTCCAAGAACATTAAGGATAGTTGTGATTATTATTTTGTAGCAGTTAACCAGTCTGAAAGGAGAGAATGTATTAAATACGTATTCCAGTGAGAAGTAAAAAAAATAATTTCTTAAAATTCCATTACCAACTTGTCACACAGGGCCAAGTTATCTGAAATACATATGTGTGTAATGTTTTACTGCCAAATTTTGTTTAATTTGTTTTATTATTCACACACCCCTTTTATTATTCACACACACCCCTTTATTCTGCATGGCCTGAATGATGACAACACTATTGCAGCTGTTCAGCTTCCTGTGTCTTCTGCCTGTCCTTCCACTGGACTTTAAAGCTGAATTCCAGGTATAATCTTTTTTGTATACTTACATTGGTCCATCTTGGACCAATATGGATATGCATATGTCATACCTGAGGGGCTGCTGGGGAAGCTGACAATCACTGAAGTTCTCTGATTGGACAAGGTGGAGATGGTGATGTCACCACCCCCCTCATCCAATTAGAGAAGGCCTTGTATTGAAAAACATCAAGGCATTCTGTGAATGTCGACAGTGCTCAGATAGAGACCGCCTGTAGCCAATGTATACTAACCACCACTAGTATACTAAAAATACTACAGTTATTGTTAGTTTCCCCAATGGCCCCTCAGGTATGAAATATGTATTCTTACATTAGTCAATGTAAGTATGCAATAAAGTTCAGCTTTAAAAGACATTACTGAACTTTCGCTATCAGTCAGATTTCTGCTATGCAGGAAGACCCTGGTGCTTGACATAGATGACATAAACTCCAGATGACACAGATGACATAAACTCCATATTTCCATAGAAATATAATCTTGATTTTACCTTCTTTTATCAGTCTGCATTACTTAATACCCATATTAATTAAAATGCTTCATAAATAGGAAGAAAATTATGGACAAACTGCACGGCTTTAAAACTAGAAGGATTTTTACAGTTATAAATGTGTGCCACAGACAGAGACAATAAATAATGTACATAAATAAAATAAGTTACATAAACCATAACGTGTAAAAAGAATGTGTATGTAATACTAAAATGAATTGAAATAGCTTTCTGTTAGTATTTTTTACTTGTTTTGTATTTTAGAAAGAAAGAAAGAAAGTTTGTTGATAGCAGGCACACAAACACTGTCGCAGTCACAGAGAACATAATGAATCGGGACCAATTTGTCCCTCTTAATCCATGAATAAACAGCTTTGAAGTAGCTTTCGACAAGGAAGTTTTTAGTTGCCAGGCAGTAATGGCGGTGAATGTATTACATGTAAGTGACTGGCTATTATTACTAGGCAAATAAAGGACATGTAGTTGTTAAAGAAAGTACAGAATATCCTTATCTGAGATCTTCTCAGATAACTGTTTTTGTTCCACATCTTGCTAAATTCTTTAAAAAATGTTATCTTTTTTTACCTTTTTTTTTTTTTACCTTTTTTTATGTTATTTTATTTTAATCTATACCACATAGTTACCTTTTTCTCAGTGCAAAACCAGACAATACGGACTACAATTTGCTACCCAATAGTTTATTTTCATTTTTTGAGGCTCCTTTTTCATTGTCTTCCCCTGGTGATCCTACCAGTAACACACTTCCTATCCTAGGCCAACAACCGTCACTTACCGCACTATATCTTTGTAACATTATAACATTAAGTAACATTGTCGCGCTAGGTTTCTTACCTTTCTTGGACTACAATGTTTCTCCTCTTCTTCACAACACAGAGGGCAGAGGTCCTCAGAGTTAGCTGTGAACAATGAAATTGATAGCTTTGCAGCAAAAGCTGACATGATTTCTGGCAGGATCAACAGGTAATTTTTGAATTTATAAAACAGATATAACAAAACATTTTTTTTTATTAATCAAAGACAATTGCCTATCTCAAATGCTAGGAATGATACAGTTTATGTTTCTCCTGTATTGATTCTTTACCTCCAGCTGTGTATAGGCACATGCACTATGGATTTACTCATATAAAGTTTTACAGTTTGAAATTCCTTTGAGGTTTCATACTCCAGTACATACAGTTTATTATTGACACTGGAAAAGTAGCCATTATGCATGGTATAATACTTGACATTTGATACACATTCAAAGGAGAAGTAGGGCCAAAGCTCTTTTTGCCCTCCTTCTCCAGTTGGTCACAGAAGTGCAGTTCATTACGCACTCCTGTGACCCGTATTCAACAGACAGTGGGCTAATGTTCTCTGTCGCTGACATCACAGAGCTGGTCTGGGCTCTGGAGGGATCCCGACTTTTTTTTTTTTTTTAAGTATTTGTTTATTGATTTTCAATATAAAGCATTATAGGATACCCCACTTTTAAGTACACAATGGGGTTTATTTACTAAGCGGGAAAGTACAAAATCAGGCTCACTTCTACATAGAAGCCAATGAGCTTCTAGGTTTTATTACCAAAGCTTAACTGAACAAGCTGGGGTTAGAAGCTCATTGGTTTCTATGCAGAAGTGAGCCTGATTTTGCACTTTCTAGCTTTAGTAAATAAACCCCATTGCGTACTTAAAGCAGATCTCCACCCGATTTATAATCAATATCTCCCAATTATTATTTCTCTCTATTAGATTGAAATATGACAATTTGAATACGGTACCTTTTTTTTTTCTTCTGCTATCTAGCATTTCCGGGTTCTGGGGATTGCGGGTATGGGCGGGGTTGTGGCGGCTATTACGCCACTTCCTTAGTGCCGCACTGTCTCCTGGGATCCTTTTCTCTTGTTCCCAGGAGTCTGTGCAGCGGCCTGGCGCGAGTTCTTGCACGATTTTGAAGCCACAAGTGACGCTGACGGCGCTCCTATGGTAAGATTACTGCGCATGCGCGAGATCTTACCTAGAACAGGCGTTGCATTCTGGGAGATGCACGTCACTAGATCCCGGAAGAGAATGCCTGTGGGCTTCACATGCCCACAGGCAAGATGAAACCAATGGCTAACAAGTTTATAAAGCGTAATTTGTTTAGAAATGTCACTTTAAAAAAAAACGTCAGAGGCAGTGGAGCCCCGCTTTAAAAGTGGGGTATGCCTGTACTAGGCACTTTTCAAAAAGGTGCATCTGGTATACAATGAGTGTTATAGAACCACTAGTCAAACATGGCCAACTGAATATCAGAACCCCCAATTCCCCCAGAACCCCCAATTCGGGGGGGAAATGTCAGAGGATGGCTTATCAAGATTACTTTCTAGGGATCATGTTGGACCAGGGATCCCGACTTTAGTGTCGGGATCCATACAGATGCCAGACCAACAGCTGGCTCAGCCTCTTGGTGCGCTATTGAGAGCCTGAGCCAGCTGCTCCCGCCCCCTCTACAGCCCAGTGCTTCAGTAAGAGCTGGAGAGGCAGAGTGGGTGAACCAAATGATCAGCGGTCTTTGACTGCTCAGTTCTTGGTCTTAGAGGTGGCTTTGGCTTGATGCTGCATCCACCTCGGTGAGCACGTAGGTTTATTTTTTTTTCACATCCCATACTTCTCTTTTAAACAGTAATTGGGTCTCAGGTAGTCTTAAAACAGGGCCTGCATGTTTTTTTACAGTGTGATTTATCTGTACCATTAGACTCCAGACTGGTGTAGCATCCTAGCAATCAACAGTTTGTGTACTGTATATGAACGGTGTTACCTGTCAAAATATTTGTAGTTCTATTCATCCACTTTTCTGATACCCAGGATCTTCACACACTTCATTGCCAGGAGCATTCTGTTACAATAAAGTAGCAGCAAACAGATGAGGTCATATTTGTGCTAACCCTCCCTGGAAGCAGGTTGACATTATTAGACTGACAACACAGTGCAGTGCCATAGGGTCTGATTAGCGGGTACTGCTGGCCTTTCCTCTACTATTCTAGTAGTGTTCTTATGTCCAGAGGTATCACCTAATATAAATCTATATGTGAGGTATTGTGCTGGTTGTATTTACAAAAACAAACATTTAATGATTTTGATTAAAAAAAAAATATATATATATATATATACACACACTATATTGTCTAAAGTATTGTGACACCTGCCTTTACACACACATGAACATTAGTGACATCCCTCTCTTAGTCCTTAGGGTTCAATATTGAGTTGGCCCACCCTTTGCAGCTTTGTGGGAAGGCTGACCACAAGGTTTGTCTATATGGGAATGTTTTATCATTCTTCCATTCTTCCAGAAGTGCTTTTGTGAGGTCAGGCACTGATGTTGGACGAGAGGGCCAGGATCGCAGTCTCTGCTCAAATTCATCCCAAAGGTGCTCTATTAAGTTGAGGTGCAGGCCAGTCAAGTTCCTCCACCCCAAACTTGCTTATCCAAGTCTTTATGCACCTTGCTTTGTGCACTGGTCCAAATCATTTGGTGAAGGGGGGATTATGGTGTGGGGTTGTTTTTCAGGGGTTGTGCTTGGCCCTTTAGTTCGAGTGAAGGGAACTTGTAACGCATCATCATACCAAGACATTTTGGACAATTTCATGCTCCTAACAGTTTGGGGGTGGCTGTGCCTGTTCCAACAGTGCACAAAGCAAGGTCCATAAAGACATGGATGAGCGAGTTTGGGGTGGAGGAATTTGACTGGCCTGCGCAGAGTCCTGACCTCAACCCAATAGAACACCTTTGGAATGAATTAGAGCAGAGACTGTGAGACGGGACTTCTTGTCTAACATCAGTCCCTGACCTCACAAAAGCTCTTCTGGAAGAATGGTCAAACATTCTCATAGACACACTCCTAAACCTTGTGAACAGCCTTCCCAGAAGAGATGAAGCTGTTATAGCTGCAAAAGGTGGACCACCTCAATATTGAACCCTACGGACGAAGACTGGGATGCCATTAAAGTTCATGTGCTTGTAAAGTATTGGTCCCAATACTTTTGACCATATAGTATATATATATATACACAGTATCTCACATAAGTGAGTACACCCCGTACACTTTTGTAAATATTTTATTATACCTTTCCATGTGACAATGCTGAAGAAATGACACTTTGCTACAATGTAAAATAGTGAGTGTACAGCTTGTATAACAGTGTCAATTTGCCGTCCCCTCAAAATAACTCAACACACAGCCATTAATGTCTAAATCGCTGGCAACAAAAGTGAGTACACCCCTAAGTGAAAATGTCCAAATTGGGCCCAATTAGCCATTTTTCCTCCCCCGTGTCATGTGACTCATTAGTGTTACAGGATCTTAAGTGTAAATGGTGAGCAGGTATGTTAAATTTGGTGTTATCGCTCTCACTCTCTCATACTGGTCACTGGAAGTTCAACATGGCACCTCATGGCAAAGAACTCTCTGAGGATATGAAAAAAATAATTGTTGCTCTACATAAAGATGACCTAGGCTATAAGAAGATTGCCAAGACCCTGAAACTGAGCTGTAGCATGGTGGCCAAGACCACACAGTGGTTTAACAGGACAGGTTCCACTCAGAACAGGCCCTGCTATGGTCAACCAAAGACGTTGAGTGCATGTGCTCAGCGTCATATCCAGAGGTTATCTTTGGGAAATAGACGTATGAGTGCTGCCAGCAATACTGCAGAGGTTGAAGGGGTGGGGGGTCAGCCTGTCAGTGCTCAGACCATACGCCGCACACTGCATCAAATCTGTCTGCATGGCTGTCGTCCCAGAAGGAAGCCTCTTCTAAAGATGATGCATAAGAAAGCCCGCAAACAGTTTGCTGAAGACAAGCAGACTAAGGACATGGATTACTGGAACCATGTCCTGTGATCTGATGAGACCAAGATAAACGTATTTGGTTCAGATGGTGTCAAGCATGTGTGGCGGCAACCAGGTGAGTACAAAGACAAGTGTGTCTTGCCTACAGTCAAGCATGGTGGTGGGAGTGTCATGGTCTGGGGCTGCATGAGTGCTTCCGGGACTGGGGAGCTACAGTTCATTGAGGGAACCATGAATGCCAACAAGTACTGTGACATACTGAAGCAGAGCATGATCCCCTCCTTTTGGAGACTGGGCCGCAGGACAGTATTCCAACATGATAATGACCCCAAACACACCTCCAAGATGACCACTGCCTTGCTAAAGAAGCTGAGGGTAAAAGTAATGGACTGGCCAAGCATGTCTCCAAACCTAAACCCTATTGAGCATCTGTGGGGCATCCTCAAACAGAAGGTGGAGGAGCGCAAGGTCTCTAACATCCACCAACTCCGTGATGTCGTCATGGAGGAGTGGAAGAGGACTCCAGTGACAACCTGTGAAGCTCTGGTGATCTCCATGCCCAAGAGGGTTAAGGCAGTGCTGGAAAAGAATGGTGGCCACACAAAAAATTTACACTTTGAGACCAATTTGGACATTTTTATCACTTTTGTTGCCAGAGGTTTAGACATTAATGGCTGTGTGTTAAGTAGTTATTTTGAGGGGACAGCAAATGTACACTGTTATACAAGCTGTACACTCACTACTTCACATTGTAGCAAAGTATCAATTCTTTAGTGTTGTCCGTAGAGAGATGGCACTGCGCAGAGACAAGCATGCTTATTTAAGGAATCTGTTCCTAAGTAGGGATGAGCCGAACACCCCCGGGTTCGGTTCGCACCAGAACCTTCGAACCGACCGAAAGTTCGCGCGAATTTTCGAACCCTATACGTTATAATGGACGCGAACGTTCGAAATCAAAAGTGCTAATTACAACGGCCAATATGCATGTTAATGTCATAAAACAGGTTTGGGGACCCGGGTCCTGCCCCAGGGGACATATATCAATGCAAAAAGAACTTTTAAAAACTAACGTTTTTTCGGGAGCAGTCATTTTAATGATGCATAAAGTGAAAAAAAAAAAGTGAAATTTTCCTTTAAATATGGTACCTGGGGGGTGTCTAAAGTATGCCTGTGAAGTGGCATGTGTTTCCCGTGTTTAGAACTGTCCTTGCACAAAATGTCATTTGTAAAGGAAAAAAAGAAGCCATTTAAAACCACTTGCGGCTTTAGGTTTGTTCTTAAGTAGAATCTGAACAGGTACATTATGAAGTGTAGCTCCATCCCAAAAAAAAAATCTATTTTTAAGCTTTTTGGAGAACATAGGGAGGGGTTATCACCCCTGTAACATTTGCTGTCTTTGCACATCTGTTCAGAACATGTCACCTCACTTTCCGTCCCAATGACAAATGTTTTTGGAAAAGTGGGGTTTTAATTGAAACAAGGATTGGTGATAAAGTATCAGTAGAGAGGAGATACCTTTTTCCCAAATTAAATCTAACAGGATAGAATTTCCCTTCCTAGGGGTAGATTTCCTCTCACTTCCTGTTTTCTCTTTCCATTTGCAAGTAGGAGTCGTTTGTAAGTTGGATGTATGAAAGTAGGGGCCTGGCGTATATACTCTGCAGAAATTTGCCCTATTAGATGTTGGTGTAGCCACAAGACTGGTGGGCACAGGAATGGGCCCTGCTGTGAGTTAATAGATCAAGATTTGTAATTGCATGCACCTGTTGAACAGGGCAGAAAAATTGGGGGTGGTGGTGGTGGTGGTGGACGGTGTTGCCACAAGACTGTAAGCTCTCACAGTTACTCTTGGTGGGCGCAGGAATGGGCCCTGCTGTGAGTTATTAGATCAAGATTTGTAATTGCAAGCACCTGATGAACAGGGCAGAAAAATTGGGCCTTTGGCGGTGGTGGTGGACGGTGTTGCCACAAGACTGTAGGCCCTCATAGTTACTCTTGGTGGGCGCAGGAATGGGCCCTGCTGTGAACTATTAGATCAAGATTTGTAATTACCCGCCCCTGTTAAACAGGGGCTGAAAAATTGTGCCTTAGGCACTGGTGCTGGTGCCACAACACTGCAACCCCTCACAGATACTGTACTTGGAGCACAGCAGTCACACGTGTTGCGAAGCATTTTTTTAAAAAATTGTAAGTACACGCCCCTGTTAAACAGGGGCTGAAAAATTGTGCCTTAGGCACTGGTGCTGGTGCCACAACACTGCAACCCCTCACAGATACTGTACTTGGAGCACAGCAGTCACACGTGTTGCGAAGCATTTTTTTTAAAAAATTGTAAGTACACGCCCCTGTTAAACAGGGGCTGAAAAATTGTGCCTTAGGCACTGGTGCTGGTGCCACAACACTGCAACCCCTCACAGATACTGTACTTGGAGCACATTGTTGCGAAGCATTTTTTTATAAAAATTGTATGTACACGCCCCTGTTAAACAGGGGCTGAAAAATTGTGCCTTAGGCACTGGTGCTGGTGCCACAACACTGCAACCCCTCACAGATACTGTACTTGGAGCACAGCAGTCACACGTGTTGCGAAGCATTTTTTAAAAAAATTGTAAGTACACGCCCCTGTTAAACAGGGGCTGAAAAATTGTGCCTTAGGCACTGGTGCTGGTGCCACAACACTGCAACCCCTCACAGATACTGTACTTGGAGCACAGTGTTGCGAAGCATTTTTTTTATAAAAATTGTATGTACACGCCCCTGTTAAACAGGGGCTGAAAAATTGTGCCTTAGGCACTGGTGTGGTGGCATGGATCATTGAGGAGGAGGAAGAGGATAGTCAGTGAACATAAGAGGACAGTCACTCAGCATCAGCATAGGCAGTCTTGAAGGGATGTGATGTGACATTAAAAATTATTCGGTTATATCCGCCTCAGGTGCCTGGTAGCTGGTGGTGATCCAAGACTGATTCATTTTGATGAAGGTCAGTCGATCAACCGAGGCGGTGGACAGGCGCACCCTATGATCAGTCACAAATCCTCCAGCAGCACTGAATGTGCGTTCGGACAGAACGCTGGAGGCAGGACAGGCCAGTAGCTCAATTGCATACTGTGCAAGCTCTGGCCAGTGATCCATCCTCAGGACCCAGTAAGCCAGAGGATTTTCGGTGGGAAAGGTGTCCAAGTATGACCTTGCCCCAAGGTATTCCTGCACCATGTATATCAGACGCTGGCGATGGTTGCTGGAACCGATCATACCTTGGGGCTGCGGACTAAAAAATTGTCTGAACGCATCGGTCAGACGTCCACCTTCCCCACCGCTCCTTCTGCCACTTCCCGAAGCCTCAGCAACTCGTCGCCCAGGACCAGGAGTTTGTAGCCTCCCAGTTTCTGGGAACGCGTTGCACAGACCTTTTCTGCAAGGCCTCCCTGAGATGTCTCATCCTCTGCTCCCTCTGCGACGGCAAGATAAGGTCCGCAACCTTACCCTTGTACCGCGGATCAAGGAGAGTGGCCAGCCAGTAATGGTCCCTCTCCTTGATCCGAAGAACACGAGGATCCTTCCGCAGGCTTTGCAGGATCAGGGAGGCCATGCAGCGTAGGTTAGCTGAGGCATTCGGTCCGGAGTCTTCTGGGTCACTGAGGATGACATGATCGCCAGCCACCTCCTCCCAGCCACGTACAAGTCCACTGGTTTGTTGGGACTGTACATCATCCCTAAAAGACTGCTGCTGCTGATGCTGAGTGCCAGGCTCCACCTCCATGCTCACACAATCCTCCTCCTCCTCCTCCTCATCCTCTTCCTGTGTGATGGGTGGGACAGGAGGAACACTGTCCGGATAAAGGGGGCCTTGAGAGGCAAGGAAGTCCTCCTCTTCCTGCCTCTGTTCTGCCTCAAGTGCCCTGTCCATTATCCCACGCAGCGTATGCTCCAACAGGTGGACAAGAGGGACAGTGTCACTGATGCATGCACTGTCACTGCTCACCATCCTCGTGGCCTCCTCAAATGGTGAGAGGACAGTGCATGCATCCCTGATCATGCTCCACTGACGTGGGGAAAAAAAACCAAGCTCCCCTGACCCTGTCCTGGTGCCGTAGTCGCAAAGGTACTCATTGATGGCCCTCTGCTGCGTGTGCAGTCGCTGCAGCATGGCCAACGTTGAGTTCCACCTGGTGGGCATGTCACATATTAGGCGGTTCTTGGGCAGGTTCAGCTCCTTTTGCAGCTCAGTCAGCCGAGCACTGGCATTATAAGATCGGCGGAAATGCACACAGACTTTCCTGGCCTGCCTCAGGACATCCTGTAAGCCTGGGAACCTGCCCAAGAACCGCTGCACCACCAGGTTGAGGACGTGAGCCATGCAGGGCACATGGGTGAGCTGCCCCTGTCGCAGGGCGGAGAGGAGGTTGGTGCCATTGTCAGAAACGACCATTCCTGGCTTAAGCTGACGTGGCGTCAACCACCTCTCGGCCTGCCCCTGCAGAGCTGCCAGAACCTCTGGCCCAGTGTGGCTCCTGTCCCCCAAACACACCAGCGCAAGCACGGCATGGCATCTTTTTGCCTGCGTACTTGCGTAGCCCCTTGTACGCCTACGGAGCACCGCTGGTTCCAAGGACAGAGCACTGGAGGAAGAGGAGGGGGTGGAGGAGAGAGGTGTGTCACAACCAGTAGCAGTAGTAGCGTTTTGGAGGCGTGGTGGCGGAACAACCTCCAACACTACTGCACCTTGTCCTGCATCCCTCCCAGCTGCCAATACAGTGACCCAATGGGCCGTGAAAGAAAGGTACCGTCCCTGTCCATGCCTGCTGGACCATGAGTCAGCGGTAATATGCACCTTACCGCTGACCGCCCTGTCCAGCGAGGCATGGACATTGCCCTCCACATGCCGGTAGAGAGACGGAATCGCCTTCCGTGAGAAAAAGTGCCGTTTGGGAACCTGCCACTGAGGAACCGCACATTGAACAAACTCACGGAAGGGGGCCGAGTCTACCAACTGAAAAGGCAGCAGTTGAAGTGCTAGCAATTTAGCCAGGCTAGCATTCAACCGCTGGGCATGTGGATGGCTGGGAGTGTACTTCTTTCTACGGTCCAGCAGCTGGGGCAGGGAAATTTGCCTGCTGCAATCGGACGTCGGTGTACTGCAAGTACTTGGTTGTGACACACCTAATTCTACACCTTCAGTCCTCTCAGAGCAGCTTTCAGAGAGGACTGAAGGTGTAGTGGGGATGGAGATCCCAGCTGAGGAGGAGCAAGGAGAGGTCCGCTTAGTTCTTTGGTGTGGGTCTTTTATGTGTGCCTGCCAACGAGCTGCATGGCAGGTCGCCATATGTCTGGTCATGCTTGTGGTGCCCAAGCGGCTGATGTTTTGGCCACGCGAGATACGCTTGAGACAAATATTGCAAATAGCAGTGGTGCGATCTGCTGCACTCGTCTCAAAAAAGGCCCACACCAAAGAACTTTTCTGATAACGTGCAGAGGCAGCGCCCTGCACAGGCGGAGCTCTGCGGTGTTGTACAGTTGCTGTGCTGGCCTCTACCTGGCCTCCAGGGGGCACCCTGCCTCGTTGGACATGTGACGCCGCATCCTCCTCCTCCTCATCCTCTCTCCCTTCAGGCACCCATGTGGAGTCAGTGACCTCATCATCCCCTCCCTCTTCACCACTAGAGCAAACCTGGCAGTAAGCTGCAGCTGGTGGAACAGTACTGCCAGATTCCTCAAGCTGGGTATCATCATCCGAGCCTTCGAATCGTTGGGCATCCTCCTGGAGCATGTACCCAACACTGTGCTCAAAGAGTTCGGGGGACTCCTCAGGAGGACATGGTGGGTCTAGGGAAGGGGTGGCTGATGATGCTCTGCCAGTACCCTGAGCCTGGGTGAGAGAGGATGAGGAGGATGAGGAGGGCTTGGTCATCCATTCTACCAAGCCTTCAGCATGATGCGGCTCCACATGTCCAGCTGCCGAAAACAAAGACGCGCGTGTCCCATGGCCACGTGCTGATGACGATGCACGACCACGTCCACGTCCACGGCCACGTCCACTAGAAACAGAGCCTGCCTGCCCTGTGTTCTTGGCTCTGCACACTCTGCCTCCCCTTGGCGGTCTTCCAGCCATTGTAGTCGGTAGTCCTGTGGGTGCTGCTGAGAAGAATATATAGGAGCTCTGTGTGATGCCACTAACACACTAGAAGTCCTGTGGGTGCTGCTGAGAAGAAAATATAGGAGCTCTGTGTGATGCCACTAACACACGAGAAGTCCTATGGGTGCTTCTGCAAAGAAAATAGAGGAGCTCTGTGTGATGCCACTAACACACTAGAAGTCCTATGGGTGCTTCTGCAAAGAAAATAGAGGAGCTCTGTGTGATGCCACTAACACACTAGAAGTCCTGTGGGTGCTGCTGAGAAGAAAATATAGGAGCTCTGTGTGATGCCACTAACACACGAGAAGTCCTATGGGTGCTTCTGCAAAGAAAATAGAGGAGCTCTGTGTGATGCCACTAACACACTAGAAGTCCTATGGGTGCTTCTGCAAATAAAATAGAGGAGCTCTGTGTGATGCCACTAACACACTAGAAGTCCTGTGGGTGCTGCTGAGAAGAAAATATAGGAGCTCTGTGTGATGCCACTAACACACTAGAAGTCCTATGGGTGCTTCTGCAAAGAAAATAGAGGAGCTCTGTGTGATGCCACTAACACACTAGAAGTCCTGTGGGTGCTGCTGAGAAGAAAATATAGGAGCTCTGTGTGATGCCACTAACACACGAGAAGTCCTATGGGTGCTTCTGCAAAGAAAATAGAGGAGCTCTGTGTGATGCCACTAACACACTAGAAGTCCTGTGGGTGCTGCTGAGAAGAAAATATAGGAGCTCTGTGTGATGCCACTAACACACGAGAAGTCCTATGGGTGCTTCTGCAAAGAAAAAAGAGGAGCTCTGTGTGATGCCACTAACACACTAGAAGTCCTATGGGTGCTTCTGCAAAGAAGATAGAGGAGCTCTGTGTGATGCCACTAACACACTAGAAGTCCTGTGGGTGCTTCTGCAAAGAAAATAGAGGAGCTCTGTGTGATGCCACTAACACACTAGAAGTCCTGTGGGTGCTGCTGAGAAGAAAATATAGGAGCTCTGTGTGATGCCACTAACACACTAGAAGTCCTATAGGTGCTTCTGCAAAGAAAATAGAGGAGCTCTGTGTGATGCCACTAACACACTAGAAGTCCTGTGGGTGCTTCTGCAAAGAAAATAGAGGAGCTCTGTGTGATGCCACTAACACACTAGAAGTCCTGTGGGTGCTGCTGAGAAGAAAATATAGGAGCTCTGTGTGATGGGACTAACACACTTCAAGTCCTATAGGTGCTTCTGGGAACAAAATATATGATCTCTGTGTGATGGGACTAACACACTTCAAGTCCTATAGGTGCCTCTGGGAAGAAAATATAGGTCTGTGTGATGGGACTAACACACTTCAAGTCCTATAGGTGCTTCTGGGAACAAAATATATGATCTCTGTGTGATTGGACTAACACACTTCAAGTCCTATAGGTGCTTCTGGGATCAAAATATATGATCTCTGTGTGATGGGACTAACACACTTCAAGTCCTATAGGTGCCTCTGGGAAGAAAATATAGGTCTGTGTGATGGGACTAACACACTTCAAGTCCTATAGGTGCTTCTGGGAACAAAATATATGATCTCTGTGTGATTGGACTAACACACTTCAAGTCCTATAGGTGCTTCTGGGAACAAAATATATGATCTCTGTGTGATGGGACTAACACACTTCAAGTCCTATAGGTGCTTCTGGGAACAAAATATAAGATCTCTGTGTGATTGGACTAACACACTTCAAGTCCTATAGGTGCTTCTGGGAAGAAAATATAGGTCTGTGTGATGGGACTAACACACTTCAAGTCCTATAGGTGCTTCTGGGAACAAAATATATGATCTCTGTGTGATTGGACTAACACACTTCAAGTCCTATAGGTGCTTCTGGGAAGAAAATATATGATCTCTGTGTGATGGGACTAACACACTTCAAGTCCTATAGGTGCTTCTGGGAACAAAATATATGATCTCTGTGTGATGGGACTAACACACTTCAAGTCCTATAGGTGCTTCTGGGAACAAAATATATGATCTCTGTGTGATTGGACTAACACACTTCAAGTCCTATAGGTGCTTCTGGGAAGAAAATATAGGTCTGTGTGATGGGGACTAACACACTTCAAGTCCTATAGGTGCTTCTGGGAACAAAATATATGATCTCTGTGTGATGGGACTAACACACTTCAAGTCCTATAGGTGCCTCTGGGAAGAAAATATAGGTCTGTGTGATGGGACTAACACACTTCAAGTCCTATAGGTGCTTCTGGGAACAAAATATATGATCTCTGTGTGATTGGACTAACACACTTCAAGTCCTATAGGTGCTTCTGGGAAGAAAATATATGATCTCTGTGTGATGGGACTAACACACTTCAAGTCCTATAGGTGCTTCTGGGAAGAAAATATATGATCTCTGTGTGATGGGACTAACACACTTCAAGTCCTATAGGTGCTTCTGGGAACAAAATATATGATCTCTGTGTGATGGGACTAACACACTTCAAGTCCTATAGGTGCTTCTGGGAACAAAATATAAGATCTCTGTGTGATTGGACTAACACACTTCAAGTCCTATAGGTGCTTCTGGGAAGAAAATATAGGTCTGTGTGATGGGACTAACACACTTCAAGTCCTATAGGTGCTTCTGGGAACAAAATATATGATCTCTGTGTGATTGGACTAACACACTTCAAGTCCTATAGGTGCTTCTGGGAAGAAAATATATGATCTCTGTGTGATGGGACTAACACACTTCAAGTCCTATAGGTGCTTCTGGGAACAAAATATATGATCTCTGTGTGATGGGACTAACACACTTCAAGTCCTATAGGTGCTTCTGGGAACAAAATATATGATCTCTGTGTGATTGGACTAACACACTTCAAGTCCTATAGGTGCTTCTGGGAAGAAAATATAGGTCTGTGTGATGGGACTAACACACTTCAAGTCCTATAGGTGCTTCTGGGAACAAAATATATGATCTCTGTGTGATGGGACTAACACACTTCAAGTCCTATAGGTGCCTCTGGGAAGAAAATATAGGTCTGTGTGATGGGACTAACACACTTCAAGTCCTATAGGTGCTTCTGGGAACAAAATATATGATCTCTGTGTGATTGGACTAACACACTTCAAGTCCTATAGGTGCTTCTGGGAACAAAATATATGATCTCTGTGTGATTGGACTAACACACTTCAAGTCCTATAGGTGCTTCTGGGAACAAAATATATGATCTCTGTGTGATGGGACTAACACACTTCAAGTCCTATAGGTGCTTCTGGGAACAAAATATATGATCTCTGTGTGATTGGACTAACACACTTCAAGTCCTATAGGTGCTTCTGGGAACAAAATATATGATCTCTGTGTGATGGGACTAACACACTTCAAGTCCTATAGGTGCTTCTGGGAACAAAATATATGATCTCTGTGTGATTGGACTAACACACTTCAAGTCCTATAGGTGCTTCTGGGAACAAAATATATGATCTCTGTGTGATTGGACTAACACACTTCAAGTCCTATAGGTGCTTCTGGGAACAAAATATATGATCTCTGTGTGATGGGACTAACACACTTCAAGTCCTATAGGTGCTTCTGGGAACAAAATATATGATCTCTGTGTGATTGGACTAACACACTTCAAGTCCTATAGGTGCTTCTGGGAACAAAATATATGATCTCTGTGTGATTGGACTAACACACTTCAAGTCCTATAGGTGCTTCTGGGAACAAAATATATGATCTCTGTGTGATGGGACTAACACACTTCAAGTCCTATAGGTGCTTCTGGGAACAAAAATATATGATCTCTGTGTGATTGGACTAACACACTTCAAGTCCTATAGGTGCTTCTGGGAACAAAATATATGATCTCTGTGTGATGGGACTAACACACTTCAAGTCCTATAGGTGCTTCTGGGAACAAAATATAGGAGCTCTGCCTGCCTGCCAGGAACACACTACAAGTCCTATAGGTGCTTCTGGGAAGAAAATATAGGAGCTCTGCCTGCCTGCCACGAACACACTACAAGTCCTATAGGTGCTTCTGGGAACAAAATATAGGAGCTCTGCCTGCCTGCCAGGAACACACTACAAGTCCTATAGGTGCTTCTGGGAACAAAATATAGGAGCTCTGCCTGCCTGCCACGAACACACTACAAGTCCTATAGGTGCTTCTGGGAACAAAATATAGGAGCTCTGCCTGCCTGCCAGGAACACACTACAAGTCCTATAGGTGCTTCTGGGAACAAAATATAGGAGCTCTGCCTGCTTGCCACGAACACACTACAAGTCCTATAGGTGCTTCTGGGAACAAAATATAGGAGCTCTGCCTGCCTGCCAGGAACACACTACAAGTCCTATAGGTGCTTCTGGGAACAAAATATAGGAGCTCTGCCTGCCTGCCACGAACACACTACAAGTCCTATAGGTGCTTCTGGGAACAAAATATAGGAGCTCTGCCTGCCTGCCACGAACACACTACAAGCCCCTCTTTCTAAATCAATCTAAATGAATGAATCTATCTAACTCAATCTCTCTAAGTAAATCTCTCTAACTAACTAAATCCAGCAGAGTGTCACAGATCTAGCCTGCTCTATCTGCGCCGGAACAGCATGTGACCGGCGCAGACGGCGTGGCGGCCTTTTATAGGGGGGGGCGTGTACTACAGCCCCTGAGCTGTAATTGGCTACAGGCGTCCTGCCTGTAGCCAATTATGGCTCTTCGAGTTTCCGGGGCTGTGATTGGCCAAGCATGCGGGGTCACAGTGCATGCTTGGCCAATCATCAGCCAGCAATGCACTGCGCCGGCCGCGCCGGCCGCAATGCATTGCGGGGCCGCTCGCATCACACGAACGTGATGCGAGCGGCCAAAATAGTTCTGGGCTCGCCGAGCGAGCGAACGCCCGGTGCTCGATGCGAACGTGGGTTCGCATCGAGCACCGGGCCCATCCCTATTCCTAAGTTATAAATATGTTCAATATTGCATTTTGATGCTTATGCACTTTAGAAGGGATGGTTTGTAACCCCCTCCCGTTTTTGCTTCCCTTTACCCTCACCCCATCCCACTCCCACCTCCATTCCGAGTCTACAACCCCCCCCCCCCCCCCCATCCCATGTTTATATGTCTATGTTATAAAGACTTGGTTATACAGATGAAATGTACCTGTTTTTGTTTGTGAGCAAATAATAATAAAAATATATTCAACCTTAATTGTAAATGCAGTTGGATTTGCGCTGGAAAGATGTTAGATTTAGGCCCCTTTCACACTGGGGTGGGAGCGGCTGCTTTACCGTCGTTTTAGCCGCGGTATTCGGCGGCTAACGGTGTGGTTTTAACCCCCGCTAGCGGGCGAAAAAGGGTTAAAACCCCCCGCAAAGCGCCGCCGCAGCGGCGCTTTACGGCGGTATTGCCACGGTGTTACCGCGGTGTCCCATTGATTTCAATGGGTACGAGCGGTATAGGAGCGGTGAATACACCGCTCCAAAGATGCTGCTAGCAGGACTTTTTTGACCGTCCTGCTAGTGCACCGCTCCAGTGTGAAAGCCCTCCGGCTTTCACACTGGAGTGAATGGGGCCGGATTTTTTCAGGCGCTGTACGGGCGCTATTTTTAGCGCTGTAGCGCCTGAAAAACGCCCCAGTGTGAAAGGGGCCTTAGGCTCCATCCACACCTAGGCTTTGGAATCAGGGGCAGAATCGCTGCGAGAGTGAAGAGGTAGGCGGGCAGTCTTGTGACATCACGACTCTGCCCACTGAGCTTCGGCAAAAAGACCCACCCACTGATTCCAGAGTTTTGTGGGGTTTTGTGGGGCTACTACTGCTGAAGGGGGTGACATTTGCAAGGTAGGGATACATGCAGGAGACTTGCATTATATATACATTAATACTGCGCCATTGGTTTATACTGGGTTTAGGTTTAGGAGTGGTGGGTTTACATCCATTTTAAGTCGTAATCACGAATATACGAACATCCATTTACGTAAGATCTCACTGAATTTCTAACCTTTGCCTACAGACAAGTTACAAGAAAAAAACAGCCACATTTAGGGCCCTTTCACACAGGCTTTTCTATAAGGTCTGTCATTTTCAGAAGCTTCATACAGCTCTAAGAACAGGTGGATATAAATGGACTTGTATCCATTTACACCCTCCAACCTCAGAATCAGTCCAGGCCCAGGAAAAAAATGGAACAAGACTTTGTCCATTTTTCCAGACCTAAATGTAACAGATCAGGGGAGACACCAGAATCCATTTACATCTGCCTGCCCATAGAGCTGCCAGACACAGAATGAAAAAAATGAATATTCATCCTGTTCAGCTCTGATTCTGCTTGGGATCTGCTCATGGAATCCCTGCTGATCAGAACATGCCAGCAGCCATGTGATAACAAAAGGTTGATATCAGGCATTTATCATGGGCGTCCGCAGAATTTTTTTCAGGGGGGGGCATAATTTTAAGTCATCCATGTTCCGCCCCTTATTGACAATGTCATGAAGGCAGAGGGGCTTAGTCATTATCAGATTTGGCCTGTACAGTACGGGGGTGTACAGTATGTGCATATATAGGGGGTGGATGGTATTAGTATATACAGGAAGGAAGGTGGGTGTATATAGCTGTATTCAGGACAGATGATGTATATCTGCAGTCAGTAATGATGGAGGAAGGTCTCTATATACAGGAAGGAAGGTAGGTATATACAGCTACCTGTATATAGAGACCTTCTCCATCATCACTGACTACATATATATATCATCTGTCCTGTATACAGCTATATATACAGGACAGATGATGTATATCTGCAGTCAGTGATGATGGAAGAATACAAGAAGGAAGATGGATGTTGGGTAGATAAGGGTCCGAGTGATGTCTGTCAGCTGGATATATAACCCCTAGCACTCTATGTATGTCCAGATAATGTGAAATTTATTTATGACAATTCATGTAACCCTGTGTTATATAAAGCTCTGGGGCTGCACCATCAGAAGTGTAAACTCACTACATAAACAGAGTTACATGAATGGTCATAAATGACCTTCACTTTATCTGTACAGAGTGATTGGGGGAAGTTTCGGCTGTCTCTTCATTCTCCTCATCTTCTTATCACTGATCACAATACCTACAAGACAAATCCTACAGAAACATTGGCAGCTTTTCTTCCAAGGAGAGGTTGAGTCAGAGATCTCACAGTGCAGGAGACGGATGGAGAGAAGAGCTTTGGAGGTTCTAAATACATACACCGCTGGCACAGTGTATGTATTTAGAAGCTGCTGTCCCCACAGTGACAATTGTACCCCCCCATCCACTTACTCTGGGCCCTCAGTCCGCCCCTGGTCAGAATGAAGGAGACTGGCTCCATCGGCTAGGTGTGCTGTTGTGATAAGCAGCCGACACCTGTCACAGAAGAGCTTCATTGCCGCGCTGGTCCTCAGAGGATATGCAGAAAAGTACCCAAAGCAGCGGTTCCTGCTCGGGCTATGAAAACAGTGGGCCTGTGTGCAAGATCAAAAGTGGGCCCTAGGCATCAAGAACAAACAACAATATGGTGCGCAAAGCGCGTCGTGGTGAACAGTGGACATGTTTTAAATTGCGCTAAATATTGGCTTAAAGGGGGTGTTGTTAATATAGTGCAGAATGTAGTAATGTTAAATAGGGAATGCAGAGTGTATGTGGTGAGTAGTATGTACAGGAGAGCAGTGCGGAGTGTATGGCAGGGGTGGGTAATATGTACAGGAGAGGAGTGCGGAGTGTATGGCAGGGGGTAATATGTACAGGAGAGGAGTGTGGAGTGTATGGCAGGGGGGTAATATGTACAGGAGAGGAATGCGGAATGTATGGCATTGGGTAGTTAGTGGAGAGAGGAGGAAGAGGAGTGCAATACCACCTCCTGATAGTCTGTCAGGCACTGCTATAACACCTTGGTGGTGGGGCACTCTGAAGGATGTAAGGGGGCACTCTGGAGGCACTAAGGGGGCACCCTGTAGGTTGGAGTGTGCCTTACATCCTCCTCCAAAGTGACCCCTTACATCCTCCTACAGAATTGCCCTGAATCTCTAGCAAAGTTCCCAGGATTCCAGACAGTACAATTGTCCCCTCAATAGCAGTCAGTTTGTCTTTAGGGAAGGGGGCAAGTTGTCAAAGAAGAATACTTGCAGTGATTTTGGGGGATAAGAGCATGTTGTATTTGCTAAGGGGCACACTTTGGGAGGGGAGAGAAATTGTGCTGGAAGGGGGGGTTGAATAAAAAATTCTGAGCCCCCAGAACAATTTCTCTCCCCTCCTAAAGCACATACAACATGCTCTTATCCCCCAAAATCACTGCAAGTATTCGTTTCTGACAACTTGCCCCCTGTCTCTGTCTCCTTATCCTGCAAGTGCCAAGCATTAATATTCTGTACAAACCTCAGATCAGCATGTCCCGTCCTGTGTGCTGTGTCCATTCTCCTCCCCCTCCTTCTCCTGTCTGTGACACCCAAGCCGAGGAAAAGGGGGAGGGGACTTCAGTCCGTGTGTTAGTGTGAGGTGGGCAGGAGGGGGAGGAAGGGAGAGATGCCATACAAACTGTAATTGCAGCGTGTGGGAACAGAAACACCCCACACACGCTGCATGCCAGTCACTGGAGCCAAGTGCGGAGGTGAAAGAACCAGCAGTGACTCCCAGCAGCACTATGCGCAGGAGGAGGAAGTGAAATCCTCCTCCACTTTCAACGCTGGGCCAGGGCTGGTGCTAGACTAACTTGCACCCTAGGCAAGACCAGCTACTTGCCGCCCCCCCCCCCCCCCCCCCATAAAAATTACATCTTTAAAACACAGGCGACTACAGTATGGGTGGACAGGGTCTTAGGTAGAACTTCAACTGCATATGTGGTGTCACTAAAAAAAAAAAAATGTCTCTGCATTGATAGTGTTGCTGGAAGGACAAATGTCCTTGTACTGCGCTGTAGAAGATGTTGGTGCTATATAGGCATTCATATGGGTATAGTGAGGAAGGCTCCTGCTATCCTTGTACATAGCCACAGTCAGTGTTGACACTATACTTGGTGCAGTAGAATGGGGATGGATGGTGTACTGATAATGGAGACCTGCTCCCACACTTTTTTTATGCCACCCCCCTCCGTGTACACACTGCTCCCCTGTCATAAATATCTCTCACAGCCTATCAGTGGCCTTTATTTAGGTATTTTTTTACACAGTATGGGGCATGCGGGAGGGAACATTGTAGGGGGCACAGTACATGAGGCAGGGGGGAACAATACATGGAACATGGGTACCGGAGGGCATAGTACAGGGGAGGTACAGTACAGGGGGGGTACAGTACAGGGGGGGTACAGTACTGGGGGGGGGGGGCAGTACTGGGGGGGACAGTACAGGTGGGCACAGTACAGGGGGCACAGTACAGGAGGTGTTACAGAGCTCTGTGACCTGGAAAGGGCATAGTATCCAGGAGTAAAGTGTCAGGCTTACCGTGACCATCTGAAGATCAAAGCCATCCATGACTCCTGTGTGCAGCTCCAGGTGATCTCACTGCTCTCATGCTTCTCAGTGAAGGGGAGAGATATCCGCTCAGCCTGGCCGTTCTTTGCAGGCAGTGTGGGGAGTGGACCCCTCTCTGAGTGCACTGCACTTTGAGCTGCATGGGGCAGCGGGAAAATGCCAGCCAGGCTCCCGAGATGTTTAAACACAGGCTCCGCCCCGGAGTGTCATCAGGCAGCACTCTAAGCATGCCCCATACCAAGCTCAGCTGATGAAGAACGGCTGACTGTTAAACTGTGCACGTGCAGTTTGTATTTGCCAGCGCCCAGGGGAGCTGTCATTATTACTGACAGGCAGCTCCCCCATGTTCACAGTCTGCGGGGGACGAAAGTTCAGGAGCTCCCCATGCACCTCAGGCCCTTGCCGGTGCGTTAAGACGGCCCTGTCTCCTCTCCCTCTCAGTTGCCGGGCAATCCGGGACACGTGGGCACCCTAGCCAGGGGGGGGCACTCGCCCCCCCTTGCCCCTACCTGCGGACGCCCATGGCATTTATGTATTTATGCCTTTTATAAATAAATGCATAACTGGATTAGATTTTCTATAGACCTGAAGTACAACCTTAATGCTGGTGAAGTGTTTAGAGTTATGCCTTGTACACACGATCGGACTTTCCGCCAACAAAACCTTCCGTTTGTCCGAAGGGTGTCTTGCATACACACGGTCACACAAATGTTGGCCAACAATTACAAACGTAGTGACGTACTAGACGTACTACACGTTTTTTTCAGCTCTTTAGCGCCACCCTTTGGGCTTCTTCTGCTAATTTCGTGTTAGTAGAAGTTTAGGGAGTGATGATTCACGCTTTTTTTTTCACGTTTTTCATTTAGCACTTTTCATTTCGCGCTTTGCAGTTAGTTTCTGAACGGCCGCTCGTCAACCAGACATGTTATGGTAATTTGCACAAATAATAAAAAAAAAAAAAACATATTAATATTATTCTTAATATCACTAGAAAAAAAAAAAGCCTTTCCAAATTTGTTTGCAATAACTCCATCAGTATCAGCAGCAAAGCAGCTTCATTATTATCCCATTAACCACTTAAGGACCAGCCTCGTTTTGGATTTTAGGTGTTTACATGTTTAAAACATTTTTTTTTGCTAGAAAATTACCGTATTTATCGATGTATAACACGCACGTTTTCCCCCTTAAAATCGTGGGAAAGACGTAGGTGCATGTTATATGCCAATCCCCCCCAAAAAAGTGACAAAAAAATCGAGTGAAGCGGAAAAATAGAGAGCGCCGCCGAAAAAGACAGAGCTGACTGTTCGGCTCCGCTCGTAGTCCCGCCTCCCGAAACAGCAGGGAGGCAGGACTGCGAGCGGAGCCAAAGAGTCGGCTCAGTCTTTTTCGGCGGCGCTTCGGTCTTTTTCGGCGGCTCTTCTGTCTTTTTCTGCAGGGCTTTGGTCTGTTTCGGCGGCGCTCGCGCGGCCTGTCTCGGCGGCGGGAAATTTAAACGTGGGCAAGGCTGCAAATGACGCTGGCAAGCTGCAAATGACACTGGGTAAGCTGCAAATGACGCTGGGCAAGCTGCAAATGACGCTGGGCAAGGCTGCAAATGACGCTGGGCAAGGCTGCAAATGACGCTGGGCAGGCTGCAAATGACGCTGGGCAAGCTGCAAAATGACGCTGGGCAAGCTGCAAATGACGCTTAAATGTACGTTTTTTTTTTTCCCTAAACTTCCCTCCTAAAACTTTTTTTCCTTAAAATGCCCTCCTAAACTTGGGGTGCGTGTTATACGCTGATAAATACGGTACTTAGAACCCCCCAAACATTATATATTGTTTTTTTTCTAACACCCTAGAGAATAAAATGGCGGTCATTGCAATACTTTTTTTCACACCGTATTTGCGCAGCGGTCTTACAAAAATAAGACAACAGTAAAATTAGCCCAATTTTTTTTTGTATTGTGAAAGATAATGTTACGCCGAGTAAATTGATACCCAACATGTCCTGCTTCAAAATTGCGCCCGCTCGTGGAATGGCGTCAAACTTTTACCCTCAAAAATCTCCATAAGCAACATTTAAAAAATTCTACAGGTTGCATTGTTTGAGTTACAGAGGAGGTCTATGACTAGAATTATATTTCTCGCTCTACCGATCGCGGCGATACCTCACATGTGTGGTTTGACTACAGTTTTCATATGCGGGCGCCACTCACGTATGCATTCGCTTCTGCGCGCAAGCTCGTCGGGACGGGGTGTTTTAAAAAATTGTTTTTTTGTTTTTCTTATTTATTTTACTTGAATTTATTCTTACACTGTTTTAAAAAAAAATGGATCACTTTTATTCCTATTACAAGGAATGTAAACATCCCTTGTAATAGACAAAAGCATGATAGGTCCTCTTAAATATGAGATCTGGGGTCAAAAATGACATTTGAAAATATTGCCTTTAAGACGTATGGGCGGAAGTGACGTTTTGACGTCGCTTCCGCCCTCCTATGGTATAGAGACGAGTGGGGGCCATCTTAGCCTCACTCGTCTCCATACCCACCCGATCGCAGTAACCGATCGCCTCTGCCGACGGCTCCGGTAAGCGGGGGAAGGCGCGGGAGAGCGGCGGGAGGGGTGGGGGCACCTCTCCCGCCGCCGATAACGGTGATCTCGCGGCAAACCCGCCGCAGAGACCACCATTATCGTAAACAGAACCGCCTCATGTAAAGAAGGATTTCTCGGTTGTGGCAGCAGCTGCTGCCGTTACCGAGATATCCCTCTTCAAAGTGCCGATGCTGCATTTGGAGATTTCATAATTTGTCACGTCACGAATGTTAATTCTCCATTACAAACGCTAGTTTACAAGACCAACCGCATCTGCTTCCGAGCATGTGTGTTTGTACTTTGGACATTTGTCCGATGGACTTGCGTACACACGACCGGAAAATCCGACAACACACATTTGTTGGCGGAAAATTTGAAGACATGCTAGTCAACATTTGTTGGCAGAAAGTCTGACAACAAATGTCCGATGGAGCATACACACGGTCGAATTTTCCGACAACAGCCTGACAGCCAACATTTTCGATCGTGTGAACGGGGCTTTAGAGTTTTTTTCTCTTTTGTATTTATGGAAGGGTCCAGCTCTGACCTCATAAAACAAGATTTTGTGCAACTTCATCTTTGCTGTCAAACAGTTGTATATCTTGGAGAACAAGGGGACATAAGTTCCTTTGTCATAAAACAAAATGAATTTACAACAATATTTTGCCCTTGTAAAATAGTTTCTTCTCCTTTACCTTGGGAGTACAAAATACCCTTAGCATCCAACACAAGAACACTGCAAAGTGTGCACCATCAATGTGGACAGCCAATTGCTAAATTATACCAAAATTATTCATTTAACACTCACTTTAATATGTTTATAGTTTGTATTCCCTGGTTCCTCATTTCCCCAAAAATGAAAATGATAATGATATTATTGAATAAAATGTTTATGTTTAAATTGCATACCTTACTTTAGACCCAGTATCATAACTAGGTCTCTTTGCTTCTCTATTCAATGCAGTCAGATTATGGTTGGTGGGAGGGGGTGGCAGAATGCTGTCCTGAAAACAGAAAGCTGTGATAATGCACACATGTGACACTGAGATTCAAATAATTAAAATGTAAGAAATGAAAGGGGTAGGCAAGGGACAGCTGGGAAGCAAAGCGATAGATGATGCTGGACATCCTCCAACCAGAAAATGAAACAGACTGTATCTGACTTGCTGCAGATTCTAATGCAAACTGTGAGAAGCTCACAATGTGCAGTGAAATCAGAGTAAGAAATTTTAGTAAAACTATGCAAGATGAAGGTAAAAATGATCTACTTCAAAAAATGAATTAGAAAACATTTCCATCACTCACTACTCTCATAAGTAGTTTAACCATTTGCCCTCCAGAAAGTTTACCCTCCTTCATGACCAGGCCATTTTTTGCAATATGGCACTGCATTACTTTACCTGACAATTGCGCGGTTGTGTGACGCTGTACCAAAGTCAAATTTAAGTCCTTTTCCCCACAAATTTTTTTTTTGGTGGTATTTGAGCACCTCTGCGTTTTCTTTTTTTATTTTCTTTTGCACTATAAACAAAAAAGGACAATTTTGAAAAAACAAAAACAATATTTTTAGGCCAATATGTATTCTGCTACATGTTTTTGGTAAATAAAAATCCCAATAATTGTATATTGATTGGTTTGCGCAAAAGTTATAGCGTCTACAAAATATGAGATAGATTTATGGAATTTTTATTTATTTTTTACTAGTAATGGCGGCGATCTGCCACTTATAGCAGGACTGCGACATTGCGGCAGACAAATCAGACACTAAGTGATACTTTTTGGGGACCAGCAAAACTAATACACTGATCAGTGCTAAAAATATGCACTATCACTGTTTCCAATGACACTGGCTGGGAAGGGGTTAACATCAGGGGCGATCAAAGAGTTAAATGTGTGCTTAGGAACACAGGATCACTATCTTCCCTTCTCACAGAACGGTGATCTGTCTTGTTCTGCCTGTGTCTTGAACGATCGGTGGGTCTTAGTGGACATCATGTCTGCCGAACGCACTGATTGTCTCTTGATGTGTCCAATCACAGTGGGAGTGGGTTGCCGGCCGCACGTGCGCATCCCAGACCCGGAAGTACAGGATCACGTACAGGTACGTGATCCTGCCAAGGAGAGCCGCCTTGCTGCTGTAGATATACAGTATACAGTCGGCAAGTGGTTAAAATTCAACCTCGTGTTCTTTCTAGTGAGATTCTTCCCGAATAGAATGGATGTCACCATAGGTGACACGGGGGTGTTCCACCCCATAGGTGTAATCACCCTGTGTAGGGCAGATTCCCCCTTCTGTCCCCCAGTGTCCGCTGCCCCTTTTCCCCCACAGCACTTCTGGCTCTCCTCTTCCGATGACTGCTGCTGTAGGAGCACAGTAGGATTTAAGCTACAGACATCATGGATTCATGAAAGACAGAAGTTCTCAAACAAATCTGATTTCTTTTTATGAGGAGGTAAGTAAAACCTTGGACAGAGGGGTGGCTGTGGACATGGTATACTTGGATTTTGCCAAAGCGTTTGACACAGTTCCCCACACACGGCTCATGTGTAAGGTAAGGTCTACAGGTTTGGAAATATCAGTTTGTAAATGGATAGAAAACTGGCTAAAAGACAGAATTCAGAGAGTTGTGGTTAATGATTCTTACTCTGAATGGTCTAAGGTTATCAGTGGTGTACCCCAATGTTCAGTGCTGGGACCCTTACTTTTTAATACCTTTATAAATGATATTGGGTCTGGGATCAAAAGGTACCATTTCAGTCTTTGCAGATGCCACCAAGCTATGCATTTGAATAACGTCCTTACAGGAGGTCTCCAATTTACAAGCCGACCTCAATGCTCTGTCTAATTGGGCGACTATGTGGCAGATGAGGTTTAATGTTGATAAATGTAAAGTTATGCACTTGGGGCCTAAGAATATGCATGCATCATACATGCTAGGGGGAGTACAACTGGGGGAATCCGTAGTGGAGAAGGATCTGGGGGTTTTGGTAGATCATAAGCTCAATAATAGCATGCAATGCCAAGCTGCGGTTTCCAAAGCGAGTAAAGTCCTTTCTTGTATTAAGAGAGGTATGGACTCCAGAGAGAGAGATATAATTTTTCCCCTGTACACATCATTAGTAAGACCTCATCTGGAATATGCAGTTCAGTTTTGGTCACCAGTTCTCAAAAAGGATATCAGGGAACTGGAGAAAGTGCAGAGAAGGGCAACCAAACTGATAAGAGGCATGGAGGAGCTCAGATATGAGGAAAGATTAGAGAAACTGAATTTATTCGCTCTTGAGAAGAGGAGATTAAGGGGGGATATGATCACCATGTATAAATATATAAGGGGTCCATATAGTGAACTTGGTGTTGAGTTATTCACTTTACGGTCAACACAGAGGACTAGAGGAAAAGAGATTTAATCTCCAAATACGGAAAGGTTTCTTACTGTGAAAATGTGGAATAGACTCCCTCCAGAGGTGGTTCTGGCCAGCTCAGTAGATTGCTTTAAGAAAGGCCTGGATTCTTTCCTTAACCACTTGCCTACCAGGCACGAACACCCCCTTCCTGACCAAGCCATTTTTCAGCTTTCAGCGCTGTCGCATTTTGAATGACAATTGCGCAGTCATGCAACGATGTAGCCAAATACAATTTTTATAATTTTTTCCCCACTAATAGAGCTTTCTTTTGGGGGTATTTGATCACCTCTGCAGTTTTAATTTCTTGTGCTATAAACAAAAGAAGAGGGACAAGTTTGAAAAAATGCACTATTTTTTACTTTTTACTATAATAAATATCCAATTATTTTTTTTTTTAAACAATTTTTTTCCTCAGTTTAGGCCGATACGTATTCTTCTACATATTTTTGGTAAAGAAAAATCGCAATAAGCGTATATTGATTGGTTTGCGCAAAAGTTATAGCGTCTACAAAATAGGGGATAGATTTATAGCATTTTTATTATTATTTTTTTTTTTACTAGTAATGGCGGTGATCTGCGATTATTATCGTGACTGCGATATTGCGGCGGACATATCGGAAACTTTTGACACATTTTTAGGACCATTCACATTTATACAGCGATCCTTGCTATAAAAATGCATTGATTACTGTATAAATTTGATTGGCAGGGAAGGGGTTAACACTAGGGGCTGATCAAGGGGTTAATATGTTCCCTATGGGAGTGATTCTAACTGTGGGGGGAGGGGACTGACTGGGGGAGGTGACCGATCGGTGTCCCTATGTACAAGGGACACACCATTGGTCTCCTCTTCTCTGACAGGACGTGGATCTGTGTGTTTACATACACAGATCCACGTCCTGCTAAGTTACTGGGCAATCGCGGGTGCCCGGCGGACATCGCGCGCGCCCCCTAGTGGCCGCAAAGGAAGTAGCGTCATATGACGGCGGGCCCGGAACAACAGATGTTTCTTGCCGCCGTCATATGACTGTGGGCGGTCACAAAGTGGTTAATGTACATAATATAACTGGGTACCAACATTTATAGGTAAAGTTAATCTAGGGAAATCTTTTCCCTGCTGTAGCATATTGGATCCTGCTTTTCTGGGGTTTTTTTTTGCCTTCCTCTGGATCAACTGTGGGTATAGGATTGGGTATATGAGATTGTATGATATTTTTAATTTTATTTTTTTATGGTTGAACTAGATGGTCTTTTTTCACCTGACTAACTATGTAACTATGTTTCAGGATGGAGTAATTTATGTCATTTACCGGCCCCTGCCTTCTCTGAATGAACACAGTATGCAGTGATGATCACTCACTGTGTTCATTCCTAACTGAAGCATAGTAAACCCATTTACAGCCTTTTATCTCTGATCTTTAACGTTTAAGTAAAAAACTTTTTTTTTTCAGACCCAGACAGGTTTAGAGGTAATCTGATGTAAACAAATGGTAGATGGTGCATGTGATGTTCTACAGGGAGGGATACTTATCAGAATCTGTAAGCCCCTTTAAAATAAGGGATTTCCCAGATTACCCCCCACTCCCACCAATTGAATGACTGATAGTATCCCTGGTTTCCCATTCAAATTACGTTTACTTTGCCTAATTTTTTGTGAGTCCCTGAGCTAAAGCCGACCGAGACAAATCTCTGCAATCATGGCTGAAGCCCTGCACAGGTTTACATAATGCCATGATTTCACAAGTGCTGAGTTACAAAGAGAGAGTAATAACTGGAAACGAAGCCCTACTGAGTGAAAAGAGCCTGTTAGGAAGTCACTGTCAGCTATGAACACTAAAAATAAATGTTTAAAGGGTTGAAAAATTAACAGAAGCCTCAACACTGGGAAGTAGTACAGATCAAAGGAGCGAGTCAAAGGGAATAAGACAATACCTGTCATCGCTGGTCCATTCAAGGCTATATAGATTGCATTTGAAATACAGTTTCAATTTGTGTCTTATTCTCTCTGCACTAAAAGCATTAAATATTTGAATATACAGGATATATATAACCTAGAGTGTGAGAATGCAACAGTTAGCATACATTGTTTAATTGCTAGCATTTTTTTAAACCGCTGTCACACACATATCCTTTTTTTTGGTAAATAAAAATAATATATTTTATTATGTTTTTATAAATATAATATAAAATAAAATTTTCGAATCGAAGGAGAAATTCTAGGTAAAGTTTAGAGGAAAGTTGTGAGCTACTAAAGATGACCGTGTATGTTACAATCTGATGTAACAAATACTTTAGATCTACACACAAATATGTAGCACCAGGGCTAAATATACACACAGAATGGATGGTTTTGAAAGACTTTTGCATAATAGTTTGAACATAAGTTGTATGTTCACATCATAAAATGTATATAGCGTAATGCTATCAAATACTGCTGCTGTGCTAAAATAAAAAAGTTCACTCAATGTATCTTAATTTGAGTTAAGTAATTCACTGTATCTGTATCCAGAGACCACCTAACAGGGTCATTACAAATGTGCTTCCTCGATACTGTGCTGTTTCACTTCCTCTCTTAGCTTCATATACAGCAGGGGTGCCCACATTTTTGAAGAGCGAGGGCCACTTTAGTGAACTGGTAACTGGCCACAATGAGCGGAGCCGGAGGATGACAGGTCCGTGTTCATGGACACAGCCCACTCTACTCTATGGGCCCTCTGATCCAATCCTATTCGCCCAGACGGAAGGGGCAGATCCCTTTCTATTTTTTTTAGGTAGGCAGGTGTAAACAGACACAAGTCCGTTTACATCTGCTTCTCTATAGAGGTGAATAGTAAGTCCGATTGCGTCGGACCAATCATGTGAAAGGGGCCTAAGGCTGCTTTCACACTGATGCGCTGCGATTTGCCCAAACCACGGGTCCAGCGCAAGGAACCTGTGGATTTTCTGCGGGTTAGCTGCACTTTGCCGTAAACTTCTATTATATCCTGCAGGTGTGGCGCACTTTCTGAAGGCGCACCAAACACGCAGGTAATAACAGAAGTCTATAGCTCAAAGCAGGTAACCCGCAGCTGATCAGTTTGAAAACAGCCCAGTAACCACTGCAAAACAGATATATCCATATATACTGTGAATTTAGTAGTAAACTTACCTTTAATAACCATCTTCCATTCTGCTATCACTGGCTGTTGCTGTCCCAGGCGGAGTGCATTTGGTATCACTCCGCCTGTGACAGGAGCGGGTGCTATACAGGAAAAATTGGCTTATGTGGCTCTGCTTCCACTACCAGCGGCTTCATTCACAAAACTGCTGCTCTGGGATGGCGGGCCGGCAACCCGTGATCTGGGCTTGCCAACCTGCCATCTTAGAGAAGGAGGTCAAGGGCCACATCAGAGGGCTCCGCGGGCCACATGTGGCCCCCAGGCCACTGGTTGGGCACCCCTGATATACAGTATCATCATTAATGTGAAAGGGCAGGTTTGAATCTGACTAGTGGCTACACGAAACCCTTTATTTTTGCCATATTTCTACAAAACATAGGACCTTTTGTATGTCAGAAGCAGCCTGTTAAGCATGACAAACAGGACTTTTCCAGGATCATCAGATCAGCAAGAAAAGTAAAAAATAATTTTTTAGGTTTAACTGAAGTGCACCCAACATTATGGCAGCTAATGTAATGGCAAATTTGATGTACAGTATTTCTACTGCTCTAAGCTCATTCCTGCAGTACGTCCAACTTGTTGAGAGTCACATAGCACAGGAACTGTCCTTACCCCAAGTGTCTGATTACTGTAGCTGGTTTAAATGACCCCCCACTCCATCCTCCAACACAAACAGCTATGGTCAAGAGACACAACTGGATCGGATGCTAGGAAAGTATATGAAATGATTTAGTTGCAGAATATGCACTCACCGGTCACTTTATCAGGTACACCTGTTCAATTGCTTGGTAACACAAATTGGCAATCAGCCAATCATATGGCAGCAACTCAATACATTTAGGCATCTAGACATGGTGAAGTGCAAACTGAGCATCAGAATGGGGAAGAAAGGTGACTTAAAGAGGAGGTCCGGTTAAAAATTTTTTTTTTTAAAAGTCAGCAGCTACAAACACTGTAGCTGCTGACTTTTAATCAGCACACTTACCTGTGCAGGTTGCCCGCGATGTTGGCCGCCCGAGGCCGATTCGTCCATTGGATCGGGTCCCGGCGCCGCCATTCGCAGTAAGGCAAACAGGCAGTGGAGCCTTGTGGCTTCACTGCCCGTTTCCTGCTGCGCATGCACGAGTCGCGCGGCACTTTGTGAATGACCGGCTGTGTTCTGGGACACACACAGTACCCAGAACACAACACGCCACCTTCCCCAGAAGACAACGTGAGGAGGAGAAGATTGAAGATCACGCGATGTAGGAAGTGGCAGATTAGGACAATCTGCCTAGCAACAGCCATTTCTGGTAAGTAAAAAATTATTATTTTTTTTCACATTTTTAGTAGCATTTTAATGCAATTTTTTTTTAGGGTGGCCCTCCGCTTTGAATGTGGCATGGTTGTTGATGCCAGACAGGCTGGTCTGAGTATTTCAAAAACTGTTGATCTACTGATCATGCACAACCATCTCTAGGGTTTACAGAGAATGGTCTCAAAAAGAGAAAATATCCAGTGAGGGGCAGTTGTGTGGACCAAAATTCCTTGTTGATGTCAGAGGAGAATGGGCAGACTGGTTCGAAATGATAGAATGTTACATGCAGAACACCGCCTCTGAACACACAACACATCAAACCTTGAAGCAGATGGGCTACAGCAGCAGAAGACCACACCGGGCGTCACTCCCGTCAGCTAAGAACAGGAAACTGAGGCTACAATTTACAAAGGCTCATCAAAATTGGACAATAGAAGAACATTGCCTGGTCTCATGAATCTTGATTTCAGCTGCGACATGTGTGGTTGTTTTGAACAACATTGCCTATATTTTTAGACGGGTAAATTTCAGATGTGCATAGATTTATTTTTATATTAGTTTAGCAGTTAAATATCAATTTAGTGGCCCAAACAATTGGTGTCTAAATAATTTACAGTGACCTCAGGTGCTTAGTGACACATATTTTCCACAATATTGATGCTACATGCTTTTGCTTTGTCAAAATGTTCCTTTTCGACCAGCATAAACGATTAATATCAGTGGGGATTAATACATAGAGACAAGTCTTGATTAGTATGGCACCACATCCATATCAGAATTCAGACAAAAAAGTAAAGGACTTTAAAGGTTGCTATGTATAACCCCAAATTAGAGAAACTACAATCGTATAAAATTATGCAAAAGTTTGTTTCATATCGGCATTAAAAACATTAGCATAAGGCTATCCTGCCTACATTTCCCAACTGGCTAAGTAAAGCACTGCAGAAAGACCTGTACCAAATGGCCCGATTAACTTATTGTAGGAGTGAATGAAGGTCTCCACATAGAGGGCCTGGTGCAGGAATCTGCATATCATCACAGATGTGAATCTCTACGCATTTCACCAGATGGCTTCCTCAGGGGATTATATTAATGATTTATGCATAGAGTTGCAGGCTTAAAGTGTTACTAAATCCTTTTAGTAAGGGGTTAATCCTCTGCATTGTGTAAAAAGGCTTTTTGATCCTGTTTGCAAGGTGCCAACCCTTTTTGCATTGTCGCCAAAACATGTCCGGATAAGACAGAGTTACTGGAGTCGGGCTGCACATGCTCAGTTGGTGTGTATTGCTAGAGTTTTTTTTTTTTTTTCTTGGGAGGGTGCATGTGATCAGCACGTGGCCAATCAGCACTGTCCAGACAGAGGGTCAGGGGTCCTGCAGTATAAAAACTCCTCCTACAAGCTTTAACCAGGCACTGATCGAAGTCACAAGACTGCTATATACTGCTGATGAGAAAAGGTATTTATCAGTTTATATTTATAAAAAGGATTGCATTTCCATGTTCTGTGTACTGTGGGAGACCAGATATAGTGAATGCAGGGTCCTGGGTTTAGTAACACTTTAAGCCAGAAGGGGGCTCCACTCAAGGTGGAAAGCGAAGGTGAAGGCACACAGATCCAGCTACACAAGGGGAGGCACCACATTTGGGTAAAAACAACTTCAGGAGGACCAATCTATGGGACCAATTTATCCTTTACCACGATAGCGGGGGTATACCATGAGAGGGGGGATTGCCAAATTTTTAAAGATATGTGCAGTATATTAAGAACTGGGTACGTATCTCATTCTTATCTTTACAACTTTGGAAATCCCCCTTGTGTGGCTGGATCTGTGAGCCTTCACCTTCCACCTTGAGTGGAGCCCCCTCCTGGTTAAACTCTGCAACTCTATGCATAAATCATTACTAGGATTCCCTGAGGAAGCCATACAGCGAAACACATAGAGCTCCACATCTGTAATGACATGTAGAATACTGTACCAGGCCCTCTATGTGGAGACCTTTATTCATACTTACAATAAGTTGATCGGGCCATTTGGTACAGGTCTTTCTGCACACAGAGTGCTATACTTAGCCAGTTGAGAAATTAAATCAGGACAGCCTAATGCCCCGTACACACGGTCGGACATTCCGACCACAAAATCCGTCAGATTTTTTCCGACAGATTTTGGCCGATGCTTGTGTTGCATACACACGGTCGGACAAAGTTGTTTGAAAATCCGATCGTTCCGAACGAGGTGACGTACAAAACATACGACGGGACTACGTAGAGGCCAGTAGCCAATAGCTTTCGTCCCCAAATTTATTCTGAGCATGCGCGGCACTTTGTGTGTGGGAATTCTATACACACGATCGGAAAAAGTCAGATCGGATTTTGTTGTCGGAAAATTTAAGGTCCTGCTCTCAAATTTTTTCCGTCGGAATTTCCAACTGAAAAAGTCTGCTAGAGCCCACACACGATCGGATTTCCCAACAACATAATCCGATAGGACTTTTGCCGTCTGAATTTACGACCGTGTGTACGGGGCATTATGCAATAAGTACATGTTTTTATGTTTTTTTATGCTGATATGAAATAAACGTTTGTTTAATTTTATGCGGTTGTAGTTTCTCTCATTTGGGGTTATCCATGGCAACATTTAAAGTCCTTTACTTTTTTCTTTTCTTTTTTGTCTAATATCAGTGGGGAGTTTGTATAACAAATTCTAAAGAACTGTCTCAAGTCTTTTGAGACCTTTTTAAACTAAATGAGAGGAGAAGGGAGCAGTTGTTGCCTAGAGTAAACAATCATGCGTTACCCATCATTTCCTAGGGCACAACAAAAAATGTAATTCACAATTAGATTAACTTCCATGCACACTTCCATGTTGCTATGTTTAAATGTCCATAAACTGAAGAAACATTTAAAAATCTTTATTATATTGTTTTATGCATTTGTAGAAAATTATATTTAAAATGAAAAAAAATAAATATGTAAGTAAAAAAAGATGTTTAATTCTAAATATACATATATTTCCAATGCAAAAACTTTCAAGAGTCGTATTTCCTTAATTAGTTGTAACATCAAAAGTGCTGTATCATACATGCAATATAATTTTTGTGCAAAGGAGCAACAAAAATGTAAATTAATCAGACAAGTCCATTTATTTTGAAAAGTGGAGCATTTTAAGAATAAGGCTTAATGTACATGGGACGTTTTAAAACCTCTCCTGAATGATTTAACTTGACAGATAGTAACCAACGTTCAAAAACATCAGTTTTGCCGCATTTACATGCCGCGTTTAGCTGCGTTTGCATTTAGAGGCTTTTTCTTTTTAAATAGTCAAAAATGTATCTCCACTAAAAATGCCTGTAAACAAAACACGGCTAAACGCGAGTTACCGCGTTTACAAGCTGTTACAGGCTTTGGCGTTTCAAATGCCTCTGAACATCCGCCCGGAACGTATTTTTGTGCTTTCCGAAAAATGCTTCTAAACTAAACTGCCTAGAAGCGACTATAAACAACCCTGTGTACATGTACCGATAAGATAACATAGAGGAGAGTTCCGGGGCAGCTTAAAAAAACACCCATCTGTTTACCAGCAGCAGTATACATGAAGCCTAAAAAGAAATCAAATGGGACAGAACATTAGTAACCATATTCCCCTTGGAACAAAGCTTCATTAGTGTCAGAACCATGCTATGCAAAGTCAATAATATACTGAAAATGTAAAAAAAAAATTATAGTCAACTCAATTAAAAGTCAATTATTTCACTTATTTGGAAACATGTAGAAGAAATAGTGTTTCATTGTAGTATATAGTCCCATAGTCTTTTATCAATTTTTATGTAACGATTTCACTGCATGGTACAAATGCATTCATATTGAATTCATTCAATTGATATTCAAGTGTACAACAGAAACCAGTAATGATTGGCTACAAACAGAAGACGCAAAAGAGTAAGGAACTGAATGGTTCGTGTGATCTTCTAAATTAACCGTCTATTCATTAACATATGCCTCATGTAAGAAGGTGTTGGCATTAAAAAGACATATAGATAAAAACAAGTATATTGTATGGAGCATGGCAACTTTTTGCACCTTTTAAGAATACATAGACACTGGAGCAGAGTGAACATTCTTGCATTTTCTATGGCTGGGTGTAGTGTATCTAGCTGTCCTCTGCTGGGTGTAATGAAGAATTGCATGCAGACATACTATCAGTTCACCTGTGACATCACCCTGGGCAGATTATTTGATTTCTGTTCAGTAAACAGAAAATACCTCGCACCTCGGGACCTCGCACCCCCAGCTTATGAGCCCCGCTTCACCCACCACACTCACCCCCCTAAATGGGACTGCATGAGCCCCACCACCTGCCGCTGCCTGATGACCTGATGCTGAAGAGGTTCTCCTCTGTGCTGTCTCTCTGCCTCCTTCATGTACATAATATAACTGGGTACTAACATTTATATTGGAGTATAAATGACCACTTGTTATGGTTGTTACAGCCCCGCGCTTGGAATATGTTTGAATAAAATATTAGTATACTATAGCCACCAATATTTCTAAAAGTATAAATGTGCAAAATATATTTGCGAGATAAAGTGCAATTAGGTAAAAATAAAAATATTAAGCCGCTCCCTTTGAAAATCGTGTGATTTTGTGATATTGATTTAGTGGTGCAATAGGGGCGCTGTTAAATATACACAAATAAACAAAATTAAATACGTGTATTAAATGGGTTGAATAAGGTACCCTATATTTTACTTAATTGAGTGATCTGCCAGATAATAGGTATATATTGTGCCTAAAGTGTGGTACTGGAAAATCTTGTTTCCCAAATGTACCGTGATATAGACTTGCCTGGTGATATTATGTTCTAGTAAAAATTATTATTATTTGTTCCATAGGTGTAGCTGGAGCCCATGTGTTTAATCTGAAAGAATTGGTGCATCTGATATATCACTCTGATGACCCAGCAACTATATGTGCTCTGTTGCCACTAGGTAATAACTGTGCGGTGGTGCCCCACCCACAGTGCCAACTAGATGGATGTAATCTATACGTGTTACACGTGTCTCCACATATGTTACTAAAAATTAAGAAATGTGCTACATAATACACACACCAACTTTACAGAAAAAATATAAATATGAACGCTCCAGTTATTCGTTGGTAATTACTAGAGCCTATAATATAACACCATGGACAAGGTCCCAATTTTGTTGTGCCTCTAAATATGTGCTCAAACATGGAAAGATATCTTGTGATTGATTGAAGAAACAGCCATAATTTTCTACATGCAAGAATATATATAAAAAATGAAAAATATTAAAAAAACTATAAAAGTTCGTGATAACAGTTCTTTCTGAAGATATGTGGTAATTCACTCCTGCTGGGCTCGCATGACAACCATCACCACAGAATTCTTCTTACACCCAAAGTGAAAAAGCAAGAAAGTTTGGTTGGCCGCTTACCACATGTAGTTGATTGCTTTAATTAAAAAACAATCAAATGCGCTTTTACAGGATTATTCCTGTTCACAGATACACCCGTACTTTAGGCAGCTCTTCCTCCTCACAGATCAGCTCAAGTTATATTGGACACATAGGTGGGAGCAGAGAGAAACACACCTCATAGCGTAATCTTGTTTTATTATAAAACTGGATATAAAATACAGAAGCCAAATGGCTACTTACATTCCTCGGTGCCTGCCCGGAACTGGGGCTGCTCGCTTTGAAAAAGAAATGGATAGGAGAATCTTTCCCTTGTGGTTTTCCTGCTGAGCTCCGGCCTGCGTTCCACTCGCTGTTGCCGCTGTCAGCCGCTGTCAGCAACTGTGTCTTTTTTTAACCTGACTAACTATGTAACTATGTCTCTCTGCCCCCCTTATGTCTCTCTGTTCCCCTCCTGTCCCCCTGTCTCTCTCTTGTGACACTGCCCTCCCCTCCTATCCCGCTGCCCTCCTCCTGTGACACTGCCCCCTCCTGTACTATTGTCCCCCTCCTGTGACACTGCCTCCTTCCTGTGATGCTATCCTCCTCCTGTACCTCTGCCCACCTCCAGTGATGCTGCCCCCCACCTGTCCCTCTGCCCCTGGTTGGTCCGTAGGCCGTGGGCTGCTGGGTTGACTGGCAGGGGCAGCCCCACCCCCTACATGTTTACGAGTCCAGGGATGGGGGAGGATCCGTCTGCACGAGGAGTCCGAGTATGCGGTGAGTCAGATGATGGGAAGATCTGTCTGTCTGCACACATTACAATCTGCACAGGACCGCTTTGTCCATCACTCAGCTGCACATACTACCCACCACCATACACTTTGCACTCCTCTCTTGCACATACTACCCACTGCCAAACATTCCGTACCCCTCTTCCTGCACATACTATCCACCACCGTACACTCCGCACTCCACTCCCGCATATAATACCCATTGCCATACACTCCACACTCCTGTCCCTGCACATACTACCCATCACTGTACACTCCGCACTCCTCTCCTGCATATAATATCCACCGCCATACACTCCACACTCCTTTTCCTGTACATACTACCCACCACCATACACTCTGCTCTCCTGCACATTCTACCACCTCCATATACTCTGCACTCCTCTTCTGCACATACTACTCACCACCATACACTCCATACTCCTCTCCTGCACATACCACCCACTGTGTCAGGGAAATGGCCGTAGGATGGGCAATCATGCCAGTACCCATCATGGTTGCGCCAGGCAAATCCCAGTGCGCATGCGCGCACACAGGTGCGCGATGGCGGGTGCACGCAGGTACGCAACGGTGGGTGCACCGTGACAATTGTTGGTGCCCTCTGACCTATTTAAACCTACTGCGGATACATGCAGGTTGCTGGATTATCATCAGCTTCCTGTGTCTCCTGTATCTGTTATCTGCATCTGATTCCTGTTACCTACCCGGCTTGATTGACCACTCCTGCTCTCCACCTGCATCGACCCACAGCTTGGACTTTGACCATTCTCCAGTCTCTGCATCTGTACCTTGTCTGACTGCACTGTGTATGACCCCTGGCCTGGATATTGACTCTGTTCCTGGTTTATCCTGCTGTACTCATCTCTGACTGATCCTGCTGTGTATGACCCCTGGCCTGGCTATTGACTCTGTTCCTGACACTCAGCACCCCTCTTCCTGCACATACTACCCACCGCCATACACTCCGCACTCCTCTCCTGCACATACCACCCACCGCCGTATACGCCAAACTATACATTCACTATTTAACATTACCACATTCTGCACTATGTAAGTCATCTCAGAATCTATTTAACCACACACCCTTTAAGCCAAGCCCAATATTTAGTGCAATTTAACCCACACATGCTTTTTACCATGACATGTTTTGCATGCCGCATTTTAATTTGCCTCCATGTCTAGGGCCTACTTTGGATCTTGCACACGGAGCCACTGATTTCATGATACACCCCTGCACCCATTGAAATGTTGCTGGAGGATTCTACAACCCAAAAGGCATCCTTTAATACTGGAAGTTACAAATGCATCTTTTTTTTTTCCTAGAGAGAAATCTGCCAATACCCTTTGGTCAGGTCTTATGTCGTCATATACCAGGCTGCCCGTAGGTGATCAATCAATTTATCTATGTGTGGCATGGATAAGGTGTCAAAGTTAGTGATCTTATTTAATTGACAAAAGTCATTACAAAACCTGATAGAGGTGTGGAGGAGCGAGCTTAGATGATCTAAAAGCGATATTGCAGGCGCTCCCGACAAGAGGGGAGATGCAAGCGATGGTGGCACGGGTGGAAGAGGGCAACCGAAGCGAGCTACAGCTTATCAGGATGGAGATGCAAAGTTTAGTGGAGGCCCTCCGAGACGAGAAGAAAGTGACAGCTGAGCTGGATGCCCGGGTCAGTAAGATAGAGAAAGACCAGTCCTCCCAGCAGATACAAGCGTCTGCGATATACCTGAAATTAGAGGAAATTGAGGATAGAAGCAGAAGGAGTAACCTGAGATTTAGAGGGATTCCGGAGGAGATTGAGGGAAAACTGCTCGAGGAGACAGTGGGTCGGATATGTCAGAAACTATCCACGGGCTTACCACCGGGAGAAATCGATTTTGAGAGACTGCATAGAGCCCAAGGTTTACGTCCAACAGACCCCCACAGACCCAGAGACGTCATCGGACGATTCCACCGTTTCTCCCAGAAGGAACAGATCAGCAGGATGGCCTGGGAACAAGGCCCGATCGACTTGGAGGGGGCTACGATTAAAATCCTGCCGGACCTTTCCCGGGCCACCCTCCAGAGAAGGGCACAACTACGGCCATTATTGGAGCAGATTAAAAAGGCAGGCGCCTCATACCGTTGGGGGTATCCGCTTTCCCTGAAGGTAAAGAGGGGCGCACAATCGTTCCCCGTCCGGTCCCAGGCAGACCTACCAGCTCTCTTTGCCTTCCTGGAGGTAGATCCGTGTGAGGTCTCGGACTGGCTTGCTCCACTAGAAACAAGGTCGCAGCGAAAGGCGAGTAGCCGGCAGCAACTGGGAGACAGTACCGCGGTAGACTGAAGTTGCTGGAAGTGAAAGTGAAAGTTTGATCCTGAAGATGGAACGTTGAAATTAGAACTGTAAGTAACCAGTCCAATCCCGCATAATGAAGCTGAATTGAATGACTTCACAAGACTGTATATACATTTCCACCTTTATATCCCCCCAGTCGGCTTAGCTCCCTCTCCTCCCGGTTAGCGCTTCTTTGCTGTATACGTATTCTGCTGACACTTTTGCTGACATTTTACTTGGACCCCCTGGCCCCCGGGAAGGACACCCAATCCGTGTGGTTTTTTGGGTTTTTTTTTTTTTTTTTTTTTTTTGGGGTTGTGTATTCCCTTTTTTCTCCCCCGCCGCCGCTTCCCACACATACCCCCCCCCAGGACTCTCCATTAAGTAGACACTAAGAGGAGCTGGAGGACCCCAATAGGGCTCATTCCTCCCCTAGGGATATATCACTGCCCTGATCCCTTGGGGGGCCGTCTCCCCCCGTCTCCCTTTTCTTTTTTTTTTTTTTTTCCCCACGGTGAGATTGGTCCCCTTTGGTCCTGGGGACTTATTGGGAGGTGTCTTTTTTCTTTTTTTTTCTCTGGGTAATCTGGGACCAGGGGGGACGTAACCTCACCCCTCCCCCCGGAACTGGAGAGAGACAGAGAAATTTACTATACTGTGTTAGATGTTTCAGAATGTGATAAAATGTGACAAAAAAAATGTAAAATGTGACAAAATCTTGATATGAGTTGATATTGAAATGAATAGGAAGAACGAATAGGAAGAAGGAGAAGGTATAAAGGACAGGGAGGAGAGATGGGGGATGATATGGGGGGGGGCGGTGATCCGAAAATAAATTATGTAAGTAGAATAAAATAGAATTAGATACAGGGCAGAATAGGAAGAAGTGGAACTAGAGAAATAGAGGTAGAGAGAAGTAATAAACAAATGGGGGAATCCTTGGACTCGGAGGAGCCTACGGCTAAACGAGAAAGAGTTACACCAGAGGGGGGGGGGGATTAAAAGAGGGTACAGGGAAATACACTAAGAAACGATTATGCTTTGCTGGGCTGGGTTTTTTTTTGGTTTGTGTTTTTTTTTTGTTCAATATCACTGTGGGTTGTGGGTTCTTAGCACTAAAGGTAAAGAAGGGGTGGGGGGGGTTGGGGGGGGGGGGGTGGGAGGTGAAAAACTTGAGGTTTCTTGGGGTGAGCGGGGGGGGTGGGGGGTAAATAGATAAAAAAAAAAAAAAAAAAAAAAAAAAAAAGGAAAAAGGGGGGTGTGGGGGGGGGGGGGATAGGGGGGGGGAAAGAGGGGAGGGAGGGAGGAGGGACGGGGGGGGGGGAATAAGACACTAAATTAACACACTTGGAGTACACCCAATTGCACATAACTGGATAAGCACATAAATATATAACTGTATATAAGTACATCATAAGTATATAAAACACAAACACATAGAAATTCAAATACACAATTACACACAAACACACCCAAGGGACTGAGTAGGTAATTCATCTGGGTAAATAAGACTGGGGTAACTTATGTATGAACAGAATACGTAGAGAGAGGAGAGGAGAGGGGGGGGGAGGGTGGGGGAGACAGGCGGGGGGGGGTTCAACAAGGGGGTGTAGGAGGAAATTAAATTAAATGAAAGGGAAAGAAGGGGGGGAAGAGAGAGAGAAAAGAAAGAAACATTTACTACGTGGGAATAAGGAACAGTAGAGAGGGGGCGGAAGGGGTGAAGGGGGAAGAATATAGCAGAGAAAGTACAGAGGGGAAAGAGGAAGTTCCCACAGAATTATGGTAATTAGAGGTTACTAAATTGCATTTTTACGTTGTGGGGGATGGGACGACGGGTTAATAAATGAAATGTGAAATGTATATGGTATATAAGGTATAAATGTATATATGATAATGATGTCGCTATAAAAAGGAAGTATATTAAGATGAATAATGGGAAATAAACAGAAGGAGATTGGATACAGTACAAGGTCGCGACAGAGCACGTGACTTAGAAATAGACTCAGAATCAATGAAAGTTATAATTATCAGCTGGAGGAGGTGAGTGGGGAGCGCGGCCCCATAAGCCAAAGCTAGCCACCCCCCGACTCAGCGCCTACGGGAAACTTAGTACCCTAAGGTAGGCACTGGGATCAGGCAGGTAGCTCGGGAATCCCTGAAGGGAGAGGTAAACCCCTAAGTTACCCCCTTTTTTTTTTTTTTTTTTTTTCTCATTTCTCCTTCTCTCTCTCCCTCTCTCTCTCTCTCTTCCCTCCTCTCTCTGGACCTCGGCGGCAGGGGTCGGGCGGTTGTCGTCTCTTCCCTCTGGCCTTGTCACCCCCCATTCCACGTCTAATACGAGATCTTGGGGCCAGCACGTGGATAGGGGGTGGGGCTGGGAGCGGGCCGCTATCTGCAAAGTAGACAGTTCCCTAGTGTATATCACGCGAATGCACAGACTAGAACAAAAGGAGTGGCAATTCTGATCTCAAACCGATTGGAATGGTCTCTCCTAGAGAAAAGTGCGGATATAGGAGGGAGATTCCTGTTCGTGAAGGGATTTATAGGGAGTATAAAAGTGACCATAGCTACGATCTACGCTCCGAATGTACATCAGGATAGGTTCATGGAGAAAACACTGTCAAAATTAATGGACTTTAAAGAAGGTAAACTGATAATAGGGGGGGACTTTAATGTGCCTCTGGATCCAATACTAGACACCTCTACGGGAACATCCTCTGTACCAAAGGGAATTAGGAGAAATATTAAAAGGAAAATACAGGAATGCCAATTAATAGATACATGGCGGGTATTACATGAGGAGGAGAAGGATTTTACCTTCTTCTCAAATCCGCATCAATCGTACTCCCGGATAGACTTTTTCCTAGTACCACACCAGTTATTACCATCAGTGCAGGACATACTAATTGGGAATATAACTTGGTCGGACCATGCACCGGTCACGATGAGGATAGACCTGAAAGGGGCAACCCAACCAGTAGACTGGAAATGGAGCTTAAACGAAAGTTTATTACATCTCCCAGACATCAGAGAGGACATAATAAAAGAAATTAAATGGTATTTTGAGATAAACGATAATGGGGAGACCGACCCAGGAATGGTGTGGGAGGCCCACAAAGTAGTTCTTAGGGGAATCCTAATTAAACACGGCACCAGAATAAAGAAGGCCAGAGAAGAACGGGTAAGAAAATTATTAGAAGGAATACAAGAATTGGAAACTAAACATAAAAAGTCAGTAGACAGGGAGATGGGAAAGGAACTGGCGTCACTGAGGAGAGAGTTGGCGGACCTTCTGAGGTACAAAGCGAAAGCAGTAATACAGAGAGGCAGAAGGATGACATATGACTCGGGAGACAAGTGCGGTAAACTATTAGCAAACAAACTAAAAACACAACAAAAACGTTCATACATACCATACATTAAAACAAAGACTGGGCAGAAACGAGTACTCCCGAAGGAGATTGCAAATGAATTTAGAGAATACTATTCATCCCTATATAATCTGCCAGAAACGACTTCGCCACACGTCTCCCTAGAAGAATACCTCTCGACATCACAGTTAGTAAGACTTACGTCCCCCGAACGACGAGAGATAGAGAGACCAATAACAGTAGAAGAAGTGCTCAAAGTGATCAAGACATTTAAACAGGGAAAAGCACCAGGGCCGGATGGGTTTTCTATCCAGTATTTTAAAATTTTCTTCCTAGGCCCACATATGGTCAAAATGTTTAACGAATTAGGACAAATAACAACCCCCCCCTCAGATACCTTAAGAGCTCACATCACGGTGATTCCGAAAGAGGGGAAAGACGGGTCGATATGTAGCAACTATCGACCGATATCGCTATTAAATGTGGACTTAAAAATATTCACGAAGACACTTGCTTCCAGGCTACAGAAACACCTGACCCAGTTGATAAACTGGGATCAGGTAGGGTTTATTCCAACAAGGGAGGCAAGAGACAGCACGATTAAAGTGCTGAATCTTGTCCAGTATGTAAACCAAAAGAAAATAGCAAGTGTCTTCGTGAATACGGACGCAGAAAAGGCCTTCGACCGGGTCAACTGGACATACATGATGGGGGTCCTGAGGTATTTCGGGATGGGAGATAGATTTATTCACTGGGTAGCGGGGGTTTACTCCTCCCCCCAAGCCCGAGTGAAAGTAAATGGGATATACTCTGAAAATTTTACTATATCGAATGGGACCCGCCAGGGATGCCCCCTTTCGCCTCTATTATTTGCCCTTACGCTGGAGCCATTGCTCAACAGAATTAGACAGAACCCGGATATAAAAGGCATACGAGTGGGAAAACAGGAATACAAGATCTCTGCGTACGCAGATGACTTACTTTTTTCACTAACGAGTCCACAAATCTCACTACCAAACTTGATGAAAGAAGTCGAGCGATACGGGGCTCTGTCTAATTTTAAAATAAATTATAGCAAGTCGGAGGCAATGGGGGTAGCCCTGGAGGCTCCCATACAAAATAACCTGCAGAGTAACTATAAGTTTAGATGGACTACAGAGGCCCTGAATTACCTGGGAATACAAATATCACCAAGACTAACAGATATGTTCGAGATAAACTTCCCACCATTACTTAAAGAAGTAAAGAAACTATTAGGGGGGTGGAATAGGGACAGGCATTCCTGGTTCGGGAGAAGCAACATCTTAAAAATGAGCATAGTACCAAAATTTTTGTACTTGTTCCAGGCAATGCCTGTCCATATTCCTATGAAATACTTTAGCCTAATACGGACCGAGTTCACAAAATTTATCTGGGCAAGTAAACACCCAAGGATAAAGAGAGAACTGTTGGTGATGCCGAAGGACGCAGGGGGTATAGCAGCACCGGATCTATGCAGAGATACCGCAGGAGCTAAAGAAACACCCCTTGATAGGTCCAACATTGCAAATAGGAGCAGGACTTATCCAGAAGCACAGACTTTCCTCTCCGAAATCACCCTTGTACCCGATCCTGGGGAATCCAAAATTCTTACCCGGCCTAGAGGCAGGGATGTTTATGAGACTGAGGGAGAAGGGAATCTATCAAGCCTCTCACTTTATGAAGACGGGGAGATGGTTATCATTAGAAGACTTAACAAAAGAAGGAGGACTGTTAGAAATCCCTTGGTGGCAGGCAAGACAACTGAGACACTTTTTGGAAACTTTAGGGCCGGAAGGAGAGTTTGAGAGACCCAGAACAAAGTTTGAGACACTCCAAAATGTATGCACTCTTGACCGCCCCACCAGAAGGATATACACTGGGGAGCCTGGATAAATGGGGGAGAGACCTGGAAAAAGAACTGACTGTAGAACAGGGACAGAAAATAATACACTTAACAATGAGATCGTCAAGATGTATAAAAATGCAGGAACTAAATTTTAAAATATTAACAAGATGGTATCTGACCCCATCGAGGATGAATAAAATATTCCCAGAGGTTACAGAGAGTTGTTGGAGGGGATGCCAGAGTAGAGGAACGATATTACATATATTCTGGACATGTCCAGCAATCAAACATTTTTGGCAAGAAGTACATAGAATTACTCAAAGACTAACAGAGTTTCAGGTCCCATTTGAACCGGCGTTTTACCTATTACATTTGTCTCAGATCCCAACTAGGGCATATAAAAACTCAATAGTTTGTCATCTGGTAAATGCAGCGAAGAGCTGCATTCCCAGATGCTGGAGGGAATCACAGGCCCCTAGTATCCCCTTGTGGCTTAATATAGTAAGAGGAATAGAAATAATGGAAAGTTTAATACCAAGATCTGGGCCCCATGGGAGGAATATCTACAAACAGAAGAAGGCAAGAAATGGATGGAGGAGGACATGGGAGAATTATCCGGACAGGGGGGGGGGCAGAGCGAGGAGAGATCCCCCCTCAGGCCCTTTTTTTTTTTTTTTTTTTTTTTTTTTTTTTTTTTTGTTTTGCTTTCTCTTTGTTTAGAGGGTAACCAGGGTATGGGGGTTTGCTCTCCCCCCAGGGAGGGGATGGGCCTCTAGGGAACCCTAGGGAAGAGGGCCCTCAAAATAAGAAGAGGCATAGGAAACCGAGCTAGATAGGAACTATATATAGATAAAATAGAAAGAAAAAGGGAAGAAAGGGACAGTTAGAATAATTAAGTAACTGAAAGATGACGAAAATATAATTTGTAACAAACGGAAGGAGAAGGATATTGAATATTTGTTAGAGTACAAAATGTATTTATTTTGGATGAACTGTATCCCTTGAATGGAATGAAATAAATAAAGAATTTAAAAAAAAAAAAAAAACTGCCAACTTCCATCTGGTTTGGGCACTATCACAATAGGACTGGACTAATCGCTATTTGACTCCTCTATAACCCCCAGTTCAAGCATGAATTTTACTTCTTGGCAAATTGCCTCTCGCTTGACTTATGGAATTCGATAGGGTTTCAACTTGACCCTTTCCCCTGGTGGGGTAATAATGTTATGTTCAATTCCAGACACCTAGCCAGGCAATTCTGAAAATTTCTCTTAATTGAGGAGCATAAATTCTCTAGCTTTCTGTTGCTGGGCATTTTACATAGTCTGCTATATCCCCGCTTCAGTGATAACCAAGTTAGGTGGAGCTGAAAGGAGTTTCAGGGACCAAGGATTCCCTATCCTTCCATGGTTTTAACAAATTCACCTGATATATCTGCTCAGGTTTCGTTTTCCTGGTGAGCTAATTTTGTAATTCACATTTACTTTCGACCATGGGGACTAACACCCTATCACCAGGTGAAAAAGAATGGACCTGGACCCACAATTGTAAATCCTCTGCTAAGCCAACAGGGTTTGAGACAAATGTTCCTTCACAATAGGCATTACTTGCGCAGTTCTGTCTTGCATCTGGGTCACATGTTTAATCACACTTCTATAAGGGGAACTCTCACTCTTCCATGTTTCACTTTCTCTGGCAATGTCCAATAGGCCCCGTGGGTGCCGCCCATACAGTAACTCAAAAGGAGAGAACATTGTGGAGGATTGAGGAACCCCTCTGACAGCAAACATCAAATAAGGTATTAGACAGTGGCAAAAAAAAATTATTTGGGTACGGTTTTGCACGACCAAACAATTGCCAGATAAAGTAGCACAATGCTGAATAGCAAAACATGGTCTGGTAATGAAGGGGGTAAAACCTTCCGGTGGTCAAGTGGTTAACATACCCTTTGATGTAACTGCAGCAGGGATGATGCCCTGAAAAGTTATGCTTGGAGTTTATACAGTATATCACCTAGGTTCCTGTCTTCCACATTCTGGAATGTGCACCTCTCTATGAAAGCCCATTTTGTTTCAGGCGAGACACACAGATGGGGTTCTGCAGCCTGGTAAGCAGATAGGATTGGATCTGCTGAAGCTCACATTTTGTGCTACCTTTACATTTTGAGACTGACCAGCTTCATTTTGTTAGAGAGGATCAGGGATGATCTCAGTTATGTTCAGATCCTAGTCTGAACCCACATCCACAATCCTGCCAGAAAGCTGCCACTGTACCTGGTCAATCATCTGTGGCTGAGGCTTTCCCCACCGCAAAGCAGCACATATACATGCCCCTTGTGTATACATGCCCTAGCCACAGATGACTGACAGCTACTTGGTGGGCTTGCTCACATGGATTCAGATTAGATGAAGTTTTGTTTACTTTGGAGCACTGTACAGCACCTCTGTATATAGTTGTAAATAGTAGCAATAAATGTACAACTGCTTACAAACAAGCAACTGGACTGATCTTCATGCTGAAAAAAACTGTTCATCCCAGGAAGCATTGAACCCGCTATCTATTCCCAGCTCACAGTAACCATTAGCATTAGAACTGCATTGTGAATCTTATCACATAACTTAAAATCTAACATTAACACTAACAGGTAACATTAACTTGATAACCCCTTACAGCCCTAACATGAACCTATGTTTAACCCTTAAACTTATTCCAACCTATGTCGCAACTGCTTCTATAGTATACTTACTTTTTACAGTGTAGCACCCTCTAGTGTGCTACTAGAACAGTTCAGGAACATTTAAGGTGGGACTCATGGTTAGTTTGAGAGTCAGAAATGGGTCAGGGTTACTACAGGTCAGGCTGGATGGCTCTACAGAGGCAGGTCTCTGGTATCTCCCCCTGGATCTGGAAGTTTGTAGAATTTTTTTTAGAAGTTAGTGGGCAGGGGCCAGGAGCACTGATCTGCATACTTGAGGGAATGTGGCCAATCCCCAGGCAGAAGGTCTGGCAGGGTGGCTGAGTCAGCCCTTAAATATGGGAGAGTCATGCTACTAGAGGAGTCGGTTGGAAGATGGAGTGCTGAGGAGACTGTCGATGGCCTAGGAGAGGACCCCTGTGTCTGGGTAGGGGGACTCCTGCCTCCAGGCTGGGCTCGGGCTGGCTTGAGAAGATCCTATCAGCATCTCCGTTTGAAGAGGAATCTTGTCTAAGGAGCAGCGGGAAACAAAGAGGACAGAGTGAGTACATCAACACACTCAGTGATTCACAAGGGGAGAGACTGCCACACGTAGCAAGCTTTAAGTAGGACAGCGCTGTGCTTAACCCTTCCTATCTCTTGCCCTGGGAGATCCTCTGAGCAGCCAGGTGGGCTGGTGGACAAGCAGCCGGGAGGACTGGTAGTTCCTGCAGGCAGTAGATCTGGGAGCAGTTTGTATGGTAGAGTTGGAGGTACTTATGAATGCAGCTTACAGCACACTGTGCTATTTTCTAAAAGGGACTGAGAGTTCCTAGCCCTCAAGGGGCTTTTGCTTTTGATCACCAAAGACTGTCAGTGTCCAGGAAGGAGGACAGTTCAGGATTTAGTAAATAGGGAGGAAGTTGTCCCCGTATATTGTTATTTATTACCCCTAATAAAACAACAAAACCAAATTCAGAGACTGTTTCTTGTGTCTGGATGGAAGTAAAGAATGCTTGCTGTCTGGCTGTGCAGGAGTAGGGGAACCAGCTATCAGCAGCCCTTGCGGGGGTAGTGCTACACCAGTGTCAGAGCTCTGAGCTCCAAAAGAGAACAGGCTCACTCTAACAATCCAGCAATACTGAAAACTACTGATCCTTACAGAACAGAATCTATCAACATGAAAGAAATATCACTAATGGGTATGTAATAACAAATGAAAGTCATTGTGTAACGAGTAGCACAAAATAGATGTCATTAGCTTATTTGACACTTTAAGTACATTAAGTAACAATGAACATCATTATTGCCTGTCTGTTCTAATCATATTCTAATGGGTGTTTTTATTAAAGCCCTGTGCCAATTTTTTTTTTTTTAAATGGCGCGCCCCCCCCCAAAATCCATACCAGACCCTTATTCGAACAAACAGCCATGACAGTCCAGGAAAGGGGGGGACGAGTGAGCGCCTCCCCTCCTTAACCATACCAGGCCGCTTGCTCTCAACAAGGGTGGGGCGACCCGGTGATGTCACGTGACATCAGAGGGGGCGGGGTCACCCATTTATGTCACTAGGTGGCCCCGCCCTTGCCTATATAGCAGGTGGGTGTCAAAGTCAAGAGATAGCAGTCGGCGGGACGACTCCTATCTAGGCGGAGCTTTTTTTTCTTCTATTTTTCGGGTCTTCGAGGGCGCCGTGATTGAAGATGAATGGACATTGTGGGACACTTTTTTTTTAAATAAAGGAAACTGTCTCCTGTCGTTTTAAATTTTTTGACACTTTTTTTGGTGAATGGGTAGGGGTACAATGTACCGGATACCCATTCACATGGGGAGCAGGATCTGGGGGCCCCCTTGTTAAAGGGGGCTTTCAGATTCCGATAAGCTCCCCGCCCGCAGACCTCCACAACCACCAGGCAAGGGTTGTGGGGATGAGGCCCTTGTCCCCATCAACATGGGGACAAGGTGCTTTGGGGGGACACGCTCGCTCGTCCCCTAATTTCCTGGCCTGCCATAGCTGCTTACTCGGATGAGGGGCTGGTATGGATTTTGGGGGGACCCCATGCCGAGTTCCCCTTAACCGCTTCCCGACCGCCTCATGTAGATATACGTCTACAGAATGGCACGGGCAGGCAAAACCACGTATATATACGTGGCCCTTTAATTGCCTGGCCGCGGGTCGCACGCACGCCGCCAGCGGCGTGCTCGCGACCCGGTCGGGAGCTCCGTGACCCTGGCCACGGGACCAGCGGACCCGATCGCCGCTGGTGTCCCGCGATCGGGTCACAGAGCTGAAGAACGGGGAGAGGTCTGTGTAAACAAACCTCTCCCCGCGCTTCCTACTCTGCCTGTCATTGATCGGCTGTTCCCGGTCATCGGGAAAGCCGATCAATGACGTCAGACGTCAGCCCCGCCCCCTAATGTAAAAAAACACACACACACACGTCACAGCCCATAACCCCTCCCCTCCCCCTAGTGGTTAACTCTTTCACTGCCAGTGTCATTTATAGAGGAATCAATGCATTTAAATAGCAATGATTGCTGTATAAATGACAATGGTCCCAAAAATGTCCGATGTGTCCGCCATAATGTCGCAGTCACAATAAAAATTGCTGATCGCCGCCATTACTAGTAAAAAAAAAAATATTAATAAAAATGCTATAAAACTTACCAAAAATATGTAGAAGAATACGTATCGGCCTAAACTGAGGGAAAAAAATGTTTTTTTATATATTTTTTGGGGATATTTATTATAGCAAAAAGCAAAAAATATTGCATTTTTTTCAAAATTGTCGCTCTATTTTTGTTTATAGCGCAAAAAATAAAAACCACAGGGGCGATCAAATACCACCAAAAGAAAGCTCTATTTGTGGGGAAAAAGGACGCCAATTTTGTTTGGGAGCAACGTCGCACGACCACGCAATTGTCAGTTAAAGCGACGCAGTGCCGAATCGCAAAAAGGGGCCTGGTCCTTTGGCTGCCAATTGGTCCGGGGCTGAAGTGGTTAAAATCCATACCAGACCAGACCCAAAGTGCCTGATTTTTATCTATATTGCTGGGATTCGGCAATACATTACAGCCGCAAGCAATTTTAAATGAAATTTTTTCCTTTGGAAATGTAATTTTGCTGCGGCACAGTAAAACACGTGAGAAAGATGCGCCATTTTACAGGCAGAATAAGGGGACCCCCATGCACGATAATATTTTGATTTTATTGTTTCACTTAAAGCATTTATTAAAATCACTGCTCCTGAAAAATGGCTGTTTTAAAAACTTTTTTTTGTATTGATACATGTCCCCTGGGGTATTACCCAGGCCCCCAAACACTTTTTATGACAATAACTTGCATATAAGCCTTTAAAATTAACACTTTTGATTTTTCATGTTCGTGTCCCATAGACTTTAACGGTGTTCGCATGTTCGCACAAATTTTTTGTCTGTTCGCATGTTCTGGGGGGGGGATGTTCGGCTCATCCCTAGTAATCAATCAGTTTCTAGGTTTTATTGGCAAAGCTTAAGGCCCCTTTCACACTGACACACTGATCAGGTCCTCCTGTCAGTTTTTCAGGCGGACCTGATCGAACACTCTATGCACCACTATAGAGCAGCGAATGTCAGTGGGAACACGTCCGCTGACATGTGTTAAATCCAGATGGATGGAAACCCTATTTTCCATCAGTCTGTTTTCATCTGATCTCCCATAGAGGAGAGTGGGGCTCTGATAGGTCCGTCTCTGCACAGTGAGCGGAGACTTTTCTGTCACCCGCCTGCTCAGCAGGGATCAGCGGATCGATCCCTCACTAAGCAAAAGGAGTCCGTCAGGCTTTCCGCCTGTGTGAAAAGACCCTTACCGAACAAGTTGAAAGCTGATTGGTTAATATGCACAGCTGCACTGTATTCTTTGTGAACAAGTTTTAGTAAATCTCCCCCATAGTCTACATGAAGTGTATAGAATGTACCCAGCCGTATGTCATCAATAGCAATAGGAAGTATTGACTGATTCATGATAATCTGTACATCATGTAAGTATTGCGTTTTAAACATCCAATTATAAACAATTTGTAGTGATGTGAACTGCAAACTCTGGACTTTGTCAGCACAGTGGTCCTTTTGAATGGGCTAGGGTGGAAAGCATCGCTGTGTTACACTATGTGATTTATTATTGCTCTGTGTCTTTAAGCTCTGTTCCCTTCTGTCTAGCTGAACTCTCTCTGCCACCGTAGTTCTGTATATTTCTCTCCCCTTCCTGTCTCTGATTCATTTGCTCAGTATACCACCTTGCTGTAATATCTTTCCATGTGGCTTACAACACCAACATTTTTCTACCTATGAATGTCCATCATTAAACGGAACATTCGAAAGGATTCATCATCTGTCTCTCTAATGTCCCATACACACGGTCGGATTTTCCGATGACTAGTTCCGTCGGATCATTTCCGTCGGAATTTGTCCGATGCTGGTGTTGCGTACACACGGTCGGACAACGTTGTCGGAATTTCCGGTCTTCAAGAACGTTGTGACGTAAGTCGTCTTCCACGAGACTAGAAAAGGGAAGTTCAGCACCACGTCCCGCACCCGTTGGGCTCCTTCTGCTGATTCCGTGTTTATCGCGAGTTAGTAGAAGTTTGGGGACTTACGATTCGCGCTTCTCAGTTTTCTGACTCAGATCGTTACTGCTCTTCAGTTTGTGCTTGTCGTGCGTATCTGTTTATTAGTGCGTGTAGTCAGTTTGCATTTGTTGGTCATTGCGGCCTATATCTTGATATAGGACGCTTTGATTTCCACTGCTTATTGTCTGCTCGTTTCTGGTATTCATTTCGTTCTTTCAGGCCTTGCTGTTTATCGGTGCTTTCTGTTTGTCCGTTCTGACCAGCCGACCGTTTGTGAGCGATGTTTCCCGTACGTACTCGTCGCCGAGTTCGTGCTGTACGTGGACTTGGTGTCGGGCTTTTAGCTTTGAGCCAAGACCCGTCCATGAACAGAGCGAGGAGGAGTATGTGGACCAAGAATTGGTTGCTTCAGCGTGATCAATTCTCGCACATGCCTTTGCTTCGTGAGATTCGGGAGAATAATCCTGATGATTTCAGGAACTTTCTCTGGATGACCCCGTTTTTCACCGTCTTTTGGCTTTGCTGACCCTTTTTATCAGCCGGCAGGATACCTGCATGAGACAAGCCATCACTCCGGAGCAGAGGCTTGTTGCCACGTTGAGGTACTTGGCGACAGCGAGAAGCATTCAGGATCTGAAGTTCTCCACAGGTATCTCTCCCCAGGCTCTGGGAATCATTATTCCAGAGACCTGTTCTGCCATAATCCAGGTCCTGCAGGAGGACTATATTAAGGTAACATTTCTCCTTTACTATTCCCTTCTATGTATGCTCTGTTTGCTAATGACTTACAGAGCATACATAGAAGGGAATAGTAAAGGAGAAATGTTACCTTAATATAGTCCTCCTGCAGGACCTCCTTCCCTAATTACCATGATTGCAATATGCTCTAATATGCTGTGCCCCTTTTCTCCTTCATGCATTTTTCCCTTCACTTACCTCCCCAGCATGCTCTTCTGGCCCAATAGACACCTATGGCCTAGTCACTTAAGCAATGTATTTTGTCTGCTGCATAGTATTGTTTTCCCCCAAACAACCCCTAAAATATGCACCAATGTTTGCTGTGTGTTTTACTTCATGCAGAGCCCCCTTTTTTTTTGGGGGGGGGTGCCAAACTCATTAGGAACCCCCTCCCCCAACTGCTCTGTCAGATGCTACCAATCCTCTATCTGCTGGCTTTGCCAAGGTCAATACACACTATATACCTACCTATTTATAGTGGTCATATTTAGGGATGAATTCAGCAAAGCATGTAGTGCAAGGGGCTGGCTCAATACTTTCCATTTGTTATTTTTTTGGTATTTCCCTCCTATTAGCTTGCTAGGTAATTGCAGAATGTCAAAATGTGCTTCCCTTTTTTTTGTTGGGGGGGATTAGGAAGGTTCTTTTATCTTTCCTGTGGGCTGCAATAGTGTTAAGTAAGGAGAGTCTGGCCAAACTAGCACACATTATTGAGCCATTTGGCAATCAATGAAGTGCAGAGGGTTACCTGTCCAATCCCCCCCCCAAACCCCTAGTTATTGTCAATGGCCCATCAGAAGTGGGGGGATTGATGGGGGTGAGTAATATGCTAGGGGGACCTTCTACTTTGGGGTGCAAATACTTTCAAGGTTACAATTTAAAAGTCTGATCTTGTTCCAAGATGTTAGTGTCTAATCTGCTTGCAATGTTTATGTGCAAAGTGACTCATTTTTTTTTCTTGTTTCACTCCACAGTTCCCTTCCACGCCACAGGAATGGCAGACTGTGGCCTCCCACTTTGCCAGCCGTTGGGACTTTCCTAACTGCGGAGGTGCAATTGATGGGAAACACGTCCGCATCGTCCCACCCCCCAACCCGGGGTCATACTATTATAATTACAAGGGGTTTAATAGTGTAGTGATGTTGGCGGTGGTGTCGGCGACATACGAGTTTTTGTATGTGGACGTGGGGATGAATGGCCGGATCTCGGATGGTGGTGCCATTGCGCACACGGAGTTCTACTGGCGTCTCCAGAGTGGCAGTCTGTGCTTGCCACCTCCAGAGGAGAATGCTGAAGGACTCCCCTTCGTCTTTGTCGCGGATGAAGCGTTTGCGCTGACCACCCATCTGATGAGGCCCTTCCCGATGAGGACCCTCACCTCAGACCAGAGGGTCTTCAATACCACGCTGCCGAGAGCCCGCAGAGTGGTGGAGAACCCCTTTGGGATCCTGGCCAGCCGCTTCCGCCTGTTTTTGACGGCTATATACAAGCTCAACCATATAGTTCTTTCCTGCTGCATATTGCACAACTTCCTCAAAAGACATAGCAGCAACTATGTGGTGCCCGTTGGCCCAGATGTGGACGGGCCTTCCAATGCCGACCTCACAGCCCTTCAAGCGGCACGTCCAGGGTTGCCCCCTCTAAATGCCCGCGAGGTCCGCGAGCAATATATGGACTACTTTGTGGGTAGGGGGGCCATTGCTCTGCCTGACGCTGTGTGAGAGGCATTTTTTATTAAATATATTTTTTAACCAGACCTATGATTTCTTGTCATTTCAGCTTATTTGTCTTTTAAATTTTGGCCCTTTATCTTCAACAGTGGGAATGCACTTTCTGGGCAAAAGGAGGTAACAGTCTCTTCTTCCCAAAAAGAATCTTCTCATGTTGTGTGTGTGATACCTAGCATGACAGAAATGTGTGTATTCCCAAAAATGGTGTGCTATGTGTTTTATTACAAAGCACCGTGGGTGTCATTTACATAAGCCAAATCCACTATGCACTACAAGTGCACTGCAAAAGTGCCCTGGAAAATACACTTGCAGTGCAAACTGGAATAGCCTTTAGTAAATAACACCCATTGCCCCCCAAATCCTTTACTTTTGCCATAAATAATGCTTTTGTGTTTTTAAATAAGGAAGCCACACATTTTTGAGATGTAAAAATTTTACTTACAACACATTCACAAGTGCCTTTCAAAACTTCTTGGCAAAACTGACAAGATCTTGGTTCTTTCAAACATTGTTTACTAACATTCCGCATTTGGTAAAACCAGGCATGGAGCAAAACATAACAGACTGAACATAGGAACTTGCAAAGTTCAACTTTCAAAAGTGAAGACAAGATCAGACATGACTATATGTTCAAAGTGTGTTTGATCTTGCCTTCATCACATGGGGTGTCACCCCTGGAAACTTTAAATTTAGAACATGCACACAATTTGGGTATCAAAATGGGCATTTGATGGTAAAACACATGCCTAGAATGTTCAAATGTGCAATTTCCCATCATGGGGATCAATGGACGTGTTTTGGGGGTGCAACCCCTTCACCTCACCCACTTTAGTAGTTAGTAAAGCGGTTGCACCCCCAAAACGTTGTCATTCATCCACCATGATGGGAGCTAGCACATGTTGACACAATGTGTGCATCTTCCAAATTTGCCACAGTTATTAAGTTTAAAATGTTGTCAGAAACAGCCACAAATGTGTGATAATTACTTTGTGCGTTTTCAGATTTTCCCTAAAACATCAATGATGTTCTTCAATTTTTGTTGAACATCATTGATGTTTTTCTTGATCTCATCTAGATCTCGATTGCACACCATTATCTCCCCAATGAGTTTCTTCTTCCACAACATCCACATCACCTAAAAACACAAAAAAAAGAAACAAAATGGCTATTGTAAAAGAGGCAGGCATACATTGATTACCTTACCAGTAGCTGTGTTCTCCCACACTCACCTGTTGTGGTGACAAGTTCTCCAAGTTCGATGATCTCTCCTTCCTCCTCCTCCTCCTCCTCCTCTGCTTCTGGTATTCCCCCTTCTTTGGGAGGTGTGGGTTTCTTGGTGTCCTCAGACGTCCCGAGTCTTCGCTCCCCTATGAGAATGTACAAAAGGAATATTTAGCACAAAAATCTATTGAGGGCAGAAATAGGAAATGTCAAACATTGCTTGGAAGTGAGGGACAATAGTTGTTTGTGGCCAGGTTCAAATGACAACAACATTAATGTAGTCACTTTGTAAAGGTGCTAAACTTACTACCTTTTTGGTTGAAGTTTGTCAGATGGAGACACCCCTATAGTATTCACTGGAGCACATGTGTGGAACAGCATAATAAAAAAGGGGTTTGGGTGTCCTAGCACTAGTGCTCTAGAGTCCAGATGGGTAAACAGCTACTGAGTGACCTCTCCTTTACATTGAAGAAATTTGCTTTACATTCTTGATGACATCTCTATTGAAAACAAACTTCCTTTCACTAAAAACTTCACCAAACATCGTATTATAAGTGGCCGAACGATCGAGGTTGAGTACGATCGAATGGACACACACGAACATGACAGTGGCAGAAAGATCGAGGTTGAGTACGATCGAATGCACAGACGAACATGAAAGTGGCCATTTTCAAATGTACAACCTTGAAAAAAAAAAAACACATGGAGCAGTATGCAAGCAAGAAAAAAAAACACAAAACACGACAACTACTTACTTTTTTTAAGAACTCGCTTGATCTTTCTGTACTGATCGGGCTCCCTCAGTTTCAGGTCTGACCAGCGTTTCCTCAGTTGTTCCTTGGATCATTGTACCCCAAAATTATTGTACAGCCTCCTCACAACTTTAGACATGATCTTGGCCTTTCTGACATTTGGGTTGAGGTAAGGCCCATACTTCCCATCATAGTCGCTCCTCTTCAATATGTCCAGCATCTCCAACATTTCTCCAAAAGACATATTGGAGGCCTTAAATTTAAGCCTCTGGGATCGGGACGTTTCTGCCTCCAGCCTTTCCTCGTCCTCCTCGTTGCTGTAATATTTAGGGCGCACCTGTTGTGTCCCCGCAATGTGCTCTCCCCACTGCGCCGTAAAGAGAAGGGGTGGGGAATAGACGAGAAAGATCGTCAGGGGCGGGCGGAGTTTCACGCATGCGCACTGTATATAAAACATCACATGCGTGTGTCGTAGCGACGATCTGTGAGCCGAGGGGAGAGAGAGCTGACGCACGAGACGATCGCTAGAACGAAGGTACAATTTGAACTTGGTACATAACTAGCCTAGACTGATTAGACCTTGAGGCTTATTTATGGAGAAGATTAGGAGAGTTTAGCCTGACATTATTTATAGTGTTTGGTGTGGTGTTGTGTCTTACAGAGAATATGGAGGGGTTCAATGATGTCAGTTTTCTCCCCCTCTTCATTGATAAGTATCGGGAATTGACCCTTTTATGGCAGGCAAAACACCCCGAATACAGCAACAAACCAAAGAGGTACGCAGCGATGAAGAAACTTCTTGAAGTTGTAAAGCCAAGGATCCCCACGGCAATTGTTGACAAGTTAAGAATTAAAATTGGCAGCCTGAGGAGTACGTATTTCAGGGAGCGCAATAAGGTCCTGAAGTCCCAAGCATCTGGAGCTGGAGCAGATGAGGTCTATGTCCCCAAGCTCTGGTACTATGACAGGCTCCATTTTCTCAAAGACCAGGCTGATGTCAGGGAGTCACTCTCGACTCTTCCTTCCACGCGTCCTTCCACGCAGGCCACCCCTGATGAGGCTTCCGAGGAGCAACCTGGGCCTTCCAGTCTGGAAGAGGTGGAGGAGCCCAGCTTGAGCCAGGTATAGTAGTTTTGTACACATTTTTGGGAAAAAGGAATGATGTTCACTTAATTCAGGATCCCCAATTGCTTAGTTCCTAACGTGTTTGATATATCAACGGACAGTAGTGTTGGAGACATTTGGGGCAAGAATATAAACTGCAGGGTTGAGAATTTTATGGTTTTCTATTTGTAAACATTTTGCAACAGTCAATAGATGAAAATTGTGTGTGTTTGATGAACAAATAACTCAAACTATGTCCCTTTTTCATACACAGGAAGACCTCAGCCAGGAGGTGGCTGTGGAATGTGGCAGTCAGGAGGAGGCAGGGGTTAGTGGCAGCCAAGAGGTGGGTAGTGGCAGCCAAGAGGTGGGTAGGCCTAGGAGCCTGACTGTCTCCCAAGTCCCTACAAAAGGGTGAGAAGGGGGGATGTGGGGGAGTCAGCGCTCCGGCTGATAAGAGAGGCTTCAGCCTCACTACATGCCACACCCACCTACGCGGAGGCCTTTGGCTCCTTGGTTGCCACTAAAATGAAGGATATAGAGGCGGGGCAACGCAGCATGTGTGAGGAGGTCATCCTCAAGGTACTAAATAAGGGGATGGGGGGGGGTGACCCCAATCACACATGTTTGCGATAGTGACCATGCTCCGCCTCCTCCTTCTGCCACACCACCAGCACCACAGCCACAGCGTGCAAGGAAGCGTGGAAGGAAGACCAGAGAGTGACGACCTGGATTCAGTCTGGTCTGAGAGAAGATGGAGCCTCACGTATGACCAGAGCCTGGGGACCTAGATGGCATCTGCTGCAGTTCCGGATGTTTTGGACTTCAGGACCAGATAGCACTCCCTTATTATTAAGATACGTACTCCTCAGGCCACCAATTTTTGAACCTTAAAAAATTATGTTTGCCGTGGGGGTCTAAGGCTTTGCTAATTCCCCAAGTTTCTCCATCGCTGCGTTCCTCTTTGGTTTGTTGCTGAGACCTAAATAAAGGTATTTTTGATTTCAAAAAATCATTGCCTATGTGTTTTACTTTTCTACAATGACAGTTTATTTGTGAGTAGGCAGGTACATTTCACAAATCATAAAGTCTAATTAACAAGGGGCACCACCAACAAACAACCTCCTAGTAAATTTAGGCAACAAATACAAATGATAATAATGTTGTTTTGCTAAGTTGAGACACACAACCCCCCTCAAAAAAAAAAAAATAATAATAAAGGAAATATGTATTCCAAAAAAAAAATAAAGAAATGACAAATCCTCCTAAAAATATAACAAACATTCTTTTACGATCTGACGAAAAATAAACATCTAGCCATTAAATCATGAAAAAGAATAAATAAATAAGTTTGTGAGAAGTGAGTGTGAATAGGAGCAGCTAAAACACGTCATTCTTCTTGCATTGTAAAGAAAAAGAGAATGCGCTGCATTAAAGACATTTTAACATTGCAGCGTGACGAATGTGCTGTGTCGATTAGGAACGGTAGTTTTACCTGAACGAGCGCTTCCGTCACAGAATTTCTTCTGAGCATGCGTGGCACTTTGTCCGTCGGACTAGGCTACACACGATCGGAATTTGTGTGATCGGACTTTGTTGTCGGAAAATTTGAGAGCAGGAGATAAAACTTTGTCCGTCGGAAAATCCGATGGAAAATGTCCGATGGTGCCTACACACGGTCGGAATTTCCGACAACATTGTCCGATAGGACATATTCCATCGGAAAATCCGACCGTGTGTATGGGGCTTTACAGTGAGTTATTCACTGAGTTAAGTTGTCTAAATTGATGCAAGGGATAAATAGAACACCAAGTCGTGTACGCCCTATATGAAGCTAGAGATAAAGTTTATGGTTTTGTAGTTGAGTCAGAACAAGCATGAATATTGGTTTTATATGTAAGTAGCTTTGATCTTTTAATAAAGTGTGAGTGATTTTATGGAATTACACTATTGGAGCCTTGTCTTTTTGCTTTATCCCATGTGAGTGAACCTGAGTTTGGAAGAGGGCATGGAGTACATGCCGATTTATAATATGAGAGGCATGATGTTCTGGTAAGTCTCAGACTGTCGGAAGTGGTGGAGCACTTCATGCGAAACGCATGTGAAACTCAGAGATGGTTATAGCATCTTCACTGGAGCGGATTGTGGATGATCGTTCCATGGTTTTTGTTTTATTGCACTTTCTTCACCTCGCTCTGGGGGAAGGTACTTAAGCAGCCCACTCACCTGTGTTCTTTGTCGGTTCCAGTGCACAATACTACACATCACTAGGCCGACTCTCCCCAGCTCACTTCATGTTCGTGAGTCTGTGCGTTTGATTACAAGTGTGTTGCGGCTTCTCCATTCGTGGTCTTCGTCGGCGGTTCTCGCTGCAGGTAGGATTCAAACCTTTTTCGTATCATATGCAATGTTACGATTCAGTTTCCTATTCCGCATCCCTGTACTTAGCTGCCTCCCAGTGGTTGTCGGTCGTGTCCCGACATCATTCAGCACAGGCATAGTAGATTCGTAGGTTCCCTCTGTCTTGTTTGTCATCCCATCCACAAACAATTTGTTCATAGATCCAAGCCTCCGAGCCGCTGTCGGCCGTTGTCCGATATCACTCGACACAGGCTTCGCTGGTTATAGGATTCACTGTCTATGGTGTCGCCGCTTCATACATTTGGAGATTAGCATGTATTGATGGCACAGGTTCTGTGGCGAACAAGAAAAGAAAGAGACAAACAAAAAATAAATAAAAAAAAGACAAAAAAAAGAACAAAAAAAAATATATATATAATAATAATATATGTATATACAGTGCTTTGCAAAAGTATTCACCCCCCTTGGTATTTTTCGTATTCACCCCCCTAAAGCCAATACTTTGTAGAGCCACCTTTTGCGGCTATCACAGCTCCAAGTCGATTTGGATAAGTCTCTATGAGCTTGCCACATGTTGGGATTTTTGCCCATTCCTCCTTGCAAAACTGCTCCAGCTCCTTCAAGTTGGATGGTTTGCGCTTGTGAACAGCAATCTTTAAGTCTGACCACAGATCTTCTATTGGATTGAGGTCTGGGCTTTGACTAGGCAATTCTAGCACATTTACATGTTTCCCCTTAAACCACTCAAGTGTTGCTTTAGCAGTGTGTTTGGGGTCATTGTCCTGCTAGAAGGTGAACCTCCGTCCTAGCCTCAAATCACACACAGAGTGGTACAGGTTGTGCTCAAGAATATCCCTGTATTTAGCACCATCCATCTTTCCCTCAACTCTGACCAGTTTCCCAGTCCCGACTGCTGTTGGTGTTCTTTGGGTGATGTGATGTGTTGGGTTTGCACTAGACATAGCGTTTTCTTTGATGGCCAAAAAATACAATTTTAGTCTCATCAGACCAGAGCACCTTCTTTCATACATTTTGGGAGTCTCCCACATGCCTTTTTGCAAACTCAAAACATGGCATTTAGTTTTTTGCTGAAAGTAATGGCTTTCTTCTGGCCACTCTGCCATAAACCCAACTCTATGGAGCGTACAGCTTATTGTCGTCCTATGTACAGATACTCCAGTCTCTGCTGTGGAACTCTGCAGCTCCTTCAGGGTTACATTAGGTGTCTGTGCTGCCTCTCTGTTTAATGCCCTCTTTGCCCGGTCCGTGAGTTTTGGTGTGCGTCCGTCTCTTGGCAGGTTTGGTGTTGTGCCATGTTCTTTCCATTTGGTTATGATAGATTTGATGGTGCCCCTAGGGATCATCAAAGATTTGGATATTTTTTTATAACCTAACCCTGACTTGTACTTCTCAACAACATTGTTCCTTACTTGTTTGGAGAGTCCCTTGGTCTTCATGGCAGTGTTTGGTTAGTGATGACTCTTGCTTAGGTGTTGCAGCCTCTGGGGCCTTTCAAAAAAGTGTGTATATGTAATGACAGATCATGTGACACTTAGATTGCACACAGGTGGACATCATTTCACTAATTATGTGACGGTAATTGGTTTCACCAGAGCTTTTTATGGGCTTCATAACAAAGGGGGTGAATACATACGCACATGCCAATTATCAGTTTCTTTTTTCTGAAAAATAGTTTCATGTATATATTTTTCTAATTTTACTTCACCAACTTAGACTATTGTGTTCTGATCCATAACATATAATTCAGATTAAAAAACATTGAACTAAAGGCTGTAATGTAACAAAATAGGTAAAAAGCCGGGGGGTGAATACTTTTGCAATGCACTGTATATGTCACCACAAGCTTCTGCAGCTCTATAATAAAATATTTACAAAAATGTGAGGGGTGTACTCACTTTTGTGAGATACTGTATATTTCAGCTCCTCCCTGCTTCCTGTGCTCAGAAAAACCCTGCCTGATGGGACAGCAGTGATTGGGAAAGTGAACCGTCACCAGGTGCTGGGTTCTCCCCCGTTAAAGGGGTTGTAAAACCTTGTGTTTTTTTCACCTTAACGCATCCCATGCATTAAGGTGAAAAAACACCTGGCAGCGACCGGCCCCCCAGCTGGTCACTTTTTTACTTACCTGAGCCCTGGAACTTGACCCGGCGAGGACGCGCTGACTCTCTGCCCAGGGTTCTCGGCTCTTGATTGGATAGATTGATAGCAGCGCAGCCATTGGCTCCCGCTGCTGTCAATCAAATTCAATGATGCGGGCGCAGGGGGCGTGGCCGTGTCATACCATTCGGCGGCTATGGGCGCCGAATGCTAGACTCCGGAGAGCGCCCGCAAGGTAACCCCCTCGAGAGAGCTATTCTCCTAGGGGGTTATCTGGTGTGGGGAGGAGCCCCAAGAGCTGACGGGGACCCAGAAGACGAGGTTCGGGGCCACTCTGCGCAAAACGAGCTGCACAGTGGAGGAAAGTATGATATGTTTGTTATTTAAAAAAAAAAAAAACCCTTACAATCACTTTAAGTCTGGTGTGCGGGCCAACAGCAGTGAGCAAAAGAGCAAGCAGCATCTATCTAAGCCCCAGTAACTGGAGAGGACTTTGCTACAGTCCATGTGCAGAGCCTGTCCATGCAGTGGGGTGGCCCTATCTTCAGCCACCAGAACCTCCTGACTGAAGACAACAGCAGCAGTGCCAGTATGAAGCCTGTGCCAGTCACATATCCACCCAGCCAGGAGCTTTCCAGAACCTCCCTTCATAAGGTGGACATGTGAGCACTAATGTCTTCTCTCTCTTTCAGAAGTTGAACTGAACTCATGAACTCTACTGCCATCTAGTGGCCATTTGTAGAATTGTTATCATTTCTTCTGTTATATCAATGTTCTATACTGCACCACCTTGCTCAAATGATATCCCCTACGCAATGTTATGTTGACCTTCATTGTTTAGTAAAGTAGAAATTGCATATCACCACTGGTCTGATCATTTGGCTGATACCATTACACAACAGTTCTCTCTCAAATATGCGTCCGTTGACTTAGCTATACAGTCCATCATTAGCGTAGGCACAGGTACATGGCGGACATTTCAGATGCTTTTAAGTTCTTACCCATTGAACCTTCCTTGTGGCAGTGGCACGGCATCATATGGAGATATTCATACTACGTTGCTACCAAACTGACCTTCGGCTCAAAGAGCAGTCCATGGCTCTTCGATACATTCACTCAGTCCCTCACCTGGATCCTAACTCACCAGGGGCAGTGCCAGAAAGTCATCCATTACCTAGACGACTTCTTGCTGATCGAACGGCCCAATGAGCCCCCCTCAGATTTAGACGGCTCAACGTGCCCATAGCGTAAGGCCCCGCGCAGTCCATCACCTTCCTAGGAATCACCCTTGACACCTGCTCTATGCAGGCCAACCTACCCCCTAACAAGCTATCCTGGAATAGGGCGGTCATTCATGCCTCCACCACCTCACGAAGTTGCACTAAGAAACAGCTGCAGTCCCTGTTAGGCATGCTGAACTTTGCTATGAGGATTGTCCCTCAGGAGCGTTCCCTTATTTCTCGTCTCCTGGTCTTCCTTTCCCACGCACAGGACCCCGATCAAACCATCAGGCTAGACCAGGCAGCTGCTGCAGATCTAGCAATGTGGGACAACTTCCTTAAGAACTGGAACAGCGTATCCATGTTCATCCCAGCAGCTTCAGCCTCCTCACCTCACATAGTAACAGATGCAGCAGCCTCCACAGACTTCGCTGCCATTTTTGACATCCATTAGTTTGCAGGTCCATGGTCGCAGGAAATCCTCCTGGTCCCTGGTTTCAGTCAGACGTTCTCATTGTTCGAGCTTTACCCTATCGTTGCCGCAGCTCAGGTCTGGGGACACACCTGGGCGGGGCAGACCGTGGTCTTCTCCACTGACAACTTAGCCACGGCTGAGATTGTCAACAAAGGCAGGCCCAAGTCCCTGGCCATCATGTCCTTCCTACGCAGGCTGGTGCAATATCCCTTCACTACAATTTAAATGTGCACTGTACTTACATACCTGCAATCTCGCAGCAAACTCACTGTCCCTGCCTCAATTTTCCTTTGTATTTTCTTACAAAGACCCGGAGTCGACCCAACCTCATTTTCTATCCCACCTTGGTTGCAGCTAACGATGGGCTAAGAGACCACCTTCAAACCGGTCACTGTCACCCAAAACGCTAAAGGCCTGCCACATGCCCCAGGACGGGCACAGGGCACATCAAGCGCGTCCTGGTCTTCATGTCTTACTGCCACACTCATCTGAGCCTGTTCCACGACACTGTCAGAGTGTACCTAGCTGGCATCATCTCCCCACAAGCCCCTGGGAAACCCTCGTTGTTCACAACCCATGCAGTCAAAGCCTTGCTGCATTGCATCCAGAAACATCAGCCCATAGCCAGTAGGAAACGCTTGCCCATATCAAGTTCCACATTCTGGGACATGTCAGCCATCCTGTCACAGTCCCATTTTGGGTTGCTGCCCAGCCTGGTCATCCAAGCAGCTATCTACCTTGTGTCCTACGGCCTGACTTACAGTGGCCCCGGTTACCAGGTGCTACTCAGGTGCCATCTGGCAAGACCATTTTGTCCTACATTTGGCAGTGTCCAAAACTCATCAGTCCTGCACGGGGTCGACATCAAATTCTTCCAGACCCACAACAAATGGTGTCCAGTAGCAGTTCTGGACCAGTTGTATCACACCTGCCTAGCTCCAGCCCATTGTTGCCTTTTTCTTCCAGCCCACTAACAGCTAGCCAGTTCATCAGACATGTTTGGCTAATCTAGGCCTTAACCCTAACCAGTTTTCCATGCTCTCCTTCCAGATCGGAGCAGCTTTTGGGGGGGGGGGGTCATGTCATCAGAAGTTTAGGCAGATGGAAATCCGCCTGCTTTACCCGGTACATTGCGAATCCCCAGGTGGTGATGTTGCAAGCCTTCCACAAGCTTGCCCAATAAATGTAAAGTATAACAATAAAACACCTTTCCCTATCCTGGTATTTTTGCCCCCTTTTTGGTGTACCGACCAGCTGACCAGGGCACACTTCAGTTCTATGGTATGTTGTGAGTCTTATGGCATCTTTATGTGGTTTCACGTATATCTCGTTTGGAGGGCTCAGACCATAAATTAGAATTCCAGTATGGAGGCCTGAATTTATAGGAGGAGCCCGGGGGGTGGGTATTTAAGCAACCACTCACCTGTGTTCCTTGTCGGGTCCAGTGCGTGATACCCTTCCTCCCACCCCCTTTACAGGACACTTCCTTCACATCCCTCTTCTACAATAAACCATTACTTATCTTGAGTATGCCCCCTTTTTGGCGTACTGACAAGCTGACCAGGGCACACCTCAGATCAGTGGCGTAACTTGAACCCTCAGGGCCCCGATGCAAGAAACCATGGAGGGCCCCCCCCCCCCCGACCTCCGAGCCCGATGTTGGAACACCAGGGCCCAGTCACAGGTGGGTGGCTGCATATAAAGGAACCAATTTCTTCATTTTTATATAAAAACACACACACTATATATATATATATAAACCAGTGACAGCTGGTGCTCAAAATTTTTAGGGAGGCGCAAGCAAACTGAAAAATTCAGAAATAAAAACATCAGTTGCAGCCACTGTACCATCAAACGCCACCACTGTACCATCAAATGTCGCCACTGTGCCCATCAAATGCTGCCACTGTGCCCATCAAATGCTGCCACTGTGCCCATCAATTGCAGCCACTTTACCATCAAACGCCACCACTGTACCATCAAATGTCGCCACTGTGCCCATCAATTGCAGCCACTGTACCATCAAATGCCACCACTGTACCATCAAATGTCGCCACTGTGCCCATGAAATGCTGCCACTGTGCCCATCAAACTCTGCCGCTGTGCCATCAAATGCCGCCAGTGTGCCCATCAAATGCCACCGGTGTAACCATCAAATGCTGCCGGTGTGCCCATTAAATGCTGCCGGTGTGCCAAATGCTGCCACTGTGAATCCCCACCGCCCGCTCGCACACCCACACACATGCATGCACACCCACACACATATGCATGCACACCCCCACACACACATGCATGCATACACCCCCACACACATTCATGCACCCCCCCCACACACACACACACATGCATGCATGCACCCCCCCACACACACATGCATGCATGCACACCCCACACACATGCTCCCCCCCACACACACACACATGCATGCATGCATGCACACCCCCACACACACATGCATGCATGCATGCACACCCACACACACATGCACCCCCCCACACACATGCATGCATGCATGCACACCCCCCCACACATGCACACCCCCCCACACACACATTAACACACATACAGTAGATAGTCTTATAAAAAAAAAAACGTCAGACATTTACCTACCTTCTTCCTGCTGGGTACTGCACTATAGGGGGAGACAAAGAGCACAGCACAGAACACACTGCTTTCACTTTAGGTATGTGAGGACGCAGTGCCGAATACAGTTCGGCTGACGATCGGGGAGCTCCTCTCAGCCTCCCCTCCTATCAAATAGTACAGGGGGACCTCAAGGGCCCCCTGCAGCAAGGGGCCTGGTCGCCATGGCGATCTCGGCGACCCCTATAATTTCGCCACTGCCTCAGATCTATGTTATGTTGTGAGTCTTGTGGCATTTTTATGTGGTTTCACGTCTATCTCGGTTGGAGGGCTCCGACTATATATACAGTATATATATATATATATATATATATAGAAAAATTTAAAAAGTTGCGCTTAAAAAATTACATAAATCAATCGTGCTATTATGATGATAAACTATGCTTTTTGGAATAAACATGTAAAAAATGTGCTGTAAGTACACAAAATATACCAACAAAAATTAATGCCAACAAAACATCACCCCATAAGTGAAAAGTGCGATGTGGGTATAAATAGTATATATTGTTGTCCAAAAAGGAACCTGAAAAAAAGAAAAACGTTCAACCAAAGGTGATTCTGAGGTTGTTCAACGAAAATCCAATATATGAATTGATGCAGTCCATAAAGGTAAGTGACAAGCAGACAAGTAAAGTGACTGTGTTGTTTCAAAAAGATTCCACCACCGCTAAGAATGCTCCCTCACCAGCTCCCAGATTAGTGAAAACGTGTGGCTATTGCCCAGCCAGGGCCTTTTCCTCTCGGTTCGTCTGCTGTACAGAGGGAGGCATCCACTGCTGTGTCAGAAACTCCGGTCGGAAAACTCCAATGTGAAAAACACTTGCTTCCGGTATCTCTCAATGTGCACGGTGGGGACTCGGGCATAAGAAATAAAAAGAATGCCAAGAAGGGGAGATCATAGATAAAACCCGCTTGGGAAGTTTATTAAATAAAAAGCACTCAAATGTGCATAGATAAATAAAAAGAAACGTATGGATACAAAGTAAAAAATGCGGCCGGCCGGCTGCAACACTGAGCGTCCGTACCTCGTACGGAAACGCTCCACTCGCGGTGACGTCAGCACGTCGCTCCTCCGACGTTTCGTCACGATGCGGACGTAATCATGGGAATATATATATATATATATATATATATATATATATATATATATATATATATATTACATATACACTTCACATACACACACACATTTTCTTGAACTTTCAAATAAATTCTATTTTGCAGTTCACCACAGTATTCGGGAGGGCCGCATTAACCATAGCATGCCTCACCATTATTTAGAACATCATATCAACAAACCCTCAGGTACCCATTTTCAAGTAATAGACAAATTCGTCCCACATTGGTGGGGCGATTCTTGCCTACGAGCGGTATCCCATCTTGAAACTTATTGGATACATGAATTAAGGTCCTACTCGCCGTTCAGTTTGAACATAGATTGGGACATTAATTGTTTCATTAATAAAGCTTAATATATTTTTTTGTGTTCAGCCTGTTATACTTTTAGGTACAATTTTATGTATTATTATTCATTTATTACTTGGATTTCATTCAAACATGTATAGTTGTTTAGATGTATTGATAAGATGTTTATGATACATACGTATATGCCATAGATAATATTACATGTTGTTTTTTTTTGACAAATTTTTTAACCTTTATCCATGGCATTGCAAATTTTATTTCCGCACTTTTGCTTTTTTTCCACAGAGAGACCTGTTGGGGCTTCTAGGTGGTAATCTAGAGCACATTCTATTCATGGACATCCTCACACCTCGCACTATCACGTTTAGGACACCCAGGCTGTTTGGATGTAATCGCATACCATACCATGTGGCTGACCCAGTTATTCGGGTGAGGTCACGTGGTGGATTATGGGAGTGATCCACCCGGCCCCCTTTGGGTGGTGGTACCGGCGCCATATTTCTGGCGGGGCTTGAGCCACTCTTGGGCCAGGTGTGGAGTGCTTAGGATAGACGTCATTGTGCCGTGACTATCTAAAGGCTTACGTGACTCAAGACAAGTCATATGTCAGGTCCCGTTACATGCACAGAGGGTCACGTGTTTCTTTGGCGTCTTTGGTGAAAAGGTGCGCTTTTATGCTAACCACTTCCGGGTTTAGGTGTCACAGGTACAATCATCCCCATGTTCTCTTGTATGTGGAACCATGCTCTAGTATATCCCACAACCAGATAGGGATCCCAGGTGAGTGGCTACCTCTTCCGGTTCACATACCGAGGGTGGAGCCAACTTTTTTCATGTCACTTATTGTGACAGACCTAGCACAGGCTTTTTGAGAGGACTAAATACGAGCCTCCTGCCAAACGATTATGGGCCCTGGATTTTAAGGGGCACAGGGTGAAGGAGAACTCCAGTCAGATTCAATGCTGTATATATGTGTATATATATAATGTGTGTGGTCTCATGCTGTTGGGACATACACTCTCAGATGCTAGTGTCATGAACTCAAGATGTTAATTGAGTTAGCTGATCCCATTGTCCTCAGCACAATGCAGGAGACGCTCCGTCTGTTACTGGTGGTCTCCTGCTATTGTGATGAAATGTTGTGTGGTTGTAATTATGATAATTTATAATCAACTGTGTTTATCTCGGTGACAACAAGTCTGGAAGTCTGGCCTGTAGTGAAATCCTGAGTCACATCGGCTGCTTAAAGGAATTAGCTAATTAGTTTATGTTAAGTTGTTACAGGTGTATTGTTAGAGTAATATGAGAGAGGGAGGGGGGACCTCCTCTTCTACTCTGTATAAATGTGAGCTTGGCTTTGTAATAAAACACAGTCCATGTTGAGCAACTAAAGCAAGTGTAGTCTCGTTTAGTGCTTGGGAGCGGTTGGAATATCTGATATCTATATCCAGACTTGAAGGAAGTTATATATGACGAACGCACTCCAGAGGAGTGTAGGGATGTTCCGTCACATTGGTGGCAGCAGTGGGATGCTTCCTGCAGTCTGGGACATCCAAACCTCCACCTGGATCCAAGGTCCGGATAGCAGGAGAGGAGGAGAGGTACAGATACCAGCCGCCATGGAAGAGGAATTCAGGAGGAGGTTGCGAGAGATGCAGCTACAGCACAGAGGACCAGTATCAGAGCAGGTCCTGCTGGGATGGTTTGATTCTATTCGCTGCGAACTCTGGAAGGAAGCGCTAGCCCGTGAGCGGCGTCACCAGGGAAAAGTTCTCCCCTCCAACCAGGAAAGGTACTGGTCGCAGTATGGATTGCGGGTGCTGTTTTTGGGAGAGAAACCGCACAAGGAGCAGACAGCTGAATTAAGCAGGCTGATCTGGGCAGAGATGAAGCTGGATGAGAGTTACAGAGCCCTCCGGTGGCATGTATCCCAAGCATGCCCTTGGATAGCAGATGACAGCCCAACGGAAGGCTTAAGCTACGGCGGCCTGGGACTGTTGTATGTGAAGCTGACAGGAGGCTCTAACTTTGGGAGTGATTTGGAGTGGCGGTTGGATGAAATCATGGATTTCAGAAAAGGGCTACTGAACATCTCGGAAGTGCACTGGGCACTTGAAGATTTGGAGTTTCTGGCCGATCAGGAATGGGAGCTGGAGATCGCCTACAGACGGCTGCTAGACTCTGCTCAGTGCCAGGGCTGGGCTCGGTTGGAGGGCTCTGTAACTCTCATCCAGCTTCATCTCTGCCCAGATCAGCCTGCTTAATTCAGCTGTCTGCTCCTTGTGCGGTTTCTCTCCGAAGAGACTGGAGTTCTCCTTCACCCTGTGCCCCTTAAAATCCAGGGCCCATAATCGTTTGGCAGGAGGCTCGTATTTAGTCCTCTCAAAAAGCCTGTGTCCCGGCTAGGTCTGTCACACTTATCTATTATGATACATATATAATGTGAGCAATGTGGGGGAGCAATGCTATGCCCCAGTTGACGAAACGCGCTGTCTCACCTCGCTTGCTTCCCACATTGCTTTTTATAATTTTTTTTAACTTGCGATCACCAGTATTTTTTTACTCATCTGCCATGATGTATTGTACTTTTAAATAAAAACCTCTGTTTTTGACCTGCACCATATGGAGCTTCTCCATTTTTATCTCCACCTCGGTTTTGATTGAGCCTATCTTCGACACACCATTGACCTCCAGACAGCTGTCCTATTGGGTGGAGGTTCCATGCTTCTTTGAGAGCCATTTATATTGAGGAACTCCGGCTGGATTACTACCATCAAGGAGTGGGACCATGCCATGTGGAGTGACCTCCTTCCTGTAAACTCTTTTCCCTGAGGCATTCGGGCCTATACAAGCCTAATTGTAAAGTTGCGCTATGTGATTAATAGTCTCAGTGCATTTAAAACTGAGTACCTAATACTCAGTATAGTCTTACTAATAAGCTGAAAAAAACTAAGTGACACACAGATTATACAAAAAAAAATAATAATTAAGTGAAATGAAAATCTTAATCCCAATATGACTGACAAGGGACTAAACCAGGGACCAATCGGAATCCTTAATTAAAAAGTTCGTATTCAAGTCCATAAATATAGTATGGCACGATTTATTATTTCAGTTTATTACTGTCATATTATTGTATTTAGCGCTACACTTTTGATTTTAACATTTTGTTTGGACTTTGTTCGTTTTAGTGTTAGCAGCTTTTGTATCACATCTGGGTTTAGCGCAGTCATTTCTCCAATTTTTCAATGAATGTAATGTATACCAATAAAACAGCTTTCCCTATCCTGGTATTTTTGCTCCCTTTTTGGTGTACTGACCAGCTGACCAGGGCACACCTCAGGACTATGGTATGTTGTGAGTCTTGTGGCGTCTTTATGTGGTTTCACGTCTATCTCTGTTGGAGCGCTCAGACCATAAATTAGAAGGCCAGTTTGGTGGCCTGAATTTATGGGAGGAGCCCAGGGGGGGGTATTTAAGCAGCCCACTCAACTTTGTTCCTTGTCGGATTCCAGTGCGCGATACCCTTCCTCCCATCCCCTTTACAGGGCACTTCCTTCACATCCCTCTTCTACAATAAACCATTACTTATCTTGGGTATGCCCCCTTTTTGGCGAACTCAAGTCCATCCAGTTCAACCACACACAAAAAAAATTAAATAATATCATACAATCCCATATACCCAATTCTATACCCACAGTTGATCCAGAGGCGAAAAACCCCAGCAGAGCATGATTTGCTAAAGCAGAGGATTTTCCCTTGGATGAACTTTACCTATAAATGTTAGTACCCAGTTATATTCTGTACATTTAGGAAATAATCCAGGCCTTTCTTAAAGCAATCTACTGAGCTGGCCAGAACCACCTCTGCAGGGAGTCTATTCCACATGTTCACAGCTCTTACTGTGAAGAAACCTTTCCGTATTTGGAAATGAAATCTCTTTTCCTCCAGACGTAAAGAATGCCCCCTTGTCCTCTTTGTAAAGTGTATAACTCAACACCAAGTTCACTATATGGACCCCTTATATATTTGTACATGTTGATCATATCCCCCCTTAATCTCCTCTTATCAAGGGTGAATAAATTCAGTTCCTCTAACCTTTCCTCATAGCTGAGCTCCTCCATGCCTCTTATCAGTTTGGTTGCCCTTCTGTGCACTTTCTCCAGTTCCCCAATATCCTTTTTGAGAACCGGTTTCCAAAACTGAACTGCATATTCCAGATCAGTGTTTCTCAACTCCAGGCCTCAAGGCGCCCCAAAAGGTCATGTTTTTAGGATTACCATTATTTTGCACAGGTAATTTGATCAGTTTCACCACCTTAGTAGTTACCACAGCCGTTTCATCTGAGGGAAATCCTGAAAACATGACCTGTTGGGGCGCCTTGAGGACTGGAGTTGAGAAACACTGTTCCAGATGAGGTCTTACTAATGATTTGAACAGGGGCAAAATGATATCTCTCTCTCTGGAGTCCATACCTCTCTTAATGCAAGAAAGGACTTTGCTCGCTTTGGAAACTGCAGCTTGGCATTGCTATTATTGAGCTTATGATCTACCAAAACCCCCGGATCCTTCTCCACTATGGATCCCCCCAGTTTTACTCCCCCTAGTATATGGTTATAATTGTATGTTTAAATTACATTATTGTATTTATTGTGAAAGCAGTGAAACTTATTTTTAAATTTGTGGATTTTTTTATTACTTTACAGTGCGGAGTGATAGTGATTTATCTAATTTATTTGCTATGTATGTATTGTGTCTCAAATGAATACAATTGAAACACTCGTTTAGCGCTGGAGACAACACTATAGCATGTGATTTCGTTACTGTAATATTTTTTCAGCCTTTTTAACAAATCAAGGATTTTATGTTATGACACTCCTCTTGTCTCTCTCTGTGGTCTCCATTGTATGAGAGGTTTACTATAGAGGATTGCAATAATGGCAGATGGTGGAAACTCCTTTGGGAATAAAGCGCATTTTGACCCACTTTTATTTATAGAGGGTCAAAAATATCTGGTGAGTTCTCATATAGCTGGATGTGTACTCACGGAGATGGGATCTGGATACCACATTTGAAGAAATGCAAAGTGGTGTAAAGCATAACAGGAATGGGAGCTTTAAGCAGTGGACTGTTTTGATTGTAGTGCAGCACAGAGCACTTACAGTGGATTAATGTGAAACACCAGAGGCATATTTTTATTATTTGTGGAGCACTCAACACTTTTGAAATTACCACATACAGAGCACTTAAGAACATTATTTGTGGAGCATTAGAGACCTATGAAATTATTGTATGTGGATCACCTAAGATTTTTTAAGCACGGTCACTTTAATGCTTGGTAATTTTATGTATATACCGCTGTATATCTATGTTTATGATTTATTGACACCATGGAGTGTTTTGCTATGGTAGCTTTGTTAGTTCTTTATATGTGTATACTAAACGCAAGTATATAATTATTGTATATAGCAAAAAAGTTAGTACATCAGCAAGAATGTGGGCAGCCACAGCAAAATACTGGCCAAATACTATCTGCCAATCAAGGCAGATTGCTGCTAAAGTACCTGAAAAAAGCCTTTTTTATAGATCGTATGCAAGCCAAACTAGCTGCCCTGGTTCACATTGCAGTGATTTGGCATGCGATTTCACATGTCAAATCGCATGCCAAACTTGGCAGCTATTGCCGGCCATGGCAACCGTTCGAATCGGTGCGATGCTGACTTTGTGGCGCCACATCGATTCCCAAAAGTCACTTCTGTACTATTTTTGGCGACTTTGGGGTGCGATTTCAATAGACATCTGTGCAAAAACCCGCACAGATGTCTCTGAAATCGCCCCTGAAGTCGGAACGACAGGCAGGAATGAAATCGTGCGAGTTCACCCATATTTCCTGGGCACTGCTCTCCCACCTGCAGGTGTGGGAATCTCATGGTGGATGTAGCCGGGTAAAGGGAAAGGGGACCAGCGAAAATCTGTTCTCTGATCTGCCCTATCTAGTCAGAAACCAGAAACAACGTGCATTACCTTCTGAGTTCAACTGTCACTTTCCTGGCCCTTGTGGCCAGGGAAGAGGCTAATGAAGTGCTATCTGCATTCTATTAGCTTCAATTGACCTCTGAGGTCTCAATAAAGAGGACCTGTCACACAAATTGTATGACATAGGGGACTTTTTGTCTCTTATGTGATTTATATAGGGTTTTAGTAAAAAAAATATTAAAGTTACACCCAAGCACTTAAACTCACCTCCAAAACAATTTTGAGCCTACCTCCACGCATACAAACATAAACACACATGTCAGGTCACCTACGTACAATAGAATAAGCTGCGTTACACGTGTTACATACGTTATATGCACCAGACTGAGAGCAATAGTTGTAGAGCCATAATTCACAGTCAACTATAAACAGATGTCCAGCAGGGGCTTTTTAACCACTTAAGCCCCGGACCAATTTGCAGCCAAAGGACCAGGACCCTTTTTGCGATTCGGCACTGCGTCACTTTAACTGACAATTGCGCGGTCATGCAACGTGGCTCCAAAACAAAATTGACGTCTTTTTTTCCCCCACAAATAGAGCTTTCTTTTGGTGGTATTTGATCGCCCCTGCGGTTTTTATTTTTTGCGCTATAAACAAAAATAGAGCGACAATTTTGAAAAAAATGCAATATTTTTTACTTTTTGCTATAATAAATACCCCAAAAAATATATAAAAAAAAACATTTATTTTCTTCAGTTTAGGCCGATACGTATTCTTCTACATATTTTTGGTAAAAAAAATCGCAATTAGCGATTATTGATTGGTTTGCGCAAAAGTTATAGCGTTTACAAAATTGGGGATAGTTTTATAGCATTTTTATTAATATTTTTTTTTACTAGTAATGGCGGCGATCAGCGATTTTTATTGTGACTGCGACATTATGGCGGACACATCGGACATTTTTGACACATTTTTGGGACCATTGTCATTTATATAGAAATCAGTGCTATTTAAATGCATTGATTCCTGTGTAAATGACACTGGCAGTGAAGGAGTTAACCACTAGGGGGCAGGGAGGGGTTAAGTGTGTGTGTGTGTTTTTTTTTTACTGTAGGGGGGCATGGCTTTGGGTCTGACATCACTGATCGGCTTTCCCGATGACAGGGAACAGCCGATCAGTGTCAGTTGCACTAGGAAGCACGGGGAGAGGTTTGTTTACACAGACCCCTCCCCGTTTTTCAGCTCTGTGACCCGATCGTGGGATACCAGCGGCAATCGGGTCCGCTGGTCCACGGTCATGGAGCTCAGAACCAGGTCGCGAGTGCGCCGCCGACGTTGCGCGCGCGACCCACGGCTGGGCTCTTAAAGGGCTACGTACAGGTACGTGGTTGTGCCCAGCCGTGCCATTCTGCCGACGAATATCGCCGTGAGGCGGTCCTTAAGTGGTTAAAGAGTTGCCTATGTAAGGTTTAGGGAGCACATAATTTAAAGGCTTGACATGTTGGGTATCTTTTTACTTGAAGCAACTTACTATACTTATATATTTTATGATAAAATTGGTAAGATATTGTGTTTGTGTGCCCTTAAATTAGCTTTACCCTACGTTCACACCTATGCATTTTTTGTGCGTTTTGCAGTAACGCACTATAGTCAATTTAACATCGCTTCCTATGGTACATGTTCACATCTATGCGTTTTGCAGCCAGTGCGTTTTTGGAAATGGTAGGGAACTTTTTCCCTCACGTATTGCGTGTAATAGACTTCAATGGAGTCACACCAGAAACGCAAGTGTCACGTTTGAATTCCGATTTTTGATGCGTTTTCCATTTTGTGTTTTTTTTTCTCTTTAAAAACACTGTATGTAGATGGTTGCCAAGGAGCGGGCTGGGAAGCCGGCCGCCACGTCCTTAACAACCGATGAGTCATTAGCTGTCAGCGGGTTTCCACCACCGATGTCGCCTTCCTCTGGTCTTCTTGTGCTGTTTTCTCCCTCGGGGGATGTCTTCTCCCTCCGCCACCACTGACCTGCTAAAAATAAAAAAAAAACGGTCCTCCACCGATGCTGACTCCCTTTGTTGTGTCAGCTCTGGTGTCTGCCACTTCTTATATAGCCATGGGGTGTGGCCATCCAGTGACATCACCCAGAGAACCTGCCCCTTGTGACATCACGTGTGACAAGGGAGTATACAGTGGAGGGAGAAGACATCAGGGGCGGTACCAGAGTAAAAAGACACATTGGAGCTATGACAGTCTTCATTTTTGTCAAAAACTGTCTCTTGTAATTTATAACACTACACGTTTTTTTTTTGGTGAATGGGTAGGGGTACAATGTACCCCATACTCTTTCACATAGGGGGATGGGACCCGGGGACCCCCTTTATTAAAGATGGACTTCCAGATTCCGATAAGCCCCTAGCCCGCAGACCCCCACAACCACCGGCCAGGGCTGTGGGGAAGAGGCCCTTGTCCTCATCAACATTGGGACAAGGTGCTTTGGGGTGGGGGGGTGCAAAGACCCCCGGCCCCAAAGCACCCTTTCCATGTTGAGGAATGGAATGGTTCAGGAAGGGGGGCACAGATTTGGGGGGGGACCCCATGCCATTTTTTTCACAATTTATTTTTGCCAGCAATTCTTTTTTTTACATTCAGCTGTCAGCGGGGTATCCCGCTGACAGCTGATGACTCATCGTTTTTTAGGGAAGTGGCAGCTGGCTTCCTGGCATGCTCCTCAGTAACCAGCTATATACAGTGGGTTTACAGTGTGTTTAAAGAGAAAAAATGCAAAATGCATGAAAACTACATGCAAAAAATTATTTTTTATATATCTCTGGCAGCAAAAGGGTTAAAGCACTCCCTAAACATGCTCTTCCTGCTGTTCAGTGTTTTTTTTATAATTTGTCCATTAGTCCTAAAAATGGCCAACATTTAACAAGATTTACCTCTCCCAAATACTTTAATGGGATTCACCTCTAATTTAGGTTTGCCAAATGTTAAACAAGATTTACTGAATTCTTGGCAAAGTGAATCTGGGCCAGTTTACCCATCATTGGCTATCATAATTTTTCAACATGGCACTGGTGCAGTGATATCACTGTGTTATCTTGGTGTTAAATAACAATAATACATTATTTTATATACCGTAACCATTATCCAAGGTAAGATGTGGTCACCAAACTGGAAGAAGAAAAATATTCTTAAAGTGGAGTTCCAGTCATTTATTTGTTTAATAAAAGTCAGCATCTACAAAAACTGTAGCTGCTGACTTTTAATAAACAGATACTCACCTATCCCACGATCCAGCAGTGTATGCACCCCAACGGTGTTCTCCCTGTAGCCTCCCTCAGCGGCGCCGACATCTCTACTATTGGCACCCGGCTGTGACAGCTTGCGGCTTCACAGTCGGGTGCCCACTAAGAATGCGCGAGTGGTACTGCGCTCTGGGACTGGTCCCAAAGTCTTCTAGGATCATTTAATGTGTCCCAGAAAACTTTGGGAAGGAGAAATTCCGCTTCCGATCGCCTAAGCCGACCGGAACGGAAGTGGGAGCAGGTACCTGTCAAAATCGGGTACCTACTCCCTCCTCCTCCCCAAAAGCTCAGTTTCACAAACAGGAGGCTTAAAGTGGAAGTTACACTTTTGGGTGTAACTCCGCTTTAAAGTGTTACTAAACTCACAACAGTAAAATCAATCTGTATATGCAGTAAAGCATGCTTGTTATACTCACTGTGGAAGCTTGAAAATATTCCCAGGAGTTGCGGAACACCTAGGCTGCCTTGGGGTCTACTGCCAAATGGAGTGTAGCTAGCTATTCTGGGGTTTTGATGGCACCAAATGAGTCATAAAACCTGATTGTGTTGTGCATGTAAAACATGAGATGGGATGAGCGTGAACGGAAGCCGACCTGAATGGACGCTTAGCCAGCTAGCTCTCCCTCAGCCCGCAGCTTCAAGTCAAATATCGGGGACTTCACTCACCCATCCATGGGTGGATCTAGGACCACTCAATCCTTATCAGCCAGGAGGTCATCCCAACCTCCACCGGGGTCCTCAACGAGCTTCAGGGACTACTTTTAAAGCGTACGGCATGCCTCTGCGTGGAGAAGACAAGATGGCACCTGACGCCGTCGCCTCCCCGCACTCACCATCCCAGGCCCAGCAGCCTCACAGGACCAGCCAGCACCCCAGCTCATGGCCCCAGGGCCCGACGGACCCCCATAGGCGGTGCGTCGCTCCTATCATGCTCTCCCCTCACCAGCCACGCCACACGAGGAGCAGGCCGCAACCCACATCCTGCCCTCCCAGCCGTACACACAGTGCATGGATGCCTTCCCATGATTATTCCGGGCAGCTTCAGACCCTGGCATTCACGAGAGCAGCCCCAACTTTCCTGCCACCTCAAAAGATTCGGAGGACTTTCCGGCCCTCCAAGCACCCACAGGCCTACTCAGAGCCTGAAGGAGGCAATATGCCTCCCTCCCCCAACACGCCTGTGCATGCCTTCCCCAAGGCCCAGAGACAGTCCCACTCCAGAGACTCTAGCTCTGCCAGAGGAATCGCTGGGACCCCTCCCTCTTATGCCCAGATTGCAAGCTCCCAGGGACTTCCTCAGAGGGGAAGCCCACTGGCACCAGCTCCATCGCCCTCCCACACTTCAACGTGGTCTGAGCCCTGGGACCCTCCACTACGCCCTACCCCCCGAGCTCACAGAACCTCTGCAGAGGATTCCCAATCACAGCCTTCTACCTCTCATTTGCACCTGTACCGAGATGCTGCAGCCCACCTCCACCCTGTCCCCCCCATGTGGCAATCCTATCTACAAGCCATCCCAACTAAGGACAGCTCATAGAAGATGTTAAAGCCACATGCCGAGCTGAAATCCAGGCCCTCCATACGGGCCTCAAACAAGTAGCAGACAGGGTGGAAATGGCGGAGGAGGAGATACAGGAGACAAGAATGGCAGTCCACTACAATAAAATTCAGGGCTCAGACCACCACCTCTTTCTGAGAGACATGCAACGTCATGTCATGGACAATAGGGGACGCAGGACCAACATTCGCGTGCGAGGCCTGCCTGAATCAGAAGAAGCTGAAGATCTATAGACCACCCTACAGGCCTTGTTTAACAACATACTGGGGGAACCCGTTGACAAACACATTGAGATGGGCAAAGCCCACCGAGCCCTCCGAGCTCACTCCATCTGCAAACTGGTCTTCGACAACAATCCGGTACAGATATACCCGGACCTCTCCTGGACCACGCTTCAAAAACGTAGACTCTTACAACTCCTTCTTCATGCTTTACAAGATAAGGACATTATCTACAGATGGGGATTTCCCTTCAGCCTGACAGCAAGACGCCAAGGAAAATCTGAAATACTGCGCTACCCAGAGGACCTAAGTGCCTTCTGTGATGCCCTTGGTATTCCTATTCCTCAGCTACCTGACTGGGACCTGGTGGCCACCCCTCCTCCACCCCCTGTGGTTTGGCAGAAGGTCCCCCCCACCAAGCACTCTAGAGGACCAGACTCCCCTCGTAAAGCTACTAAACATAGAAATGGCTGATCCCACTCTATGATGATCTTCCTGAGTCTAGTTAGCCTCCATATCCTTTTCTGTTTTGTCCAATTTTGATGTACCACAACCTGGTCCCTTTTTATAAGTTACTTCACTTACTTCTTCACCGTTATTCCCTGATTGCCCCTGATTTATCCTAGTTTAACACCATGGGCTGGTCTCGGCTGAGACCGAGAGAGGTCGACTCTCTGCTTACCAACCCCCCTTGGTTTACCATCCAAAGTTCCCCCCTTAGCTCCCTGTTAGTTGATTTTCATCATATCTCTGTGTCGCCCCTCCCCAACTTTTTTCAGTTCTCTGGTCCGGTGGACATATAGGAACTGCATTGGCCACCTGACCCCTAGGTTTTGTAGGGCCCTCAGATGATGTATTTTGTAAAAAATGTGTATGTTAATGTTCTAACCCCTTCACTTTCTTCTAGATTCCTTTCCTCCTTCTCGCCGCATGCTGGCTCCTCACGTAGCCCTAGATGGCCACCGGCTCTCCACCCACGATTTCCTCATAGTTGGTGGATATTTTAACCTCATTTTAACCCCATCCAAAATGATATGCAAAGCTCCTTCCTTACCCTGATTACAAAACCAGACAAGGACCCTTCCTTATGGGCCAGCTACAGGCTCATAGCCCTATTGAACTCCGAACTAAAAATATTCACCAAACTCCTCTCGATCCACTTGAATGCGGTTCTACCTACCCTGATCCATAAGGACCAAGTGGGCTTTGCTCCCCTCCGTCAAGCGGGAAATAAAACGAGAAAGGTCATAGACTTAATCAATGTAGCTAACAGACACAATTCAGAGTCCGTGATCCTGAGTCTAGATGCAGAAAAGGCCTTTGACCGCCTTGGTTGGCCTTTTCTGTTCGTTAGACTACATCACATGGGTTTCAGGGGACTTTTCTTGCGGGCGGTACAATATTTTTACACCAACCCCACGTCACAAGTAAAGACCCCTTTTGCCCTCTTGTTCTCCTTCCTAGTTACTAATGGTACCCGCCAGGGCTGTCTCCACTGCCCTTTTCCCCTGTTGGCGCCTGTACACCCAAATAGCCTCCTCTGGAATGCGATCGTGGAGGTGGAACCCAGTCGGCTATTGGGGTCAATGTGCCAGCTTAGAGAACACCCTGATGTTGGCAGCTGCCTGTTGATTTCTTTCCCATTGGTTTGCGCATTGATCTCCCCTTATTTTCAAATGTGCCAGCTTAGGCGGCTATGGCGTAAGCTATCTTGTTAACGCGAGCTCAAATCTGAAAGACCACTGTTGACCTCCTTTCTCTGCAACCCAAAGTGCCTGCTAGCCTCACCCGATAGATGTCATAGCCCTGAGCGTCACAGAACCTATTCCATTTCGGACACTTAGTAGACCCCAGATCCCATAAACTGCTACCAATTTTTGAACTCCAAGATAAACATGACCTACCCCGCCAGGTGTTCTATGACTACCTGCAGATCCGACACTATGCCCAAACCATAACTTCAAGTCTGCAATTTTCCATACCTTCCCCATTTAAACGCATTATATTAGAGGGTTGAGAATGTAGACGACTGATCTCGGGTATATATCAGATCCTTAACATATACTCAATACCAGAACAGGGCAAACATGCTTACATGCTCTGCTTGGAAAGGGAGCTGGGAGAGGAGATCCCCGTGGAGGCAAGGCAGGCAATCTGGAGTCAGGCTGCCAAGAGTTCTCTATGTACTCTCTATAAGGAAAACGCTTACAAGATTCTCTTCTTTTGGTACCTGGCGGACGTGCTCCATGTTATCTACACCTCTAGCTCTGACCGCTGCTGGTGCTGCCAGTGGGATAGAGGTACTCTGCCCCACATCTACTGGACCTGCCCTTCATTAGCTCCGTTCTGGCATTCGACACAACAACTACCGATTCACCTCTTTGAGGTGCCAATACCCATGACACCGGAACTCCTGCTAGGCCTCTTCCAACTGAAAATAGCCAAACCCTAAGAAATTACTCAGACACATTCTCACGGCTGCACAATGCCTAGTTGCTCTTAACTGGAAGAAAAGCTCACCGCCTTCCCCGGTAGCCCTCTACACTAGGGTTAAGGATGTTGAGCTTATGGAGAAGATGACTGCCAGGATACAGAACAGGGTAGATGATCACAATAAGGTCTGGGAGCGATGGCATCACCGGGAGGACCTACCCTGAGCCAGTAAAAGAGCTAATGCTGTAACTTTCTGCCTTCTTCCTACTCTCTTATCCTACTTTTTCTATCTTTCTTTTCTCTTTTATTTATCCCCTCTTGGATACTCTCCATGCAAAATTATGTACGATTCCAGTTTTCAGGTACTGCTTACTATTGTTCTAAAACATTGTCACCATTGAAGTGGAAATGTATAATGCAATAATTTGAAGAAGGTTCCTCCCTTCTCAACGCCACTGCGTTGTTTCAAGCATTGTCCTTTTTTTTTACTCACACTTGTACCTGTGTACTGTTTCTTTCATTAAAATAACCAATAAAAATGCTATTTAAAAAAAAAAAAAAAAAAAAATGAGATGGGATACGCGGAGGTAGGACCCGAAAGACATATAGCAACTGCGACAGGTAGGTCATTTTAATCGCTGTGATACAGCCTAGCCAAGATAAAGGAAAGGTGAACCAAGCAGTTAACAAGTGGTTAAGTTTATGAAAAAGCAGTAGGTAATTAGCCTGATAAAGGGTGTGGTATGAAGAGGTGACATTTATATCTAGATAGGGGAGGCGTTTTTGGTTCTGAACAGTAGGGGAAAAAGGCACACAATGAAGAGACTAAATGTGGTGGTTAGGAAATATAAAACATTTTGGATTTGGTGTGTTTGATGTGGAGACCAGAGAGACTACCAAAGTGGAACAAGAGAGTTGTAAGGTTTGGGAGAGGAACCGTAAGGTTGTTAATACACATCAGTATATCGTCATCAAAAAGGCTGAGTTTATGCTGGTAGCCACCAATTTTAGGGCCTGAAATATCAGGGTAAAGTTGTATAATTTGAGCTGGAGGCTCTACAGCCAGCGCAAAGAGCAGTGGGGATAAAGGACAGCCTTGCCTTATACCCCTAAAGACAGGGAAGGTAAAAAACTAAAAGCTCACATACTTAACATGAGCTTGGGAAGATGAATATAGCACAGCTACCCAAGTGCCTGAACTGTGTCCCAAAACCCTATTTCCTAAGTATATAAAAATAAACAGAGCCAAGATAAAGAGTCAAACGCTTTTTTATTTTAGAAGGAAAGGAGCATAAATGGTATGTTACGCTTACGGGAAGTTTCGATCAAGAGTACAGTCTGACGTAAGTTGTCCCCTGCCTGGTGAAGGGACTTGAATCGCACTTGTCTCTATGAATAAGACTACAAATGCCATCATTAAGCCTGGAAACCAAAAGTTTTTCTAACAACTTAATGTCTACGTTTAACAAAAAATTGGGTAATAGTGCACCCAGTTAGTATCGTCCGCATTCGGTTTCGGAATCATACATACCATTGCTAGGAAGGATTCTGAATGAAAGTTGAGTTCTTGTCACAGATCGTTAAAAGTGTCTACTATCAAGGGGGCTATAAGGTCCTTATAGTGTTTGTAGTAGGTCACTGTAAACCCACCAGGGCACTTTAGAGATTTAATCGCCGCTACAACCTCTGTTAAGTCTATGGGATAGTCCAATGTTTCCTGAAAGGCTGCACATATACAAGGAAGCCTAATCTGAAAAAGCAATGCAGCAGCTACCGCCAGTGAGAAATAGTCTGCCGAGGCATAAAAGAGTGACATGGGATGAGTGAATTCCAACATGATCTTTATCAGGTTGCATGTTAACGTACCAAAATTATTTATTTTAACCCACAAGTTGTCCATGACTTCTTATCTTAAGAGGAATTTCACGCGGGGGTTGTAAAAAATTAAAAGTCAGCAGCTACAAAAACTGTAGCTACTGATTTCAGAAAAAGACACTAACCAGCCCATGGCATCCTGCACTGAAAGAAAAATTCACATAGCATTACAGGTTTTCTAAAAAGAGAGCAATCAATTTTGTCAGCCTGTTTAAGGAACTCCCAAGCCCTGGAAGATTTACCAGGTATTTTCAAAAGATGGAAAATGCCAGTTGATGTCAAAATGATACAGTTTGCTTTTTCACTGTGATGTTTGAGTGCTAGTTCTTTTAAAAATTGACTACAGTTCTAATTTAATAGAAGTTAGATGAGTCACTACTCTGGCTCACTCAGCTTTGCATGTAGAGTTCAGCCTGAACAGTCAAGCTCTGCAAACAACCAGCATCTTTCAATAGAAGAGCTAAGGAGAGCCTGTAAAATATACTCACTTTAAAGAATAGAGGGGAAATAACTGTACTACACCGTGCAAGTATAACAAAAGCAAGAATACGCAAGCAAGCACAAGCAAGCCAATAAAAATTCATGACAGAATATTTAAGGAAAGAAAGGTACACCGCTCACCGACCCAGTACATAAATACAGTGCCTTGCAAAAGTATTCATCCCCCTTGGCATTTTTCATGTTTTGTTGCCTCACAACCTAGAATTAACATGGATTGTTTGAGGATTTGCATAATTTAATTTACAGAACATGCTCACAACTTTGAAGATGTTTTTATTTTTATTTTTTATTGTGAAGTAAACAACAAATAGGACAAAATAACAGAAAAAGTCAATGTGCATAACTGTTCACCCCCCTAAAGTCAATACTTTGTAGAGCCACCTTTTGTGGCTATCACAGCTCCAAGTTGCTTTGGATAAGTCTCTATGAGCTTGCCATATCTTACCAGTGGGATTTTTGCCCATTCCTCCTTGCAAAACTGCTCCAGCTCCATCAAGTTGGATGGTTTGCTCTTGTGAACAGCAATCTTTTAGCCTGACCACAGATTTTCTATTGGATTGAGGTCTGGGCTTTGACTAGGCCATTCCAACACATTTACATGTTTCCCCTTAAACCACTCAAGTGTTGCTTTAGCAGTGTGTTTGGGGTCATTGTCCTGCTGGAAGGTGAACCTCCGTCCTAGCCTCAAATCACACACAGAGTGGTACAGGTTTTGCTCAAGAATATCCCTGTATTTAGCACCATCCTATTTCCCTCAACTCTGACCAGTTTCCCAGTCCCGACTGCTGAAAAACATCCCCACAGCATGATGCAGCCACCACCTTTTTTCACTGTGGGGGTGGTGTTCTTTGGTTGATGTGATATGTTGGGCTTGCGCCAGACATAGCGTTTTCTTTGATGGTCAAAAAGTTAAATTTTAGTCTCATCAGACCAGAGCACCTTCCTCCATACATTTTGGGAATCTCCCACATGCCTTTTTGCAAACTCAAAATGTGCCATTTTGTTTTGTGCTGAAAGTAATGGCTTTCTTCTGGCCATTCTGCCATAAAGCCCAACTTTATGGAGCGTACGGCTTATTGTCGTCCTATGTACAGATACTCAAGTCTCTGCTGTGGAACTCTGCAGCTCCTCCGGGGTAACTAAGGTCTCTGTGCTGCCTATCTGATTAATGCCCTCCTTGCCCGGTCCTTGAGTTTTGGTGTGTAGCCGTCTCCTGGCAGGTTTGCTGTTGTGCCATGTTCTTTCCATTTGGTTATGATAGATTTGATGGTGCTCCTAGGGATCATCAAACATTTGGATATTTTTTTTAGAACCTAACCCTGACTTGTACTTCTCAACAACATTGCCCCTTGTTTGGAGAGTTCCTTGGTCTTCATGGCAGTGTTTGGCTAGGGGTGCCTCCTTGCTTAGGTGTTGCAGCCTCTGGGGCCTTTCAAAAAGGTGTGTATATGTAATGACAGATCATGTGACACTTAGATTTCACACAGGTGGACATCATTTCACTAATTATGTGATTTCTGAAGGTAATTGGTTGCACCAGAGCTTTTTATGGGCTTCATAACAAAGGGGGTGAATACATATGCACATGCCAATTATCAGTTTTTTATTTCTGAAAAAATAGTTTTATGCATATATTTTTCAAATTTTACTTTACCAACTTAGACTTTTATGTTCTGATCCATCACATATAATTCAGATTAACCACTTCAATACTGGGCACTTTCGCCCCCTTCCTTTCCAGACCAATTTTCAGCTTTTAGCGCTCTTGCATTTTCAATGACAATTGCGCGGTCAAATTAAATTTTTATAATTTTGTTCACACAAATAGAGCTTTTTTTTGGTGGTATTTATTCACTACTACGTTTTTTTTTGTTTTTTTTTGCGATATAAGCAAAAAAAGAGAGCGGAAAAAAAAACAATTTCTATTTTAAAAGAAATCCAATAAAATCTAATTTTGTCATAAATTTATGCCAAAATGTATTCTGCTACATGTTTTTGGTAAAAAAAATCCTGTTAAGTGTATAATAATTTGTTCGTGTGATCACAGACATATGTACTCAAATGATCATGTCATGTACAGATGTGCGCAGGTGATCACAGACATATGTGTGCAGATAATCATTGGGACGTGTGATTTTACTGTTACATATGTGGGGGACAGGTGTTTTTACTATGTGGGGACATGGGTTTTAGGGACATGTGCTTTAGGGACTTGTGTTTTGGGGACATGTGTGTTTACTTTGTGTTTTTTACATTGTGGGGACACTAGACTGGTTATCAGTAAAAAGCTGTAAAAAACAGCTCATACTCACTGATCACCAGCCGGCTGCAGCGATCCACTCTCCTCTCCTCACCGACAACTTGTGTGTGACGAGAGGAGAGCCGATTGCCTAGCAACTGGCTCTGTATTTACATCACATGATGGCTGTGATTGGACATGGCCATCATGGGATCAGGAGGGCCAATCACAGAGCTCTCCTGCCGATCGGAGATGCACCATGTCAGGGTGACACGAGCGCATCGTGATCGCGCTGTTGCGCGGGCCCGCGCGCGCGATTCCCCTCCTCTGAAGGACATTCCTGAACATCCTTTCAGAAGGAGAGAGTGCCCACCCGGCCGTTTATATACAGTGGCCGGGTGGGAAGTAGTTAAAAAAACATTGAACTATAGGCTGTAATGTAACAAAATAGGAAAAAAGCGGGGTGAATACTTTTGCAAGGCACTGTATGTGGATGAATGTGGCCTCAGCCAGTGCTACTCCAGCCATGCGCTGGAGCATGGCTGGAGTAGCACTGGCTGAGGCCACATTCATCCACCTATTCATACACAGGGTCGGTAAGCGGTGTTCCTTCCTTTCTCTGTTAATGCTCGGGTAATCATGAAAGGTGCTCAGATGCACAGATGCCTGCTCCCTTTACTGCAACTGGCGGGGAGATGTCTTTGTCTTAGCTTAGAGCAGCACTGAGCGTTATACTTGGATCACTGAGAATATTCAAGAAGCTACTGTGCCGTCTCTTCATTTAAAAAAAAAAAAAAAAGCTTAAACTGTTGCTTCCATTTCTCAAAATGATTTTATTTGTGATATTTCTAAAGCACCAGCATTTTCTATGTACTTTAAAGAATACAGAGAACCATTCACTTCTGTTCTTGATACAAAGGATCTTACAATTGAATGTCCCTTCCCCAATTATCCAAGTACAAAACAAAATACATACTCCTTTAATATAATGAAGATATGATGAAGTTTTAAAAAAGGAACATTAGAGGCCTATTCAGTTACTTTAAATAATGTGAAAAGCAGACTAGAATTCATACACAAGGATTATTCCAATTTTCTTCTGAATGTCACTTTAAAGAACCTAGGCTATGCATAATTCAGATTGCATCCCTCATTTATAATTATTATCTAAAATTAATGCTTGCTTAATGACTTTGATGTTTCTCTTTTATTCTTTTTTTCCCCCATTTATCTAGTAGTTAAAAGGCTCACCATGATAAAGGAAGACATTTAAAGTAGATTGTCCTAGGAAAGATGAGAATGAACATATAAAAGCACTAGCCAATTGAAGGATATTGAGATATTACAACTCTATGCAGCAATGTAAAGTCTTGTATAACAATCTAATGTTTGTGTTTCTTTCACATATAAGTCAATTTAAATGCAAAAGCAACTCTGCGGAAATTTTTGAAAGACAGAAAGCCATCCAAAGAGACTAATAATCAAGCCAGTCCCACCCCCATGTATACAAATCTTAAATATGGCTGTAGATAGGCAGATGTCTTCCCTAGATAGATGGGTGAAAAAACTTCTATCTATTCTGCATTGTGTTTGTACTTGCTGCAATGCCTGATAATTGTACCTGCATAGTAATATCTTTGCAGAAGGAGAACTTGAAGGCGCCCACTCACCTTCAAATTGAAAAACTTCCATGCATGATAACAAGTATCCACCAACTAGACACCATCATTATCGGGAGGGTGAAAGTCAATTAAGGTATTACGGAGAAAAAAAGATCATATTGTCATTCTCATATTGACAGGACACTGGCTAAATTCTAAAACGTTGTATGTTAAAGTAGTTGTAAACCTTACTCATCATAAAATCATTTTTCAAATGAGAATAAAAACCTGTGTTTACTATGTGCTTACATTTAAAAAAAAAAAACCCTTTACTGCCTTCTCCAGCTTCATTAAAGCAGATCACGTGATCTCTGTAGCTTCCATAGCGATGTACGAACCTGCTGGTGGGAGTGTCCAGTGTTGAGGCACGTATGTCATACCCAGAAGTGACATTGATACCAAGCTAATGCATTTCCATAGCAATGGAATGCCACCAGTCCCGGCGGCATTACATCACTTCCCCCTTTCCCTAGCCAAGTGCAGTGCATGGACAGGAGGAACAGCTGGAGTGGTGTGCAGCTTTCTACTGACTATGAAAGATACAGGCACACTGAGCTCTCAGCAGGATGACACAAGATGTAAATGGACCAAGCTAGAATGGCCTGGCAGCCATGCTAGCATAGTTAGTTTACTCTCAGGAGAAGGGGCACAGACAGGATCAGCCAGGTAATACTGACCATCCACAGGCTGAAATGTAATAGTAACATAACAAATCACATGTACACAAATTAAAGAGCCAGTGCAATTTTTTTAGGTTTACAAACACTTTAAGGATTCTACTAAAGTAATTAATTGTAATATGTGACCAGTTTTATTTACATAAATGTCCCTCCATCACCTTAAAAAAAAAATTCTGTTGTGACAATCATCCATTTTTTTAGGGGAGAATAAAAATCTGTCTTTCAACAACACTGAGGATGGAAGCCACCATGCCAGAGACTGTGATTTGAGGATGTATCATCTTGTCTAGAGATAGACTGGATTTGTGCCACGATGTGAGTATGTTCATTTGCAAGGTTCTTGAGTGGAAGTGAGAAAAATTAAATTGAAGCAATTTTTCAATCCATTTACCCCTTCATAGGCCTTCAACGTATGCTTCAACCATTAGTAGGCATAACAAGCCCTTCACTAACTAGCACTGAAACCAAAGCTCTCTGTGGATCTGAACAGATCAAAGGGTTACCTAATACATAACCCTGCTAACATCCAATGCAAGAATTATCTAGTTAAGTGTCCCTAGTTAAGGGAATTGGACCAATTAGACAAAGTCTGGAAAATGAGTCTTGAGGCAAGCATGGTTGAAGGCCTACAAAGACGTAAATGGATTAGGACATTTTTTCCAACTTCCTATTATGCATGCACCAGTGCTTTTTGGCTTAGGGAGGAAAGGTCCACTTTAAGTCAGATAATAATGCTACCTTGTCTGCTCTGCTCTTTTCTTTCTTCTGTAAACTACCAAACTACCATCACTCATGTAATAGAGATAAACAAAATAAGACATATTTGAAGTCCAGGCAGTGGAGGAGTAAGTGTAGCCACCACTGATAAGAAGAGTGGAATTACTGGGTATAAATAAATGAAAAAAGAAAACAAAAGCAACTATCTCATCCAAGGACTGGTAAACTGCAGTATATAAATCTTTTGTATATGGATTAAGATATACAGTATTTAAAAAAGTACCAAACCAAGTAATGCCATTTTTATTTGGTGAAAAGGAAATCTAGCTAAAGAGTACATTTAACTATTAAAAATGTTCCAAGGGGGGCGTGGCTTGGCGCATGGAGGAGACGGACGCTTGAGAGCTCAGCTCCCGCTCCCACTACCTAAAACGGCACACAGCGGGACCGCAAGCAGCACCATCGGCTCTCCGTATGAGCAGGAGAGGAGGCAGCAACACCCCCCGCACCTCGGGACCCACGAAATCCGCCGAGATCGGCACCTATTTCACACCGAGGGGGACTTCCAGCAAGGCCGCGCCGGCCTCCAAGATGGCGGCGACCCGCTCGGCGGCGGCTCAGGCAGCCCACGCTGCCTCACAGGTACAGGCCTCACAGCCTCTCCAGCCCCCCTCCCCCCCTAGATCTCCAGGCCTGGAGCACAGCACCCACACAGGACATGGGAGCCCCCACAGCCCCAGAAGCCCCCTCCGCTCGAGAAGCCCCTCTCCCCCTCATGGCAGACAGGGACAGTGGGACATGGAGAGCTACATAAAAGCTCTCCCAACAAAGGGGGACATTGAGGTCTACATCAGCAGGCTGGAGAGGTCCTACAAGCGTGAGATAACAGACCTACGCCACGACATAGGACAGCGCTTTGAGGACATTGAAGGTGCTGTGGAGGAAAACGTGACCAGAATAATGGAGCATGATGATATCCTCCAACAGCATACGATACAGATACAGCAATTACTCTACGGTTTAGACGACCAAGAGAACAGGAGCCGCCGCAACAACATCCGCATACGCGGAGTTCCTGAAACGGTTGAAAACAAAGATCTGCCGCTAGCAGCAACCGCCATGTTCAATCAACTCCTGAACAAACCCAAAGACGACCCCCTGGAGATTGACAGAATCCACAGATCCCTCGGCCCCCGCAACCCCAACCCAGCATATCCCCGGGACATAATCTGCCGTATACATTTCTTCAGCATCAAAACGGAAATAATGCAAGCTGCTCGCAACCAAGAGTCTATCCTGTTTAATGGCTCCCCTATAATGCTTCTGACGGACTTATCCAAACAGACATTACTCATGAGGAAGGCCCTGAAACCAGTGACGGATGCACTACACACCAAGCAGATAAAATACAGGTGGGGCTTCCCCTTCCATCTCTTCGCATCTCATGATGGCAAATCTGCAACATTCCGCACCCTAGGGGATCTACCCAACTTTCTAGGAACCTTTGAGCTTCCACAAATCAGAATCCCAGACTGGCCCCTGCAAGCAACAACACCAGGCTTCTCCAAACCTCCCGGATGGGATAGAAACACCAAGAAGAAAAGAAACAGATCGAACACCCCCACCTATCCACCAGGGTGACAAACTTTTGATCCTGCCAGCGCAGACCGCCCAACAACCCAGAGTCCTGACAGATGAACTGCCACCCATCATTCTGCCAGACAAACTACTCCTCATTTGAAAGCCCACGATGAGAGACATCTGCTTTACCTCTCACCCTCTTTGTTTTCTCTCCTTTCGTTTTCTCCTCTTACCTCACCTCGCCTCCTTCTTCCCTTCCTTCCCATATGCAAGACCCACTGAGGGTCCCTTTAAATGCTTTTCAGGTTATGTAATGTAGGTTCTCACCACCCTCTGGTTATGCCCTAGCAAGGTGGGATACCCCGGCTGGGACCTCCCGCACTGTGCTAATTTTATCAGCATACCACAGGGCTGTTACTAACAGTTGAAACTACCTCAGTTAAAGGAGGAGTAGAATGTAAATGCTTTACCCTGTTTAGTGTGAAAACTCGTGACCACCAGACCAGCCGACCAGTTCACAGGTTAATTCTGGACAGGGAAGAGAAAAAATAAGAAAACTTGGTGCTTATAAGTACATAATGTTATTGCTGTGTGCCTATACTATGACGATTACAGGTAACTCTCTACAGGTGGGGCGGAGCCCCGGATAGCTGACCAACCTCGTTCCCCACGTTAGGGTTTGCAGAGTCTTAATTGACTCTGCGGTGAAGTTTTTCTTTTTTCCTTTTTTGGATCTGCTTGGTAGTGTCCACAGTCCCTTTTTGACTCTGGACACTAGAGGGAGTAGCTTCCCTACAAGCCTAGAACACCTAGCTATATAGCTAATATCTTCACACACTGTTACAGTTTAATTCTCAAAAAAGGCGACGCGGTTTAACACGCGTCGACCCTACGTAAAGAAGGTTTACTTAATCCTGTCTCAGTGCACGTTACCCTCCCCCCTCCCCCCCGGCCCTGAAGGGCTAGACTCGCTAACCCCTCTCCCTCCCTACCTCCTCCTTCCCCCTCCAAACCCCTCCTCCCCCAACCCTCACAACAGCTCCATACAATACAGACTCTCGCCCACTAACCCCCCTCCGCCATGACTGGACGCCTAGGGATAAAAATTTCCTCCCTCAACTGCAGGGGGCTTAATGTCCCCGAAAAACGCAGACAGATTTTACATCACTTCCACAGAGCCAAAACCCATATTCTATTGCTTCAGGAGACGCACTTTAAGACCGATAAAATCCCTCCACTACCAGACAAACGATTCACGACATGGTTCCACAGTACCAACCCCGCTGCCAAAACTAAAGGGGTCTCGATAGCCTTCCACAACTCCTTTGCTCCTGAGGTCTTGGATAGTTGTATTGATCCTAAAGGCAGGTACATATTTTTGAAACTGCGATACCTACAAACTATACTAACGGTTGCTAATGTCTATCTACCTAACCAGAACCAACATGGATTCCTCTCCTCCGTGGCTTCCCGGCTGAAAGACTTCGGAACACCGAACCTGGTCCTAGGAGGCGATCTCAGCGTTCCCCTGGTGCCGAGGATGGACTCTTCCACATGTAAGTCGCACATACCACCATCATCACTGACAAACATTCGCAACATACTGAAAGATTTGTCCCTGGTGGACATTTGGAGATTCACGCATCCAACAGAGAGAGATTACACTTACTACTCCCCAGCCCACAAATCATACAGCAGAATAGACTACATACTACTTTCACAGACGCTACTGGACTCCGACCCTGACTGTGAGATAGGCACAAAACTATGGTCAGACCATGCCCCAGTTCACATGATGCTAGGGAAATTACCGAATAAGAACCGCCGCTCCTCCTGGAGACTTAACGATAATCTCCTTACCGATACAGTGTGCCTGGCCGACCTAGCGCAAGCAATCACAGACTTCACTCGAAACCATGCACATGACGAGACCTCTGACCTGAACAAGTGGGAGACGTTGAAATGTGTCCTAAGGGGGGTCCTAATCCAACACGGCTCCAGACTGAAAAAAATCCGTACGGAAAACATAAGCCGTTTATTCACACAAATAACAGCCCTAGAGTCCCAGCACAAACGCACGATGGACGCAAAGACCCTGACAGAACTCTCGAACGCCCGCAGAGATCTACTTCAGATCTTCTCTGAGAAAGCGCTGACAGCCTGTAACAAAGGACGACACATACATTACGCTCAAGCGAACAAGTGTGGAAAACACCTGGCGCGTACCATACATCCCAGACAACAACGACAATCCATCAACCACATTATGTCTCCCTCCCAACAGAAAAAATCCCAAAATTCCGAGATAGTCTCTGAGTTCCGAGACTATTACTCCTCCCTATACAACCTCCCGACTCCCCAAGACTCATCCCCTTCCTCCACAGATGATCTATTGCAATACATACAAGACACGGCCCTCCCCTTGATTCCCCCTCCCGACGCGGAAGACCTAGAACAACCCATCACCACTACGGAATTATTGACAACAATCAAAGGCCTTAAAACGGGTAAAAGCCCAGGCCCTGACGGGTACACTCCCTTATTCTACAAGAAATTCGCACAACAACTAGCCCCAATCATGACAAAAGCATTTAACGAGATAGATGACTCCCATCCTCTATCTCAGCAACTCCTCCAGGCCCAAATAGTGGTAATCCCTAAACCAGGAAAAGATCACACACAGTGTAGTAGCTATCGCCCTATCTCCCTACTGAACGTAGACCTGAAGATATACTCCAAAATCTTAGCCACTCGCATCTCCCCCCTTCTCCCGGACATAATACACAGTGACCAAGTAGGATTCATACCAGGACGCGAGGCCAGAGACAACACCACCAAAACTCTACATCTTATCTCATACGCCAAACATCATGATATAAAGACATGTTTACTAGCATGTGACACCGAAAAGGCGTTCGATAGGGTCAGCTGGCCGTTCTTACGAGCATCGCTGCAACAAATAGGATTAGGTCCAAAAATAATCTCTAAAATCATGTCTCTGTACTCGCGCCCCTCAGCAAAAGTGTCCGCCAACGGAGAAACCTCAGAGCCCTTCAACATCGCAAACGGAACGAGACAGGGGTGCCCTCTTTCCCCTCTCTTGTTTGCAATCACGGTAGAACACCTAGCGCAAGCTATACGTCAAAACAACTCCATACATGGTATACCCACCCCCTCAGCCCCCCGGAAACTGTCTCTGTATGCAGATGACCTTCTCTTATATGTTACCCACCCACATACCAGCATACCAGCCATCCTAAACGAACTTGACAAATTCGGCAAACACAGTAACTTTAAGCTAAACATTTCCAAAACAGAAGCCCTGAACATCACCCTGCCCCCACGACAGCTGGAAGACATACGTGCACGATTTCCCTTTAGATGGCAATCACGTTCCGTCAAATACTTAGGCACAGAGATCCCCAGAGAAATACAAGACATCTACCCCCTAAATTTCAGCCCTCTATTGACTTTGATTAGGCGTTCCCTGGAATCGTGGCACAACCTTAAACTCTCTTGGTGGGGTAGAATGAATGTTATTATAATGGACGTCCTCCCTAAGACATTATACCTATTCCAGACACTCCCCATTATCCTTCCCAAAGCTTTCTTTCTATCTCTCCGCTCCATCGTGGGGAAGTTCATATGGCTGCACCGACCCCCCAGACTCAAACATAAACTCCTGTGTGCTCCCCGAAACAAAGGAGGCCTGGGACTACCAGACTTCCAGACATACCACTCCTCCTCCCTATTCTCCAGACTACTCGAATGGTTCCCTAGACCCTTACTAAAGCCCTCAACCTCCACGGAACAGGATATGGCCCAAACTGACTTAAGGGCCCTCCTGTGGGGACACAACACCAAATTCCGTACCATCCAAGGGATCTCCCCGCTGACCACAGCGGTCCTCACCCTGTGGTATGATCAAGCCAGTAAACTGGCCCTCTCCTCGGATCCCGGTCCTCTCTCCCCACTATTTGACAACCCTGCCTTACCTACCACCCTCTCCAGAGAACACTGGGGATCTTACACAAGGGAGCAGTGGCCTACGGCTAATAAATTTGTCCATCCCTCCACAGGCCAATTCAAACTGACCGAGGACATGCAAACCCCCAATGACATTGACTGGCTCTCTATGATATCACTGAATCACCTAAGTAGATCACTACATATGTCAGGTCAAGTCCACAGGCAGCTCACTAACTTTGAGGAACTATGTAATCGCTCTCAGACCCCCAGACACACCTTATCGCTCATATACAAGGACATTCTACTACATCTCAATAAAACGCTACCAACATACACCGAAAAATGGGCTAGAGACTTAGGAATGGACATATCACCGACCCAATGGACCACATCCTTTATCCACACACACCAGGCATCTAGATCAGGCTTCACACAGGAGAAAAATTATAAATTGATATCTAGGTGGTACAGAGTTCCTACCTCGGTGCACAGGATGTTCCCCAATTCTACTGACATCTGCTGGAGGTGCCACGGAGGAGAGGGATCCTACATCCACACATGGTGGGGATGCAACAAGGTACGCCCATTCTGGGACAAGATTTTTGAGGTGTACAATGATATGTATCAGTCTTCCCTATCCCCCACACCCCTGATCGCTCTTCTATCCATCATACCAGGCGCAATTTAAGCACAAAAAAAATGCCTCCTGAGATTCATGCTTTCAGCAGCTAGACACAACATATCCCTATATTGGAAAAGAGATTCCATTCCCCCTATGTCAGGTTGGGTGTGCATCCTAAATGATATGATGTTGATGGAGGAGCTACAAGCCAAAGCAGATGACACCTATGATAAATTCAACACCTTATGGTCCATATGGAGACACCACTCGACATCGAATGGGTTCCTAGACAACCTACAGAACTGAACATCCCCCTGTACCCTTACAATAGCCGAAAGGTAACCCAGACTTCCCCTTTGCGGGGATATATTAGATGAGCTGCCCTCCCCCCTCCCTCCCCACTCTGCATCCCCCCTTCTCCTCCTCCCCCTCTCTCCCCTTCTTTACCTAAGTTACCATGCCCCCTCCTCCCCTATTACTCAAGAGGCACAGAGATAACTCTGTCGACAGCGCTCCGGGTGGCGTCCATAGAGAGATGACGCCACACGGAGACAAATATATAGTTTGACGACCCCTGTGCCCAAAGTGTTCTTGTTGGTTATAATAGAATACGATGTTCATGCACTTTAAAATGTAATGCAATAACCCCTTTATGCTCCTTCCCCCCCCCCCCTCCTCCCTCCCACCATACCCCTCCCTCCCCACCCCCCCTCCCCCTCTCTTCCCCTTGATGAAACTCTTTACAAAGTTAAGCTTTACGGAATTGTTCACACTGTAGAATTGCATATCTTGTATGTTTGAAACTTTAATAAAATATATATTCAACCTTAAAAATGTTCCAAAAGTGTTACATTTGTTTTTCAAAAGTTGCTCAAAGGGATAGGAACAGACAACAGTTTAACACATCCTTGTAAAGGCTGATTAGGAAGGAACAAAGCCATACGGTACATTTGATGTCATGCACAAAACATTACACTTAACATTAATTGTGTTTTCTGTTGCTTTCACACAGCATAAAGCAGAGTCCATTTACTTTTTGCTTGTGACAATGTTTTAGGTATGACCTATATAATATACTAGATTTTATAACAATGAAATTGTTAAATAAATAAAAAGTCTAATACAAAAACTCAAATGCAATGTGATAAATAAAGATGCAGCGTTAATAATGTGAAATAATTTCCGTAACTCCCCGGTGTGGATCCCTGTGTCCTTTTTCAAGGACCTGGAGACGCATATTGGAACGTTTCTTTGGAAGGGTGCTTCCCCTCGACTGGCCAGATCAACCCTGCAGCTACCTGCTGCGGGGGTCTCGCGTTGCCCAACCTGCAGGTATACTTCTGGGCGGCAGTGTTGGTCATGGTGCGGTGGTGGTTTGTCCAGTCTAGGTCCATGCAGCCCAATGCAGCCACCTGTCTAGAGGCAGACGTTGTGTACAGGGGCTCCACTGTGCGCCCCTCTTTACCCGGCCCTACTAAAACGACCCTTAAGGTGTGGGTGGGGGGGCGAGGAGGAGGTTCCTTTGCCCTCACCAATATTCGCCCAATACACCGTTGTGGGAAAACCCCTCCCTCCCCCACTTTAGGACGATACCGGATCCGCAGGTGTGGGTCAGGTGCGGGATTGTGGTCCTCCGGGATGTTGTTAGTAATGGTGCCCTGCTATCCTTTCAGGATCTAGTTTCTAAATATGGCCTCCCGGGGAACATGATATTCCGTTACTACCAACTGAGACACGCAGCTAGGGCACAATTTCAAGGTAGCGTTGCCCTCGCCGTGGATCCCGTTGAGGATGCTTTGGCGCAGGAGACACTTCAAAAAACTCTATCCACACTGTATTTTATTTTGTTAGGGGTTGACTCGCCCAAGATGAATGCCCTCTGGGACAGGTGGAGTGCTGACATCCCCAGCTTAGACAGAGAAACTTGGGAGGACTGCTTTGAGGATGGGTCAAAGGTGCTTATATCCTCTAGGGATAAGTTAACACACACAACATTTTTGCATCGCGTTTACTATACGCCGCAGAGGCTGCACAGAATTTCCCCCCTTAGATCCCCTGACTGCTCTAAGTGTCAATCCACCGATGGCTCATTTCTGCACATGTTTTGGACCTGCCCCCGCCTCCAACGCTATTGGGCCATGGTGTTCGAATGCATTAATGTTCGATTGCAACTCACCGTGCCTGTTTCACCTGAGTTGGCGCTACTGGGTATTCATGAGGAAGACCAGCGGCCCAGGTACACTAAGTTGTTGATTTCCTTGCTGGTGTTTTAGGCCAGGAAGGAAATCCTCATGAAGTGGACGTCGTCCTCTCCCCCCACGGTTAAATCTTGGGATGCCGTGGTTAATGCGATACTCCCCATGTACAGGTTAACGTATGCTAACAGAGGGTGTCCACTGAAGTTCGACCGTATATGGTCACCCAGGATAGAACAATTCTAGGTCTCCTTGTCGCTCCAGGGATGTGCTTCCTCCTGGAATGAGGACAGGATGCTGAGAGGGTTATGGTCCCCCCTCCCCCCCCCCCCCCCCCCCCACCTAGTTTGGGATACATATATGTGTCATGCTGCAATGATGTAATTGCCTACCCGATTATAGCTCTATTGATATTTGTTAGCTACGTGATAATTATTTACGTGATACTGTACTTGTTTCATTTTACTACCTGCTGTATTTTATTCTGTACCAATTTTTTTTCAATAAAAAACCAACCTGGTTGTTGAAAAAATAATGTGAAATAATGGAAAAACCAATCATCGGAAAGTAATAGTGAAAAAACTCTCAACTGGAAAAACTATTGACCCCGCATCTCTCCATAAAGAGGACCTGTCACGAACGATTCCTATTACAAGGGATGTTTATATTCCTTGTAATATGAATAAAAGTGATCAAAATTTTTTTTAAAAGAAAGTGTAAAAATAAAAAATAAAGTAAAAATAAATAATTTAAAATGCCCCTGTCCCCGGTAGCTCACGCTCAGTGAACACACACATAAGTCAGGCCTACATATGTAAACCGCGTGCGTTAGAGTGCGAGCAGCAATTCTAGTATTAGACCTCCTCTGTAACTCTAAATATGTAACTTGTAAAAAAATTTAAAGCGTCGCCTATGGAGATTTTTAAGTACCGAATTTTGGCATCATTCCATGAGTGTGCGCAATTTTAAAGCATGACATGTTGGGTATCTATTTACCCAGCGTAACATCATAAAAAAATTGGGCTAACTTTACTGTTTTGTTATTTTTTAAATCATGAAACAGTTTTTTTTTTAAAAAAAAACACGTTTGAAAAATTGTTACGCAAATACCGTGTGAGATAAAAAGTTGCAACGACCACCATTTTATTCCCTAGGGTGTCTGCTAAATAAAAAAATATATAATGTTTGGGGGTTCTGAGTAATTTTCTAGAAATAAAATTATGATTTTTACATGTAGGAGAGGAGTGCCAGAATAGGCCTGGTATGGAAGTGGTTAACCTTAAACGGCGTGGAGGGTTCTTTACTGTAAGAGTGGTAAGGATGTGGAATTCACTTCCACAGGCAGTGGTTATAGTGAGGAGGCATAGATAGTTTCAAAAAACTATTAGATAGGCACCTGAACGACCGCAACATACAGGGATATACAATGTAATACTGACATATAATCACACACATAGGTTGGACTTGATGGACTTGTCTTTTTTCAACCTCGCCTACTATGTAACTATGTAAATCAGCAGATCTTTCCCTAATTTCAGAGCTTCCCCTGAGATCTAGCGCAACTTCCCTTGCAGTGCACCTACAGTGCACAGACTATTTGCCTTTAGTGAAAAACAAGATTTATACAAAACCTTCAACCAGTGCAAAAAAATATATATGTGAAAAATATAAATAAATATAAATAATAAACAGAAAGAGCAGCCCGTAGTAAGACTCAGTGTCTATATATAAAAAGAAAAAAAAAACAATACCTTTTCATAACATGCTCCAAGTCATATGAATGTTCAAACCAACATAAATAAAGTGCTAAAAATAAAATAAATTATTGAATATAAAATGTCCATACACCACCACCAGATGTCTCCAATCAAGTGAGAGTGAAGTAAATTTTCTTAACAATTTGTATGTGGAAAAAACAAGGTGCCTTCTTATACCTAGGCAAACATCCTACTCACCGGACATATATGATACCCATCACAGGTAGTCATAAAATGCAGTATGACTGAGATATACCCTCCAGTGTAAATGGCCCAGAGCGATATACATCCACCGGATGAGGATGTAGTGAATTACATATATCAGGGAGGAAAGAGAGAGCTCCTCATAGTGCAGTTGGTTACTTTTATTTTTAAACGCAATAAGAATATTGTACTTTCAATGTAGTAGAACTTTAAAAGCCTATAAAATACAAGCAGATCTGCCAATCGTGTTCCATCTGCGTTCCAAAGAGATCAGCACGTCTGACGTCATCAGGGGTCATGCGATCGGACCTGTCACTTCCTCCTCAATAAATACAATCGCCATACTTTGGATAACCAATCCGCTTCAATCATTAGCCAATCTAAAAACTACCATATCATTATACAATGCCTTGTTAAATACTATTTTATTATATTATAGTTCAAAAAAATTATATAATTATAAATTATAATTTTATAATTTTGTCCCCAATCAACTCATTGGGAAATGAGAACTAAAAACAATAAATGCTGCCCCCTCTGGTGGAATCATATTAAACTAACACAATGGATACCACTATGTGACTAAAGGCAGCATAGGTTTTCACCATCTTGTGGATAAAAATATTAGTACATACAAAAAAAAACTTTACTTAATTAAAAATAATGTGGTGTATGGACATTTTATATTCAATAATTTATTTAATTTTTAGCACTTTATTTATGTTGGTTTGCACATTCATATGACTTGGAGCACGGTATGAAGATGTACTGTTATTGTATTCTTTTTACAATTGCCTTTAGTAAATCAACCCCAATATCATCAAAATAATCTGGAGATATCTGTGTGCGCAAGGGACAAGGCCAAAATGCAATATTGGATGCATGTGATATTCAGACCCTCAGATGGCACTTCATTGAAAAACAGGCATGATTATGTGATGGACATCACTGCATGGGCTCAGGAAAACTTCCAAAAATCATTGTCTGTGAAGACAGTTTGCCGTGCCATACAAAAGAGCTATCTCGTGCAAAGAAGACGCTATATCTGAGCATGATCCAATAATGCAATTGTCTTCTGTGGGCCAAATCTCATTTAAAACGGTCTGTTGCAAAGAGGAAAACTGTTGTGTGGTCATACGAATTAAAATTTGACATTCTTTTTAGCAACCATGAGTGCCACATCCTCCAGACTAAAGAGGAAAGGGACCTTCTAGGTTGTTATCTCTCAATTCAAAAGACTGCATCTCTGATGGCATGGGGTTGCATTAATATATCTTCCAAATGTCCCAAAATCTGCGAACTGTTCCGAGATTTGAATCAAATCGTGGGGTCACACAGATCTGGGCTGGAGTCCCGTAGCCCTATCAGGGTTGCCAAATTCATGCAGCTGGTTCTCACTACTTAGTAGTCACTACTTTAGAAGATGCGCCAGTTCATACATCTGAGGCCAGGATGTCTTTTCTAAGTAGTAGACCCAGGCATTTACCCCACTGCTCTTATATAACAGTGGTAACACCTAGTCAGAGGATCTCTGTCTTCAAGATTTCATAACCTGGTTAAAATATGCATGCTGGTAATATCCAGAGAGAAAGGATGCCAGGATGCCCACTGTTCCTTGGGCTACCATTCCAGGTCTGTGACCCTTTAAAAAATATAAAGGAATCCTGCCACATCATTGTGTGGAGAAATTGGCTAGCCTGTACACCCCAATGTTGCTAGGGTTTCTTGCTATTGTGTCAGTTTTTGCTGGTGAGGGCAGTGAGTTCCTCCCACTAAGCTTTCAGCTGGGCTGCAATGTGATGGTTGTCCTCCTTTATGGCTTTCTGTTGCACATGCAGCTTGACCGCTATGCGTTTATTAGCATTCTCTGAGGCTTGCAACTGTGCAGGTGTGGCCTCCTTTTGAGCAGTCATAATCTTGACAAGAGATTTCATCACATCCTTCATCCTAGAAGCAGTAACAGCAATACACAAAAGACAGGTAGCTGTCCTTTTAAAAGTGCATTCACATGCAGGTTCCTACAATTACCGTAGCTGCAAGTAGGCAGCCCTATTGAAAGCAATGGGAGGCTGCCAGCTCACGCAGCTAATTGCACCCACTCGCATGTCATTTTTTCATGGAGCAATCACATGTAGCACCCTGTAGCTTAGGCAGGGAAGGAGTAGTTATCCTGGTTGATTGATAGAGATCCATTGATTTCTCCCTAAGTTTGGCCTTGTTGCACTTTTCTCTTCTACCACTAGGTGGCCAGGTACTTGGTGTAATTAGATATGAGAAGGGCAACCCAAGGTCAGGTTATGTGTACATGGGGTATCTCAGCCAATGGGCAGGGGTTTTCTTGAATCCCTTGGCCTGCTGGGAGCACATATATATTTGGGTGGAGTCAGATGATGTATGTTCTGTGCCACCTGGACAGCTGTCTGGGTGGAAGTGTGTCGTATGCCTCGGGCTGCTAGTCCGGAGATTGGGCCTATCCTGGGGGGCATCTAGCTGCCAGGCTGTGTGAGTTCTTACATCCAAAAAGTGTCTGGCACCCAATGACTTTCACGGCTCTCCTCCTATTGAAGTCTCTGAGTCTGCCAATTGAATCTACAACTACTTAAAGAGGAGTGCCCCTTAAAAATTAAAAAAAAATTAAAAGTCAGCAGCTACAAATACTGCAGCTGCTGACTTTTAATAATCGGACACTTACCTGTCCCAGGGTCCAGCGATGCACTCGTTCCCTGCTCCGCTCGGTGGCACCGGCATTCTTACTTTGAATCCACAGCCAGGCACCCACTGTGCATGCGCGAGTGGCGCTGCGTGCCGTGATTTGGCGTGCAGTCATCTGGGACCCGTCACATGTCCCAGATGACTGACAGGAGGGAGGGAGCCCTTCCTTCGCCGAGGGTAAGTGATGTCACTTAGCTCAAGCACTGAAGGAGGCAGACTACGAGGGACCCCCTAGCAACAGGCATTTAGAGGTGAGTTACATTTTTTTTTTTTTTACAAATGTTTTATTTTATTTTGTTTTAGGAATTTTAATCAGCTTTTTTTTTTTTTTGGTGAAAACACCACTTTAAGGGTGTCCTGGCCTTAATCCTCTTTCCCCCAAAAATACAAAAAGGACTGTTAAGAGAAATAAAACCTCTTTTACATCCAAGAAGTGTCTGGCGCCCAATGACTTTCACCACCTTTGCACACACCATGCCTCACAACCCACTACATATTGAAGGATGTCAGCTATCTTTGGCCTTATGCCACGTACACACGATCGGACTTTTCGGCTGCCAGACTTTCCAGCGGAGGTCCGCCGGACTTTCCGAATGTGCCGACTTGCCCACACACGCCCGGACTTTTGGCGGAGGTCCGCCGGACTTTTACACGGAGTAAAATCCGTTCATTTAGAACGTGACTCCAGGTAGACGAGACTAGCGAAGGAAGTCAATGCCGCCGCCTCGACCGGCGAGATTGTCACCTTGCTAGCCTGAGCTGGGCTGGGTGCACAGTGCTGGGGTGAGCTGGGTGCACAGTGCTGGGGTGAGCTGGGTGCACAGTGCTGGGGTGAGCTGGGTGCACAGTGCTGGGGTGTGCTGGGTGCACAGTGCAGGGGTGAGCTGGGTGCGCAGTGCAGGGGTGAGCTGGGTGCACAGTGCAGGAGTGAGCTGGGTGCACAGTGCTGGGGTGAGCTGGTTGCACAGTGCTGGGTGCACAGTGTAGGGGTGAGCTAGGTGCACAGTGCAGGGGTGAGCTAGGTGCACAGTGCAGGGGTGAGCTGGGTGCACAGTGCAGGGGTGAGCTGGGTGCACAGTGCAGGGGTGAGCTGGGTGCACAGTGCAGGGGTGACCTTGGTGCACAGTGCTGTGGTGACCTTGGTGCACAGTGCAGGGGTGAGCTGGGTGCACAGTGCAGGGGTGCACGGCTCTCCTCCCCCCCAGATTCCAGTACAGAGCTCCATTCCTCCCAATTACAAGGCTTTCCTCCCACAGACTCTCACCAGATTCCAGTACAGTACAGAGTTTTCCTCTGTCCCAAATGCTACTCACAGCGTGCTGTCCGATGTCCATGCAGCCTGCTGATTCCAGAAGCAGCTTCCCCTGTGCAGATTCCCCGCCCTCTACCTCCTGTGCTCTCAGAGATCGGTGTGTGTAAACACACAAATCCCTGTGCTGTCAGAGGAGACATGTCGTTTGTTCCTAGTAAGTAGGAACAGCGATATGTCTCCTCTCCCACTCAGTCCTATCCCCATACAGTTAGAACACACTGAGGGAACACACATTTAACCCCTTGATTGCCCCCTAGTGTTAACCCCTTCTCTGCCAGTGACATTTACACAGTAATCAGTGCATTTTTATAGCACTGATCAATGTATAATTGTCAATGGTCCCAAAAATGTGTCAAAAGTTTCCGATCTGTCCATCGCAATGTTGCAATATCGCTAAAAATCGCAGATCGCTGCCATTACTAGTAAAAAATAAATAAATAAAAATTCCATAAAAATGCCTTAAATCTTTCCCATAGTTTGTAGATGCTACAACTTTTGCGCAAACTTTTTTCAATTTTGGGGATATTTATTATAGTAAAAAGTAAAAAATATATATTTTTTTTTTTAAATTGTCGCTCTTTTTTTGTTTATAGCGCAAAAAATAAAAAACGCAGAGGTGATCAAATTCCACCAAAATAAATCTATATTTGTGTCAAAAAAAGGACGCAAATTTTGTTTGGGTACAGCATCGCATGACCGCGCAATTATCAGTTAAAGCGATACAGTGCCAAATTGTAAAAAGTGCTCTGGTCAGAAAGGTAGGTAAAATCTTCCAGGGGCTGAAGTGGTTAAACTTCTCCACAACTTTTATCTCTGACCTGTCTGGTGTGTTCCTTGGCCTTCATGATGCTGTTCACTAAGGTTCTCTAACAAACCTCTGAGGGCTTCACAGAACAGCTGTATTTATACTGAGATTAAATTACACACAGGAGGACTCTTTTTACCGATTAGGTGACTTCTGAAGGCAATTGGTTCCACTAGATTTTTAGTTAGGGATATAAGAGTAAAGGGGGCTGAATACAAATGCACGCCACACTTTTCAGATATTTATTTGTAAAAAAAAATTGAAAACCATTTATCATTTTCCTTCCACATCACAATTACAGTATCTCACTAATGCCCCGTACACACGAGCGGATTTTCCGTCAGAAAAAACTTGGATGGTTTTTCCGACGTAATTCTGTTCAAGCTTGGCTTGCATACACACGGTCACACAAAAGTTCTCAGAACTTTAGAGCATCAAGAACGCGGTGACGTACAACACTACGACAAGCCGAGAAAATGAAGTTCAATGCTTCCGAGCATGTGTCAAATTGTTTCCGAGCATGCGTAGGAATTTTGCGCGTCGGAATTGCTGCAGACGATCGGAATTCTCTGATCGGAACTTTTTCCCACTGAAAAATAGAGAACCTGCTCTCAATCTTTTGCTGGCGGGGAGTGCGATGGAGCATACACACAGTCGGAATTTATGACCAAAAGCTCACATCTGACTTTTGCTGGGGGACTCTCCGATCGTGTGTATGGGGCATAAAGTGAGTAAGCCCCTCACATTTTTGTAAATATTTAGTATTTTGTATATTTTTACATCAGGCTGTAGGGTCAATAAATTACACTTGGCACAGTGCATTGCACTGTACCACGTATATTGGTGCTCAAAATGCTAACACACATTTGTCCCTAATAAACATAGGTTATGCAGCTCTATGTATTAGTATTTCTGTAAATACTCACCCCCACCAGAAAATGTAGTTTTCAATGGGAATGGGAAGTGAGAAATGCAGCTGGTGCAAAAGTGTCTGTAGCTTGATCTCTCTGGGTGTCTATTAAGACATTTACATGATAGAAACTCACCAAGGTTTACTCCCTCTTTTTTTTTTTTTTTGCTCTGCAAAACAGGAAAAAAGTCAGTTTCACCCAGCTGAATATTTTGTCTGTTAGGTTTCTATGCAGAAGCTGAGCATGGGTAACCTGCCTGATCACATATGTTAGCCTAGTGATGCCAGTTGGCATTTGCGTTTACAATCAACACTATATTGCTGTGCTAATAATAGTTTACTGCGCAAGTTTGCTTACAAGGCCAGAAATAAGCTTTACCTGCCCATATGCAAGCTCTGTCCATGCAATTTTATCATTGCACAGCCCACAAGATAAGAATGTAAACTGACTGTTGGGTTACCGGCAGGCAGGTCACAACCCTAACCCAATACTGTTTCCTCTTCGGATGGTAATATAAAGTAATACAAGTGACATAGAAATATCGAAAACATTTATGTTTGCCTTATGGCACACGCACATGCATTCTTAGTTATTTGTAGAATATTCTAACATCTCATTTGCTACTAGAGCATAACTAGGATTGTGAAAGACCTGGGTCCCCTTTGGACACTCTAAGCAGAATAACCATGCTGTGTACAAATAGTGGATGTGGCCAAATTACACTAAAGCCCCATACACACGTTCGGATTATCCGAGGACCAGGTCCGTCGGATCATGTCCGTCGTACTTTGTCCGATGTTGGTGTTGCGTACACACGGTCGGACTTTGTTGTCGAAAAATCCGATCATTCTGAACGTGGTGACGTTTGTTGCGTACGACGGGACTACGTAGAGGCTAGTAGCCAATAGCTTTGGTCTTGTAATGTGATCTGAGCATGCGTGGCACTTTGTCCGTCGGAATTCGATACACACGATCGGAATTGGTGTGATCGGACTTTGTTGTCGAAAAATCTATCCAGCAGGAGATAGAACTTTGTCCGTCGGACAATCCGATGGAAACTGTCCGATGGTGCCTACACACGGTTGGAATTTCCGACAACATTGTCCGATAGGACAGAATCCATCGGAAAATCTGACCGTGTGTATGGGGCTTAAGTGTGTGAGGGGGCTTAAAGAGTTATGGTTAAATACCACCTGAGCCTACTCTACTCTGGTTCAAGCGTAAGTAAAGCACAAAGTGTAAGGGTCAGCAGTGAGTAACACACATAAAACAGGGGTCAGGAGTAAGTAACACACAGAGCACTGAAGTACAGTATTAATTGCACAGAGTGCAGGGGTCAGGAGCAAATGATGCACCCACTGCAAGGGTCAGGAGTTAGTAACACACAAAGCACAGGGGTCAGAAGTTAGTAATGCACGGAGTGCAGTGGTCAGGAATAAGTTATTCAGAGAGTGCAGAGGTCAGGTGTAAGTAACACAGGCCATCAATGCACACATATACCACAGTCCCTGTACTCACAAAATATTTCTAATTACTTTTCCACAAGTGACAGTCCCACAGGCACAAAGAAACCTAAGAAGACCATAGAATCATTATTAAAAATAAGGAATTTTGACTTACCTGTAAATTATTATTATTATTATACAGGATTTATATAGCGCCGACAGTTTACGCAGCGCTTTACAACATTGGGGCAAACAGTACAATTACAATACAATTCAATAAATGGGGGAATCAGAGAGCCCTGCTCGTTAGAGCTTACAATCTAGGAGGGAGGGTCAGGTTATACAAAAGGGTAATAGCTGTGGGGGATGAGCTAATGGAGAAAATAGTGCAGTTGTTAGATGGAGGCAGGATAGGCTTCTCTGAAGAGGAAAGTTTTCAGGGATCGCCTAAAAGTGGATAAATTTGGAGACAGTCTGACAGATTGGGGTAGGGAATTCCAGAGGATGGGTGAGGCTCGGGGGAAGTCCTGGAGGCGAATATGGGAGGAGGTTATGAGGGAGCTAGAGAGCAGGAGGTCTTGGAAGGAACGAAGAGGGCGATTAGGTTGGTATTTTGAGACTAGGCTAGTGATGTAGCTGGGGGCAGAGTTGTGGATGGCTTTGTAACTTATTGTTAGTATTTTGAATTTCATTCATTGAGCGAGTGGCAGACAATGAAGGGATTTGCAGAGAGGGATAGCAGACACCGAGCGGTTTGTAAGGTGGACGAGTCTGGCAGTAGCATTCATGATGGACTGAAGGGGGGATAGTCTATTTAAAGGTAAGCCAATGAGGAGGGCATTGCAGTAGTCAAGGAGAGACATAACCAGGGAGTGAATCAGGAGCTTTGTGGTTTCATTGGTTAGAAAGGGACGTAGTTTAGAGATGTTGCGGAGGTTGAGGCGGCAAGCTTTGGAAAGTGATTGGATGTGGGGCCGAAAGGAGAGTTCAGAGTCAAGGATAACACCTAGCAAGCTGACATGTGGGGATGGGTGGATGGTTATCCCATTGCTCTTGACAGATAAGTCAGGGGAAGAGGCACGTGGTAGAGGAAATATTATAAGCTCGGTTTTGGACAAGTTGAGTTTGAGGAAGTGGTGTGACATCCATACAGATATGTCTGTTAGTAAATTAGTGATGCGTGAGGAGACTGATGGAGTGAGTTGAGGGGTAGAAAGATAGATTTGTGTGTCGTCAGCGTAGAAATTATATTGAAAGCCGTGAGAGGCTATCAGCTGACCCAGGGAAGAGGTGTAGATTGAAAATAAAAGAGGTCCAAGAACAGAACCTTGGGGGACCCCGACAGAGAAAGGAAGAGGAGTGGAGGAAGTAGAATTGTAAGTGACACTGAAGGGGCGTTGGGATAGGTAGGATGAGAGCCACTGAAGAGCACAGTCACAGAGACCAAAGGAGTAACGTTTTTTGAGGAGGAGGGGGTGGTTAACCGTGTCAAAGGCAGCTGAAAGGTCCAGAACGAGTACAGAATAGTGTCCGTTGGTTTTTGCAATTAGTAGGTCATTTGTGAGTTTTAAAAAAGCAGTTTCTGTGGAGTGTTGAGGGCAAATCCAGATTGAACGGGATCAAAAAGGTTATTCGTAATGAGGTGGTCAACCATGAGTTTAGAGGAAAAGGGGAGCAAGGAGATAGGGTGTAGGTTGTTAAGATTGGTAGGGTCCAAGGATGGCTTTTTAAGTATGGGGGTGACCAATGCATGTTTTAGAGCATTAGGGAATATGCCAGAGGTGAGGGAGAGATTGAGGATGCGGGTGAAAGAGTGTAGGATAGAGTCAGAGGGTGACCGTAGTATTTGAGAGGGAATAGGGTCCAGGGGACAGGTGGTTAGGTGGGCGTTAGAAAGGAGTTTAGCAACTTCGTCAATAGTAGCAGATTTGAATAAGGGGAGTGCCAATTGTACCTGCTGACATGGGGTCTTAACTGGGGGAGATACCTGTAGAATGGAGATTTCATCACGGATTGTATCAATCTTGTTTTTGAAGTGATTAGCAATCTCCTGGGCAGTGAGTGAGTCAGTGGGTGAAGGACCAAGTAGAGAGTTGAAGGTAGAGAAGAGTTTACGGGGACTGGATGAGAAGGTGTTAATAAGAGTTGTAAAATAGGTCTGCTTGGCAGTGTGGAGGAAAGAATAGTATTTTTGGAGGGAAGATTTGTATTGGTTGAAGTCTTTGCGAGACTTAGTCTCTTAGTCTAAATTCTATATCTTGGAGTACAGTACAGAATACAGGCAACATATTCATACACCATGGGTTATAGGCACATACCTTCAAGGGATTGCACACTAGCAAGCTTTTGAGGCACCCCCTCTATAACCCTACCCCACGCTGTGAATCCTCATTTATGTAGCAAGCAATGCATAGTAAACCAAGTAAAGGAAGGGAGTGTGGTCTGTGTCGTGTATTTTATTCTAAAATATGAAATTTTACAGGTAACTCAAAATAACTTTTATATCTTAAATGTACAGTACAGACACAGGCAACATATTCAACACCATGGGATGTCCCCATACAATTAATACAAGGGTAGGCAACAACTAGGCAAACAGAACTGTGCCAACCGGCACAAAAAAAACAACAGGGGTTAAAAGATCCAAGCTCAGAGTGCCTCTGTGAGAACCCTGCGTCCAAAATCTGCATCCACCGAAGATTGGACATCCACCTGGTAAAATTCTAGGAAAAGTATGAACAGAGGACCAGGTGGTGTCCTTACAGTTGGGCTACAGGGGCCTAGTGCTGAAATGCCTAGAAAACTCCCACTGATCGGGTGGATAAGGCACGTAACAGTGTGGAAGAAGATGGTTGCTTTAGAGTGTAAGCTCTTGCAATCAAGTTACTTATCCATCATGCAATGGTGGATTTTAAAGCAGGGTGTCCCTTGTGAGATCCCTAGGAAAGAACTAACAGGGAAACAGTTTGTCTAAAGGAAGTAGTAGCTTTAAGGTATACTCTAATACAGTCGTGGCCTGTGCACTGTGGGCGCACGGGTGCTGCCCCCCCATCAATGCGCCCGACCCCTTTCAGGATGCCGGACGCATGAATTTCTATGGCGGGGGTGGTACTCTTTGAAGCACCTGATTAGAGCCATAGGCTCTAATAGGCTTTAAAATAGGGTGGGCTCAGGGCGCAGAGAGTGCGCCCTGATCCCACCCAATTGTGTGACGATAGCGAATAAATCTTCGCTATTTTAACACAACCTTCCTACCCGCCAATCAGGAGGCAGGGCAGCAGACCTGTTTCCTGATTGGCCAAAGCGCCAGGCCACCCTATTGAATGCTTATTGAAAGTCCCCTCTGCCAGAGCCGCACGCAGGGGGGGTGCTGCCAGAGCCGCGGGGGTGGCTTTGGTGCTGCCAAAGCCACGCTCGCGGGGGTGGGTTCGGTGCTGTGAGAGCCACACTTGTGGGGGAGGGTGCTGCTGCCAGAGACAAGCGGGGGGTGGGGGTTGGGTGCTGCCAGAGTCGTGAGTAGGGGGGTCGTGGGCACAGTGGCTGCATATGATGGGCACAAGTGGCTGCATTTGATTGGCATAAGTGGCTATATTTGATTGGCACAAGTGTCTGCATATGATGGGCACAAGTGGCTGCATTTGATTGGCACAAGTGGTTGCATTTGATTGGCACAAGTGGCTGCATTTTACGGGCACAGTGGCTGCATATGATGGACACAAATGGCTGCATTTAATGGGCACAGTGGCTGCATATGATTGGCACAAGTGGCTGCATTTATTGGGCACAAGTGGCTGCATTTGATGGGCACAAGTGGCTGCATTTGAGGGGCACAAGTGGCTGGATTTGACGGGCACAAGTTGCTGAATTTGACGGGCACAGTGGCTGCATATGACGGCACAAGTGGCTGCATTTGATGGGCACAAGTGGCTGCTTTTGATGGGCACAAGAGGCTGCATATGATGGGCACACATGGCTGCATATGATGGGCAGAGTGGCTGCATATGATTGTGTTGTGGAAATTTTATTAATATGTATTGTCACAGTTTCTCCCAGTGTTAGTTCTCCCGCAGCACGCTCTAAAGAGCTGACTAGGGCAGACTGACGCTGGTTGGGATCTGTTAGGTAGGGGAAAACTTCCTGTTGTTTGGAGAGAGGTGTTTGCGGAGTGGGGATATGTCCACCAGCGAAGGGCCCCTGTGCAATGCACCAATGCACAGAATGATCGCCTGGGGGGGATGTGTTCGCTCTGCAAACATATAATCGGTGTAGCGGATGTATGCCTGATCAACATATTTATGGTGGCATGAGCGTACACCTGCAGATAAGCTCCCATCAGCAGGAATTGTACTCATTGTTCATTGGTTGTTGTATAAATTCATTTATCCTGTGTTGACATTTACATCCTGTGTTGTTACATCCTTATTTGGTCATTTCCTGTGAGGTCACATCCTGTGTAGGAGGCGATTGGCTGTTGGAGGCAAGCCTTCCAGTTTGTGATTTCCTGTTTGTGTGTAAATAAAAGAAATAGTAAACTGCTCGGCGGCAGTCATGCTGATGGAGCTGAGAACATAAGCTATGGTGATGTCTGTTTACTTGGGGATATACGGGAAATAGAGCTATAGGTGAGATGCATTATATCATTAGACAAAATGTGTGCTTATTAGCACAGGAGAAATGGTGTGCGCAAAGCGTATAGCCAAATTTCCCTGACATCGCGGCGAGTCAATGGTACGAGTGAACTGGGCCTCCTTAGCATCGGATCGAGATGAGGGAGTGAATGGATCCATGTTCCGATGTGTTAAGGAGGCTCTGCTTTGCAAAAGAACACATTTTTCGTCTTTTTGAAATAATGGTACTCACGATTTTGATCGTATGTCTGTTGTGTGTGTGTGTGATTTGTCAATATGGATTGAGATATTTGCAACCTGGAATGTTTGTGTAAAGCCCCATACACACGCTCGGATTATCCGAGGACCAGGTCCGTAGGATCATGTCCGTCGTACTTTGTCCGATGTTGGTTTTGCGTACACACGGTCGGACAAAGTTGTCGGAAAATCCGATCATTCTGAACGTGGTGACGTTTTTTGCCTACGACGGGACTACGTAGAGGCTAGTAGCCAATAGCTTTGGTCTTGTAATGTGATCTGAGCATGCGTAGCACTTTGTCCGTCGGAATTCGCTACACACGATCGGATTTGGTGTGATCGGACTTTGTTGTCAAAAAATCTATCCAGCAGGAGATAGGACTTTGTCCGTCGGACAATCCGATGGAAACTGTCCGATGGTGCCTACACACGGTCGGAATTTCCGACAACATTGTCTGATAGGACAGAATCCATCGGAAAATCCGACCGTGTGTATGGGGCTTCAGGTGCTGTGTGTTATGTGAGTGACTGATGCTGTGCAACAAGTTTGTGATGCACATGAGAAATGTATGAATTGTGTATGGTGTTTAACTGACTATATTAAAGTTGTGTAAGTAACTGAATGAGAAATGGAGACTGTGTGTTGTGTGTGTGATTGAATTTGTTTGCAAAATGGCTGCTGCCATGCGTCCATGAATGGGGGAGGGGTAGGCATGGTTGTTACAATAGAAAATGTTTTGTGTTGAAAGGGCTACGCCCTGTGGGAAGGGAACTTCACTAATGTTCTGAGCAAACATACAAGCAACATTGTCCTGGTCCTGTGTGTGTGTGTGGTGACCTTTTAGGGTGAGGTATATGAACTTTATTTGGGAACACGAGTGTATGTTTAAGTTGTGCTATTTTTGAATGTGTCGTTTGGTTGGCCAAGGTCCCTAGTAGTTAGCCTAAAGCGCTTGTCTACGTTTTAAGCGTTCATTTTGATGTCTCAATTGTTTGTCAGTTTTTGTGGGGAGAAGTTTGTGTAGCTAGTGAAGAAACCTTGGTTTTGGCGGGAAAATGGCCATTTTTTTGTGGCTTGGCTTTTGTTGTTGTTTGCCATGTGGCCATGGTCGGCAGCCATTTTAAGAGGCGCAGTTTAAGGATTTTGTGCTGTTTGACCTGTGGGTCATCCTAGAGGGGAAGCTGCTCCAATTCTTTTGTGTGTGTGTGTGTAGCCATGAGGTCTACTTTGCATTGAATTTACTAGCTTTAGAGTTTTTGTACTTTTAGCAGTGTGTGTTATTTTGATTTTTAAATGTTTGGGAGTTTCTCAAAGGGCAATTCATTGTTTTGAGGCTTGTATTTTATAGCCTGCAGAGGAGGAGGGGGGCTTTGGTTTACCTCTTTGAGCCATCTTTTTACAGGAGTTTCAGTTTTTGGCTTTTGTTGCACTGTTGTGTGGTATTTCGGTCTCAAAACTTGTGGTTTGATTTCCTAGGAGATATTCCTAGGAGATATGCGAGTCAAGGGGGATTCCCTCCCATTTGCAATATGGGGGTTTATTCCAACCTCTCCTGGACAAAAGTTTTTTTAATTGTTTCAGTGTTCAGCCGTGCAAGATCACATTGCACAACAAGGGGGAAAGGGGGAGTGTAGGTGGATGCAGCTGGCTCTTGTCTCCAGCCACCACCTATCAGACCTGCAGCACAAAACTGGGGGGGGGTTTCAAAGCAACCCATTTGGCTCTGTGCTGCATGGTTGATAGGTGACAGAACAGAAACAAATAGATGTTCATGGGTGGCATTGGGGTCCAGGTGTACACAGCACTACATGTTGTTTATGCCCCTGTTTGTAACATACCAACACATTAACATACATAAAAAAACGTACCTTTTGAAAAAAAACTGCATTTTTTCTGTTAGAGACATTTTTTTTGTTACCTGTTATATTTCTATTTCGAAATAAGACTCTCCCTTTTCCTCTTCCTCTTTAGTCATCGTCCTTTCTGTTTTGCCCTGGAGGTTTTTAAGAAAGCGCAAAGGACCCATTTAAAAGGTCAGAAATTCTGATGAGTGGTTTGAACAGCTGGGTGGAGGATTCACAGACCGGAGTGGAGTTCACAGAGTGTTACTGTACAGCAGCACAACACTCGGGATATTAACTTAATATTTGCTGGCGATTATGATTTTTACCTGTTAACAACAGATTTGCTTGAAGAGACTATATGCACAGAATACACTTTATACTGTTCTTATTGGTTACAGTCTTGCACAAGGCACTTTTTTGAGAATGGTTTACAAATATTTTTGCACATGATGATATGGAATGATTCGCAACCATAGCACTGCTGTATGCAACATGTGATGACTATATGGTGTATGATATATATGAGGTAGATATAATGAGATCACATTAATTTGCTAATATATTCAACAGCGCTGTACCTTTTGTATACAGAGTATTTTGAATATCTGGAGGTATCCTAATACAGCAGCTGGGTACAATTTTTAACACTTTTTTTTTCAAAGACATAGTATTTGATACATATATTTCTCTATGTACCAAATTAACAATCTATTTACACTAGGGGGTCCATTTATAAAACCTTTGTTGGGGAGGATGTCAAACACGTTCACGCTGCATGAATTTTGGCTGTAATTTCACTAACAGAGTAATTCCTATAATTGTTAGCACCATCTAGTGGCCAAAATGCAGTATTTTTTTCTCATTTAGGTATTTCAGAAAACTATACTTTATTGTGGCCACTAGATGGATCTGACAATCACAGGAATTCATCTATTATATAGCTTTTACCTGTACTTATATAGTGCCAACAATTTATGCAGAGCTTTACAAATTCATTATACATTCACAGTCCCTACCATCAAGGAGCTTACAAAATTCATACATACCCAGGCAAATTTAGACAGGAGTCAATTAACTTACCACCATGTCTTTGGAGTGTGGGAGGAAACCCAAAGGAAATCCATGCAGGCACAGAGAGAACATGCAATCTCCCTGCAGGTAGTGCCGTGGTTGGGATTCAAATCGATGACCCTAGTGCTGCTAGGAGTAAGTGTCACTGTGCTGCCTGTTGGAGGAATTATGGCCAGATTGTGTGCAGCATGCAAAAATGTGTGTGACAGATATCCATGTCATCAATAGACACCCAGGTCTATCAATTTGGTGCCCTTTGCATAGGAATATATTCATTTTAGTCCTGGTTTCCCCTCTTCCTTGCATCTCTGATATTACCTTTGACCTGTGCTCCTCATCTTGCTTATATTGTACATATTGTATATAGTAGCTTGTAGTTAGGCATTTTGGTTATATGGTTGTGGTTCTCTTGTATTTTTATGCTTGCTGTTTGCTGGACAGTGTATGTCTTTTGTTTTACTAATAATATACAGTATTTACTTTGCTATATATAGTCTGGTCTCAGTTTCTAAGTGTAGTCACACAAATCTTGCTATCCTTGCTGATTCCTGACCGGATTAGGTGCATGTACTTGAGAACTGGGAAGTATTTGCTCCGAGTATTTTCTGCCTTTCACGTCAAGATGCATCTAGAGGAGGTTATTTGTCCTGTGAAATTGGCATTGGATGATAAAGATCTTTGCTGCTTGATTTTACAGGATCATACCAGTGAAAACTGTTGGAATACATTCAAGTAGCATATAACTTAGTTGATCAGGGCAGATTTTCATTTGGAGAAATATAGCCTGTGGTTCAGGTTTGTTCTGAATTAGCTTTGCCTGCTACATCTCATAGCCATGATGATTTCACTCTTTCCTTTTATATGCCTCAGGTTGAGTTTTTAGTATGGTTGCTGGAAGATAACACAGCTTACTCTGCTTGTTCACAAAGGCTCCTGAGTTTATACTGATGTGTTTTCCCTAGTCAGACAAGGGAACTGTAATTTTGTTCAGCTATTGCTCCAAGCCCAGTCAAAGATACTATCTCCAGTTTCAGTTGATTCACACCAATTCAGATCTGCCTCTACACATCAATAATATATTCCTTCATTACCCTTAGCAACCATGCAACCACAACTGCTACTAGGTGTTCCCTACTTCCTGTATATCAGCACTCTGCATTAACAGCACTTCTTCTGCATTTAACCCATTGGGGGCTCCCCCTGCAGTTCTGTTTTTTGCTGCTTATACAACACTGACACTATCCACTGCTGCCTCAACAATTGTTCAGCCAGTTCCAGATTCCATGCTACCTGTCGATGGGGTTCAGTCCGCTTCCATGCTGCCTGTCGATGGGGTCCAGTTCGCTTCTATGCTGCCTGATGATGGGGTCCAGTTCGCTTCCATGCTGCCTGCTGATGGGGTCCAGTCTGCCTCAATGCCTGCTAATGGGGTTCAGCCTACCTCAATGCCTGCTGATGGGGTTCAGCCTGCTATAATGCCTGCTGACAGGGTTCAGTTTGCCTCAATGACTGCCGATGGGGTTCAGTCTGCCTCAATGCCTGCTGACAGGGTTCAGTCTGCCTCAATACATGCTTATGGGGTTAAATCAATCTCAATGCCTGCAGGGGTCAGTCTGCCTCAATGCATGCCTCTGGTGGTCCACTGTCTGCTGCCAAGGCTGCCTCTGGTGATTCGCTGTCTGCTGCCGAGTCTGCCTCTGGTGGCCCGCTGTCTGCTGCCAAGCCTGATTCTGTTGGGCCACTTTCTGCTGCCAAGCCTGCCTCTGGTGGTCCACTGTCTGCTGCCAAGTCTGACTCTGGTGGCCCGCTGTCTGCTGCCAAGCCTGCCTCTGGTGGTCCTCTGTCTGCTGCCGAGTCTGCTTCTTGTGACTCACTGTCTGCTGCCAAGTCCGCCTCTGTTGACTTGCTGCCAGCTGCCAAGCCTGCCTCTGATTGTCTGCTGTCTGCTGCCAAGTCTGCCTCTGGTGATCCACTGTCTGCTGCCAAGCTTGCCTCTGGTGATCCGTGGTCCATTGCCAAGCCTGCCTCTCATACTTCACTGTCTACTGCCCATCCGGACTATGCTGATCCCCATGCCACTGCCCAGCCAGACATGCTAATTCCCAGGCCGCTGCCCAGCTGGACTCTATTAACTGGGTTAAGCTTCCGCCTGCTGATGGATGTGTGGCTTCCGAATTTCCACTGTTGTTACATGGCTTGCATGGGTTACCTGTCTGGTTTAAGATCCCATTTGTTGCCTGTCCCAAATTCTTTCTGTAGCCATTTGCTCCTTTTTAATTAATTTTTTTTATAAATCTTTTTATTTATTTTCTTAGTGCACAAACAGACAAAACAAGACAAAATAAAACAGCATACACATTGGATAAAAATAATGAAGCAGCTTCAAAATCCACTCGCATTACATATATAGTATAGTAGCCATCAAAAAAAAAATATTTTGACTCAAATAAGATCTAAACCATACCATTTATATAATTAACTATTCAGCAATAAACTTAAGTCCCCCCATAAACATTAGATGCCGTATATGGCTTATCCAGCCACTTTGCCCAGACTTTTTCATACTTACTAGGACAACCCCTATTCATGTAGGTATCTCTATACAGTGGACGATTAATATTTACCAATTATTTCCAGTATAAGAGCATAGGAGAAGAAGGTTTCTTCCAATACAAAGCAATAGTTTTTCTTGCACTAAAATAATGTAGTTTTAGCAAACATTCGCTCTGACACTGTAGGAAGAATAGCCTCCACCAGACCCAACAGACATACAGACATTGAAACCGGCAAGAGAACAGAGGTAATAGAATTTAACAGATCTACCACTTCTTCCCAAAAAATAGCTATATGCGGACAGGTCCAAAAGATGTGAGAAGTCCCCCAGAACCGCTCCACATCGCCAACACTCAGAAGAGCACTCAGGATTTATCTTCCGAAGTCTGGATGGTGTAAGATAGGCTCTATGTACCAATTTAAATTCAAGAGCTATCCATGGAATTACCCTTGAAACAACTTGTAGAGCAGCCACTTGATCATCCTAAAACGTATTCCTAAGACACTATCAAGTAGATCGGGGTGCTCTTACGACGGTGGAGTTTGGGAGGGGGACAATTCATTCAGCCTTCTCCTTTTCTGATTAAATATTTTTTGTTCAGCATCAACACACCTGTGTCAGCTAGTTATTTATCACAGGCAGGGCTGCTGTTAGAAATCACAGGGCCCCGTACAGCCTACCTGACAGGGCCCCCCCTTAAAAGTTAAAACTATATTTTTGCTAAAATGCCACAGCCGCAATTCTATGCTTGGCAGCCATGGCAGAAATTATACCCTGGTTTAAGTCAAATGGTTGCAGTGCAATATTGTTGAGTTAAAGCAGGCAGTAAGGAGACAATATGCCATCTCATTGCCTGTCTCTGAAGAGTGATCCAAACTCTGACTGTTCTTTGGCGAGCAAAGCACATGTGAACGAGCTTTTAATTTTTACAAAAAATGTTTTAGAATTTTCAACATTTTTTTTAGAAATGTATTTTTTTTTGGTGAAATATCAGGGGTCTGAACAAATCCCTAACGTCTCACTTTTGAGACAGAGAAAGGGACTGGGGGCAGAGATTCAGCTGTACTGGACAGTGAATAATTGGGAAGTACTCTGAGCTGAGCAGCTTCCTGTTCATTCACAGCATTAAGTATAGTAAACACAGTTCACTATGCTTCAGTTATGAATGGACACAGTAGCGATCAGTACTGATCACTGGCTGTGTTCATTCAGTAAAGGAAGGGGCCGGTAAATTACATATTTACTGTCCCCTTCCCTAGATCTCCATCCTGGAGCAATCCCAGTGTGCCCGCAGCAGCTACTGGCAGGAGTGGAGGGAAGCAGGCAGTGCTGCGAGGGTGGGGCGCATCAGGGGCCCCAGACAGTGTGTGGAAGGGGCAGATATTAGATCAAATCCCCCTGCAACGCAGCCAGAGGGTGAAAGCTGGCAGCTTTGCAGGGAGATCCACAAGAGCCACAAGGCAGTGCAGCTGGTCCTCCTGTACTGGCTTGGGCCTGGTATAAGAGGGCTGGCTGTACTGCCTTATCAGCATCCCTGATCACAGGCATGCTGCCATGGAGGCGCTAGGGAAATGGAAAACAGAAATTTGTATCCTACTTGCCGTAATTTTCCTTTCCTGGTGCCTATTTATGGCAGCATATGCTCCCACCCTCAGTATTCTATATTACAGAAAATGATAGGGGTATGCTTTTCTGTTTATGCTATTTACTAGTCTCGAGCGAGGAGCCAAGGTGGAGCTCTGTCATAGGTATTTTGCCATGGATAGGAACCAGGAAAGAAAAATGACCATAACCTTAATACAATTTTCAATGTATTTCTGTTTTGATCAGTGTTAGTTCTACTGTAAATAAAAATAATTTTATCCTATAATTTGTCTGAGTTAAAGGACAATAAAATCATGCTTCTGCCTTGACCCTGTGAACTTTCCAGCCCTCCTGACACTCTAGGTTCAGACATGTTGCGTATACCTTTAAATACCACACTGACACAATGCAGATTACTTTATAGCATCCCCCATAATTCTCCCCTTTGAGCAGATGGCTTGCTGGGAGATGTAGTCCATGGATAGTTCTGCAGTTCAGCGATGTCTGCTCAGGAGACTACAGTTCCCACAATGCTCTCTTCTAGGCTCACAAGTATGATGCAGGTAATCCAAGCCCAGCACTGGGGGATACAGAGATAGTTTGGGAAAGAAGGACAAGTCTGCAGTATAAGACTTGTGTGTGTTTATATATATATATATATATATATATATATATATATATATATATTGTGACGGATCTCGGATGCCTCTTCTGAGCATCTCCGCCAGACCTGTGTCTCCTGTCCTCCAAATGCACCCGCAGCCTGCAGATTCGCCATAACCACCCCTTAACCCCTCAATCACGAGACAAGCCACACAGGTGTTGAGGGTTAAACATCCAGAGCATAAACTGTTTATTAAGTTTCAAAAATACACTTTAAACACAGTTGGGGACACCCCCCTTAGCCTTGTCATAGAGGGGGTAGGGGACAAGGAAGAACCAATGGAAACTCAACACTTGTATATTCAGCTTCAGTTGAAACCCATGAAGGGATTATGATAAGCAGGCAGCCCCTCCTAACAGATCCCCTGCTGAGATGTGTCTCCAGTGCAGACCTTTTGTCTACATGCCTTGACCCAACACAATTAAACACAGCAACAAGAGGGGGGGTGGGGGTGGGGGAGAAGGGATGCAGCATTACATTACCTTATATCAGTGCCATTTTGTATATGTCTTTATAAGCTAAAAGTACATTAATTGTGGAATAAAAGTATATATTTAGCCCAGCCGGGCCAATAGGTTTAGGTAGCCAGGAACGACTCCACAAGCCCAGCCACAGATACCGCATTCACCCGGTTCCGATGAACTGGCGACTCTGGACACAAATGTCTGGAGGTGGTATCTTCTCCAGGTGGTGGGAGATGGCAAATAGCCCTCCAAACCTCATGTTCTCTGCTGGGCCATAGTCTGTGGGTAGGAGATGAGCCCACAACCCCCTCCAAAACACACAGTGACAGTGGGTTCTGTCACATTTCTCCCCTTTTAAAAACAGACTAACCAGGTCCCTGACCCTCAACTGGTCTGGACTTGGGTTAGTCACAAATTCCCACCCTGGGCAAACAGGAAAAGGAAAAGTATGACTCTGGCTCTGGGGAGCAAAACCGCACATATGGTCTCCCGTGAATAAAAACAGCCACTGCCGAGTGGGAACAGATGTCTGCACTCCCCTGATCCGGGGCAGGGTTGTAGGTATTGGGGGGAGCTGAATAATCCTCTCCCCCGGTGCCATCGCTTCAGCAGGTAGGGAGCATAGGCTGGTAGTGCTAGGCCGTTGGGGAAGAAAAGGCGCTTGATTTCCTCCTGATGTAGTTACCAGCCGCTGGGGAGATATCTTGCAGGGACTATCTCCCGGACTCTCCATCTCTTTTTCTGATGCTGGGCAGAGACCAACAGCGCTCTGCCCCGTAGCCAGCGCTTCTGCTGGGGGGACATGTACAAAGGTAGAGTTCAGCCGCTGGAGAGGGGGAAGAGTTTTTTCCCCTCCCGGTTCTGTGACCAGCTGCTGGGGCGACTTCTGACAGGGGCCTTCTCCCAAACCCTCCAAAAACATACTGAGGGCTGGGCAGGGGCCAGCGGCACTCTGCCCCATAGCCAGCGCTTCTGCTGGGGGGATAAACACTGGGGTAGTGTCAAAGGGCTGGGGAGGGATAATTGCTTCCTTCACTCCCGGTGGGGATATCTGCTGCTGGGGAAACAGCTCACTGAGGTCATCCCTCAAATTCCCTGGATCTAACTCTGAGGGTGGGCAGAGGCCAGCAGCGCTCTGCTCCGTCGCCAGCTCTTCTGCTGGGAAGGTGAACACTGGGGTAGTGTCCAATTGCTGGGGAAGTAGAATGGCTTTCTCCACTCCTGGTGGGGATATCCGCTGCTGGGGAAACAGCTCCCGAAGATCATCTCTCGGACTCTCCGGATCCAATTCTGAGGGTGGGCAGAGGCCAGCGGCGCTCTGCCTCGTAGCCAGCGCTTCTGCTGGGGCACCGGATGCGATACTCTGGACTTGCTGCTGATCACCATCTGCCCGCCTTCCAGCGCCCCGCCTCAACTCCCCCTTTCAAGACTTTTATTCTATTAGCTTGTCTCGCTGCCTGGGGAACCTCCGATGCATTCCGGCATTCAAGCACTCGCAGTGCCCTCTGTATCATCGCCGCTTCTTCCATTGTGGTTAGAATGGGAAAACGTAGGGGCACCCCTGGCCCCATTTGCTCCGCATCTTCGCGACTGTCCGCTTTTTCTCCCGGACAGTCCCAGGCAACGGGAGCCATGCCGGGCTGTTGATCACCATCAAACAGCCGCTTGTAGGCAATCTCGAGTTCCCATTCCTGCTCAACCAGGAACTCCAATTCCTCCAGGTCACATGCCTCTTCTGGGAGGTCCAGCACCTCATCTCGGAAGTCCAGGATGTCTTCCAGCCGCCACTCCTCGATGCTCCCAAAGTCTGGGTCTCCGTACATTTTTTGATGTAGCAGCCCCACGCTGCCGTAGCCAACGCCTTTTGTCGGGCTGCCATTTGCTGTACCTGGCCACAGTTGAGCCGCGAACCACCGGAGGGTTCTGTAGCTGGCGTCCAGCCTCATCTCCTCCCGGACCAATCTTCCGAGCTCCGTCTTCCAATCATCTCGCGGTTGTTCCCTCAGAAACACCTCTCGTGCACGGTACTGCGTCCAGTACATCTCTGTAGAGGAGGGAAGGATCTTCCCCTGATGGTGCCGCTCATGGCTTAGCATCTCTTGCCAGAGTTGCCGGCGGATCACATCCTCCCAGCTGAGCATGGTGTGCTCTGTCGCTGGTCCCCGATGTTGCTTCCGCATGCCTTGCAGCCTCCTCCCAAACTCCGCTCTCATGCTAGCTGGTCCCCGTATCGCTCCTCGATGGCTGCCCGGATCTTGAATCCCGGTGGTGATTTGGATGTCCCGGACTGCAGGAGACTTCCCACTGCTCCCACCACTGTGACGGATCTCAGATGCCTCTTCTGAGCATCTCCGCCAGACCTGTGTCTCCTGTCCTCCAAGTGCACCCGCAGCCTGCAGATTCGTTATAACCAGCCCTTAACCCCTCAATCACCAGACAAGCTACACAGGTGTTGAGGGTTAAACATCCAGAGCATAAACTGTTTATTAAGTTTCAAAAATACACTTAAAACACAGTTGGGGACACCCCCCTTAGCCTTGTCATAGAGGGGGTAGGGGACAAGGAAGAACCAATGGAAACTCAACACTTGTATATTCAAACAGCTTCAGTTGAAACCTGAAGTACGCGCTAAAATACTTATATCTATGTATTAATTTGTCTAGTCCCTATAATGTTGTTAGTCTGTTAAACCTATGAGCGCATGCTACTGTTAGTATCACAATAATACGAGGTTAGCTATGAAACCAAGCACACGGCTTCATAATAATCAAATCTTGTTTATTTCCCAAGGGAATGCGAAAGCTAACGTGTATCAAAAGGGGGTTACACAATTACATACCATACAGCAAGGCTACAGCACAATGATATAATATACAGTTAAAATACAATATAATGATCTACTTATCGTGGTGACCCTTCTCAGCTGAGCTCCAGATGGAATAATAATCAGGTGTGTGCAAACCCTTTTTGTCAATCACACCTCAATCACAGCACCTCCCACTGCCCGCCCACCTGCCCAATTGGTAGTCGCCTCCATGTATTCTGATTGTACTGCCAGAAGTGGTCTCTGGGGGGCAGCGTCTGTCCAGAATTGCACTTAATCCAACTGCTGTCTAATCTTGGAACTGCGATCTCCGACAGCCCATAATTAGTCTTTGTGTAGCCCAGCCAGATAGGAGCCGACCATTCATCACGTACAATAGCCCTAGACTCATGACAGTATGAGGTGTAACTGGTTACATTCCACCAGAGAGGGGGGGGGGTGTATCTTGTAGATGTGGGAATCCCAGATTGAATCCAACAAAACCCATGAAGGGATTATGATAAGCAGGCAGCCCCTCCTAACAGATCCCCTGCTGAGATGTGTCTCCAGTGCAGACCTTTTGTCTACATGCCTTGACCCAACACAATTAAACACAACAACAAGAGGGGGGGGGGGGGGGGGGTGGGGGAGAAGGGATGCACCATTACATTACCTTATATCAGTGCCATTTTGTATATGTCTTTATAAGCTAAAAGTGCATTAATTGTGGAATAAAAGTATATATTTAGCCCAGCCGGGCCAATAGGTTTAGGTAGCCAGGAACGACTCCACAAGCCCAGCCACAGATACCGCATTCACCCGGTTCCGATGAACTGGCGACTCTGGACACAAATGTCTGGAGGTGGTATCTTCTCCAGGTGGTGGGAGATGGCAAATAGCCCTCCAAACCTCATGTTTTCTGCTGGGCCATAGTCTGTGGGTAGGAGATGAGCCCACAACCCCCTCCAAAACACACAGTGACAGTGGGTTCTGTCACATATATATATATATATACTATATTGTCAAAAGGGGAAGGCTGTCCACAAGGTTTAGGAGTGTGTTTATGGGAATGTTTGACCATTCTTCCAGAAGCACATTTGTGAGGTCAGGCACTAATGTTGGGTTAGAAGGCCTGGCTCACAGTCTCTAATGCATCCCGAAGTTGTTCTATCGGGTTGAGGTAAAGATCTTGATTTGCGCACTGGTCCAAATCATTTGCTGATTTGGTGGAGGGGGGATTATGGTGTGGGTTTGTTTTTCAGGGGTTTGTTTTTTAGCGGTTGGGCTTGGCCCCTTATTTTTAGTGAAGGGAACTCTTAAGGTGTCAGCATACCAAGTAATTTTGGACAATTTCATAGTCCTAACTTTGTGGAAACAGTTTGGGGATGCCTTCTTCCTATTTCAACATGACTGCACACCAGTGCACAAACCAGGTCCATAAAAACATGAATAAGCGAGTTTGAGGTAGAGGAACTTGACTGGCCTTGCACAGAATCCTGACCTCAACCCAATAGAACACCTTTGGGATGAATTAGAGCAAAGACTGCGAGCCAGACCTTCTGGTCCACATCAGTGCCTGACCTCACAAATGCACTTCTGGAAGAATGTTCAAACATTCCTATATACACACTTCTAAACCCTGTGGGCAGCCTTCCCAGAAGAGTTAAAGCTGTTAAAGCTGCAAAGGGTGGGCCAACTCAATATTGAACCCAATGGACTAAGAATGGGATGCCATTAAAGTTCGTGTGCGTGTAAAGGCAGTTGTCACCAATACTTTTGACAATACAGTATATACTGTACATATATATGTACAGTATATACTGTATAAACATTTTTTCACTTGTAAGGTACTCAAGATTTTACCCCTCAATGACCTGGAGATTTTTTGTCTATTTAGCACTGCGCTACCTAACTGGTAATTGTGCAGTCATTCGATACTACCCAAACGAAATTTATATCATTTTTTTCACACAAATAAAGCTTTCTTTTGATGGTATTTGGTCACCACTGTTTTTTTTTTTGCAATTTAAAAGTAAAAATGCAGAACATTTTTAACAAAAAAACAATATTGTTTATGTTCTGCCATAAACATATCCAATAAAAAAAAAAAATTCCTTAATAAATGTTGGCCACAAAAACAACCCAATAAGTGTTTAGTGATTGGTTTGCATCAAAAATTTGGCACCTACAAACTATGGTATGGTACTGGAATTTTTTGGCGGCGATTAGCGAATTATAATGGGACTGCGATACTATGGCAGTAAATTGTTTGCTTGGAACAAGCAGGCACATACAAACGATTTCATTTACTAAGTGATGTGGCTGCTGTCAGTGTTGTATAATGGTACTGGGCCTTCCGGTCTGCTGCCTGAATAAACTCGAGTTGGACTGATTGTCATTCACAGGAAAGCTTGTATTTTTATTAATGTATACAAGGCTTTCTCTGAACGACTGAGATGGAGATCAGAACATCATCTGCCCGCCTCTCCACCTCAGTCAAAGGAGGTCTTATATTCATTGATAAAAATACAAGGGGCGCAACACAGAGTGTATACCGGAAGTGACACACTAGTACGAGCTCGCTGCTCGTGGAGTATATGCAAGTGTTTATTGCTAAAAAAGTGAGTAATAATGTTGTTTTAAACACATTAAAAAAGTTTTAAACAATACTACACTATGAGGAGTTTCTTTTCTATTGCCAGCTAACTCTGATTCACCGGGAGGGACCCCCAAGAGCACCGTAGAGAAAAAAAATCCACCACCACAGAGATATATCAACCTGATAAACCACAGGAGGATCCCTAGAGGCAGGAGGAGATACAACAAGGGGTGGGAAAAAATACCATTATATGCTGGTACTTTACAGCAGAAAGGTGAGAGGCTTATGGGTTCTTAGGTGTCACAACACTAGAAGGAAGAGACATCAAATTAATATACTTTTGAAGGTGAAGGGACACACTCATCTATAATAACAGGTTACTATCTACATTGAACAAAAAAATGTGCTTTTTATTTTTATATATGTTTGTTTATTTGCAACTAGCCACTATTTGAAATGGTATTTTCCAATATACTGTACTTATGTATGCGGTCTCACAGGAACTGAGCACAATGTACTGTTGATTTTGCATTATGGCCAACTTGAACACATCTTTTTTCATTATTTATGCTGAATAACTATTTTGCATTTAGGTTATATATTTTTTTAGCACAATTATTGTGTGTTATATATATCGATCACACATATTAACGGCATAGCACCAACACTATAAGGGATACAAATACAAGGCTTCCTGTGAATGGCTGAGAAGCACTCAGCTCAAAGCAAATTTGTGCTGGCAGCAGACGGGAAGATCCTGCCAGAACGTGCATTGCATACTGTATGTAGCTGATGCTACATAGAGTTTATATAGCACTAACAACAGCCACAACATTTTGAAGAGAGACAGCTATGGGAAAGTGGAAATAAGTAAACCTTTAAGCAACAATAGTACCTGTCTTAAAACCTCATCTGCTGGGATTGGAATGTCTTTCCCTGAAAAAGTGAGGTTGAACACTGGTTAGGAGAACCTGTCTATTGTAGCTGTAGCAAGGGATTCTTTTTGGCACCATCCAAGTCTTGAAAGATGATTGATTGTGCAAACATGGCCTGAGTGTCCAAGCGTCTGAGACCAAAGCTGTACACTCATGTTGAAAGAGAAGCAACCAGGTACCCATAAGACAAGGGTAAGGCAAGGGTGGTACAATCTCAAAAAGGCCAGTGTAGGAGATACTGAATGCAGGTATCCAGCTGCAGCAGTGTACCTGTACTTAGAAAACTGGAATCAGATGGAGTATGATTACAATAAAGTTTATAAAGCACACAATACTTATCCAATACCAACAGACTATAAGCAAAGAAAAAGTGAATACATAAATGTGACAGTGAAGGAAACTAAACCAACAACCTAAATATAATGCACAATATACAAATGGAGGGAAGCTGATATAAACAAGGCATGACCAGGACTGGCAACAAGGGGAGCAGAGATAGGGTAACAGGATACCGGTTACTAGATGCAAAGTACAGGATAATGCATGGATTAAGATAATCAGCAATAATGTACTGTATCTAGCTAAAAGGCAAAACACTGAAGCACTGATGAAAAGGGAGGGGTTATATACCACCTTGGCAGCCAGCATGAGGCAGAGCCTAATTACTGGGATCTGCTGGGGGACACCTGCTGGTGGCCATTTGGAACCGTGTTCCTTCAGCAATGGGAACCACTGTGCCACCAGCAGGTAATCCAGGTCCTGACAATCAGGAAGCATCTTGTCTTCCTGAAGCAGAGTTTTTTCCTGAACTCTTGCTGACTATCTCTCTTTCAAGTTATTCCTGGACTCCCAGGTGGGACTGCAGGAGTGAACCTCTCTAGGGTGAATTACTGACTCTGGAACTGTTTTAGCTCCTGTTATGCAGACAAGATCGCTCACTTGTAGAAATTTTTCTTTATTGTAGGGATTAATATTCTCCTTCCAAACTTTCATTGCAATGGAAGACAAGCAAAGGATACAGCATGTTCACAGACAGACATACCTTCTAAGGTCAAGATCAAAAGAAAAAAGGTAGGGGTATGCACCCAACTTTGATAAAATTCTGCAATACACATAGATCCCCCAAATGGGTGTTTATGAAGTACAGAAGGGATACATCCAAAACAGAACAATGTATAACGTATAAGTCATCTGTATACATAGGTGTGCACATCCTATTGCATTAGCATGTGCACCCAAAGCTCAAACACTCATGCATGTGTGTGTATATACAGTATATACACACACACACACACACACAGAAATACACACACTGTTATAAACAATTGTAAACAACCATTTTAAAATGTATTAAACATAGACAGTGTTAGTAGTGCTGTGTGCCATGTCAGTGGAGCAGAGTTTGGTGTCAGTAGAGCAGTGGACACTGTCAGTAGAGCAGTGGACGGTGTCTGTAGGGCAAAGGGTGGTGTCAGTAGGATAGTGGATGGTGTCAGTAGTACAGAGTATGGTGTCAGTAGGGCAGGGCAGTGTCAGTCATTTCTTTTTATTTATTTCTTTTTATGTTTTTTTTATTTTTTAATTATTTTTTACAATATTATTTTTTTATAATTTGTTTTACAATTTTTTAGGAGCCCTGTTGGTGGATTTTGGTGACATATCAGGGATCTAAACAGACCCCTGATGTCTTATTTTTGAGACAGAGAAATGGAGTGAGGACAGAGATTCCACAGACCCTTTCTCTGCAGCCTCAGCTGCACTGGACAGTGAATGAATGGGAAGTGCTCTGTACAGAGTGGGTTCCTGTTCATTCAGAAACTGAGCCATAGTAAACACAGCTTACAATGCTTCAGTTATGAATGAATAAATGAACACAGTCCCCTTCCACTCTCCATCCTGAAACATCCCCCTGTGTGTCTACAGCAGAAGCCGGCGGGAGAGAGGAGAGGAAGAAAAGTCTGCAGTGATGCGGGGGGAGTGGTCTTCAGGGTGATTAGGGTGTGCCCAGGCACACCCGCCACACACTGAGCACACGCATACAGTATGTCTGTACAGTACATTTTAGAAAGTTAGACATAAAGCACCACTAACCATAAACTAGATAAGATTAGGTATCTTACAACAGCTGAAGGAGCCCAACTGGGCTGCTGGAAATAACAACCAGAGGTAGTAATTACAGCAGACACAGTCAATAATTCAAAAGAGCAATCTTGTAGAACTGGGGCAGGAAAAAGGGTAAGGTAGTGAAGGGGTAAGGGGGAGATTACAGGGGAGTGGCTATACCTTAAAAGGGAGGTTCTGAATATAGGTACTGTACCAGAGTTCATGGTTTCAGGAGGCACTCGTCAAGGCCTGGGGAAGAAAGTGGTCTATCCATAGACACCATAATTTTGTATATTTAGGTATTCTATCCTGCATAGTTGCCTCTATTTTCCCATGAATCATGGTCAGTGTTATCCTATTTTTAGTCTCCAGACAAAGTTTCAGTGTCTTCCAGGCCTTTGCCAGTTTGTTTAGCAGCCATGGTAATCTGCAAGAGTAACTTATATTGCAACTATATGAGTTCTACTGTGTTCTTGTTGAGGAGTGCTATAGTAGATTTAGGAGAATGATCTTTCCCAAATAGCATCGACAGCATCCCAAAAACTTCTGCCCAAAATATTTTAATTAAAGGGCAGGGCCACCATATATGGAGGTGAGTGCCAACTTCACCACAGCCACAAAATCGGGTTGAAGGAAATCAAGGTACAAATTTGGTTATACAAGCTGGAACTAGGTACCAGCAGTAGAGGACTTTAAAAGAGAAGCATGGACTTTTTTTTAACTTTAGAATCATACTTACCTAGGTGGATGTAGCATCATTCCAATGCTGCATCTGTCTCCTGGCAGCTCTAACACTGAGAACCGAGCGGTCGAAAACCACTGGTCGCTCAGTTCTTAGGGCTCACTGAGCAGAGAGCTGGTGACTGTCAGTCATCGCTGTCTGCTCTGCACCCTCCTCGCTCATTGGAGCACTAGGCTGTGAAGGGGGCGAGAGCGGCCGGCCGGGGGCCGGTCCAGGCATGTGGGCGGATCCCGGCTACATTGTCCCAATCTTGGACCGGCTCTGTGACATCAGCCAACAGTGGGCTTCAGCCCGCTGTCAGCTGAAAATGGGTCACAGGAGTGCAGAACGAACAACGCTCCTGTAAACCACAGGAGAAGTACAGCCAAACGAGCTTTGGCTGTACTTCTCCTTTAAATTCGGTTTCCAGGGCTACTATGTTCTGCAAGCAAGATGTAGTAGCCAAATTACAATTCATTTCTCCAGTTCTATTTTTGACACTGAACAAAATAAGGCCCACTGAGTGAAAAACGTTGACACGCATGTGTTCATACATGGTCATTTGATTTAAGGAAGACCTTATTGCTATAGTGGACGCATGAAAATGTTTAACATGCAACTGTGGGAAAACCTCTGTTCTGGGGAGGTGGGAGGACTCGTTCAGCATAGTAAATGATATAAACCTTTTGGGGGACTGATAGATGATGGAGATGCTTAAGGCCTAGGGTTAACTAGGCCGTGAAGGAGTGTGAAGAGACTTTAGCTGGGCAAAAGGATTGGTGGCAAATAAAGGACAATAGTGGATGGTGTTGGGAGAGGAGTTTAGACTGACTTTTTACGTGATGCAATCTTAAATAGCCTGCAAGGCGTCTGGTAAAGAGCCTTGTGCCCACTTAAAGCCGCTCCACATACTCATATATTCTAAAGCTCTTTCACAGAGCGATTGAAGCACACAATGGACACACTCTGGACTACCTTCTGATAGGTGGGCACATGATCAAACATAGTCCTGCCAATGGCTGGGAACACTCTTGGATATGCTCCTTATTGCGTAAGTGCTATGAATACTAGCTGCTGATAGGGTATCATCCTGGAACCATCTTGCTAACAGCTGTAAATATGGTATGACACATCCGGCTGATGACTGGGAACACTGATCATCCACTATTATGTGCCATGAATACCACCTCTAGATAGCTAGGGAACAAGATGTCATCCTGCAACTGTCCCACTGGCATCTGGGAACAGCTTGTCTCCACTCATGACCCTGCCAGAGATCCAAGAACTAATCATTAAACCAGTGAAGGCAAGATAATTCTATCTTGATTGGTCCTATGAGAAGGAGCAAAAAGGAACACATGGTCTAGACCAGACTCAAGATTTATGGGTGTGGGGTCCTATGAGGTAGAAACCAAATGTAAGCTGCCATGAAGTCAGTCAGGAAAAAGGAATTGGCACACAATTGTATCTGAAGTCACATAAAAACATGATAGTTCAATACAGTATGTCCAAGAACATATGGTTTGAATATGAGATTGTTGACTTTTATATTTTGTACCAATAAAAATTTACTTTTTACCATGATTTAATTGTCTGTAATTGTTGGGTACCGATACAGTCCATTTTGTTATTCTTCATATGGGGATACAGTGGGAATTGTCTCCAGTTTCTCTTAATTGTCATTGTAAGGATGACGGTACCCCCTTATTTTGCAATTAACTTTACCTACTAGAGGCCCATCTTTTACAATTTCTTCACCAGACTTGTTAGTTATCAGACTACAGACAGAAGTAATGCATTAACCTGTGCAGTGCCATGCTGCACGCAAATTGAAACCACTGACACAGTAATGTGAAGAGCCACTCTACTATAGGCTGTGCATACAGGCCAACAAATGACACCATGAAACTACTTGATCAATGTGCATATTATGCAAGTTAAAAAAAACAAGGTGCAGTAAGGAAACTTTATAATGCCTTTTAAATGTGACATTTAAGGGAATTTTTATTTTTGTAAATTCTTTATTTATGGTATTCAGCATCAATATACAACAGAGATTTATTATAAACCAGTTATAATGTCAAATAATACAGTCTCAACATAGGCATTTATTGTTAAAAAATACGTACACGCGTATAAAGCTAGAATGGTGAAACATTGCATTATGAGGTCAATGAACTTAGGCAGTCAATTTTATCAGAGATAAGGTTAGGTATACCCTTGCGTATTACAATTCTGTATTTGTTATTCATCCAGTAAAGTTACTGCCAAAATAAATTGTTAATATGGATCATCAGTTGCAAATAAATGTATTGAAGCATAGGACACTTTTCTTTTAAACAACCTGAGAATAGCTAGGGTGGAAACAGGTGGGGGATGAGAGAGGAAAAAAAAAAAAAGAGTGTGTTTTAACCTGTTACATGGGAGGGATAAAGGATCATTTCATGGGGTGGGCCCCTGGGTTTTACAGAGAATATGAACATATTCCAATAAAGCCACGGTTTAAGACTAGGTGTCATGTTTGTTTTTAGAGGAGAGGATTAGCTTATCCATTTATTCAGCTCTTCTACTTTTGAGATCCATAATGATGGGTGATGGAGGATAGATTTTTGTCTTTTTTTCAGGTAACTATGCAACATGTCAAATTAAAGTGGATCTAAACTCATTGATTTAACAGTTAAAAGAAACAGCTACATTCCTGGCACGTGACAGGAATGTAACTGTCAGATTGGTTGTGCTCTGAACCAAACTGTCAAAACATCAAACGGCTAGTATCATAACTGATCACATGTACAGCATTATGGCAGTTGGAGATCAAACAAAGGCTGATGGCAGCCTTCTTGGCTGAAAACAATAGGAGGGTTTAGTTCTGCTTTAATATTACATGGTCTTTAGTTTGAGCTCTCATTTTCAGATTATTAGCATGATTACTTTTCTGCTGGTCGCAGACCAAGGAGAGGGCATGTGGAACGTGGCCTGGATGGAGTTAGGCTGAGGCTGTCATTATCTATTACATGCTGGGCTTGCATTGTGAACCAGTGATTTTTCTCTCCTTGTTCTGCGGGTTACATGGAATCAGGGCAGACTCCTAGCCTGACCTGAACCCTCAGTGGAATACACTGAATGGGGGACATAGATGCCGAAGCGGAGTCCCATAAGTCAGTTTAGGCTTTCATTTCTGCTGTGCTATAAAAAGCCTGTTGTTTACAAATCTCGAATAAGATATTCATTAGTTAGAAACCTTTCTTTAGGTCAGGGACATAACTACAATTCATAGGGACCCCTAGCATAATTGTGATGGTAGACAAGGGTTCTAATCCTTCCTTCCCCTTCGGTTTTGGCTTGACATACACTTTTAAAAAATATGCCTAAATCAAAGGCAGGTAGCAGGGCAGCTTTCAGAATAGTTGGATACTAGTAACTAGTGTTATGTTAACACTTATGTTAACTGTTAAATCAATGAGTTTAGATCCACTTTAATTTGCCATGTTGCAAAAAATACAAAAATCTATCCTCCATCACCCATCATTATGGATACTCTTTTTTTTTTTCTCTTATTTTTATTTCTTACCTTTTTTTCTCCTGGGTGTCACTAGTAAAAGAAGGAAATCACTTAGGGTTTTATTAAGATAGATGAAGGAGGTTTTCGAATCACACACTAATACAGGAGGGGGATGGATGGTGTCCCTCCCCCCCTTATATGTGTGTGTATATATATATATATGTATATATATATATATATATATATATATATATATATATATGTATATGTGTATATATATATATATATGTTTATATAAAAAAAATGTTATCCTCCGGAAGAGGACGTCATTATATCTCACATAAGGTGTAATATAAATACATAAACACAACAGGGGATTATAGGAAGGGTGGTGAGAGATGGATTGGGGAGTGGTTGACTACTTAGGGGGTGGGAGGAGTGGGGGAGAGGGGAGGGAAGAAAAAGGGGAAAAAAGAATACTAAATAAAACATTGTTCGAATAAAGTCAGAGGGGGTAATGAATTATATCAGGAAAAGGGGGAAGACGGGGGACTACTACTGGTTTCTTTGAAAAATATATCGAGATTGATCCATGTGTTTTGTTGATTGAGTGTTCTTCTTTTTGTTTATTTGTTATGTACTTATTTATGTACAAGTATTGTATATGTGTGTATACATATATAAGAATTTGTAATAATGTGAAATGTTTTTTCCGTATATGTGAAAAATGTATTAATAAAAAATAATTAAAACGGAAATACTCAAAGAACAGAGTGCAGGAATATAACTTTACTTGATAGATCACAAGTATTCCTCAGCATCAACTGATCTTGTTTGGCACATAAAATCTAAGGGACCTACTTCTAAGCCCTCCCGGCAAGTGCTGGACATTGGCATTTAGTAGTCAGTGAAATTAACCAAGTTGGGGCCGTCCTATAGCAGTTTTACTGCTACAGGGGGTCACCTGTGCACCAGATCATGTACTGTATATACAGTGGGTATAGAAAAGAATCACCCCCTTTAAAATAATCACATTTTGTTGCTTTGCAGCCTGAAGTGAAGACAGACACCGTTTTTTGTGTTTTACAGCTGTATTTACTAGTGAAACTTATAATATTCAAGTAAAAGATATAACACCAATATGTCAGAAAAAAAAATTAAAAATTAAAAAACAGAATCACTGATTTCGAAAAAAGGATCACCCCCTTATGTCAGCATTTTGTTGAACCACCTTTTGCTTTAATTACAGCCTTTAGTCTGTTGGTATATGTCTCTAATATGAACAAAAAGAAATAGAGTAATGGGACTTTTAGATGCTGAAACCTCCTACTGGAATAATAGATGACACGGTAATGTATAAAAATAACAACATTTTATTAAATACATAAAACAAATTTATATTGTTTAAGACGTGTAACAAAAAAAATGAAACGAGCAAACTCTATATACACCTGTAAACAGCCCTTACAACAAGGTGAAGTGAAGACAGACACAGTTTTTGTGTTATGCAGCTGTATTTACTAGTGCGACTTCTAATATTCACGTAAAAGATATAACACCAATACGTCAGAAAAAAAAAATAAAAAAAAATCAACAAACAGAATCACTGATCTGTAAAAAAGGATCACCCCCTTATGTCAGTATTATGTCGAACCACCTTTTGCTTTAATTGCAGCCTTTAGCCTACTAACTTTGCAATATTTGCCCACTCTTCTTTGCAGAACTGCTCAAGTTCCGTTCAATTTGATGGTGACCGTCCATTCCACGGATTTTCAATGTGGTTTAAGTCTGGGTTCTGACTAAGCCATGCAAGGACATTTAACTTTTTCTCCTTTAACCACGGTGTGTGGTAATTTTTGCTCTGTGCTTTGGATAATTGTCATGTTGGAAGGTAAACCTTCATCCCATTGACAACTTTCTGACTGAGGGCAGCAGATTTTACTCAAGAATTTTAAGGTGTTTTGCCCATTCCATTTTTCTTCTATCCTGACAAGTGCTCCAGTCCCTGATGCAGAGGAACACCCCAATAACAGGATATTACCACCTCCATGCTTTACTGTAGGAATGGTGTTATTTGGATTGTGAGCTGTATTGGATTTCCGCCAGACATATCGTTTGGTGTGGAGGCCAAATAATTTAATTTTAGTCTCATGTGATCAAAACACCTTTTTCCATGTGGCCTCAGAATCTTCCAGTGTGCGTTTAAGGTGGTCAGATGAGACTAAAATTTAATTATTTGGCCTATATGTCACCAGTTCCACTTTAAAATGAGCATGTGGACTAATTTTTTTTACATTTGTAACTTATTTACAAAGTTTATTAAATTACAATCAATTAAAATGGGTTAAATTCCTAGATACAACACCTAACACTCTTCACTGTAAAATCCAGCCCTTCGCAAAAGAGTATTTTATGAAGTAGTAAGGTCACCTGGAGGAGAAGGAAACCAGCAGCCAGATAACTTGTTAACAAGTAACTTCGATGTTTACCTAGAGCTGGTTCTTACCAAAAAAACACTGAATGAATTTTGCACTACTACTTTGAAAAACAAAATCTATATTCAGTCTAGGGAATTTTCACAACACTTCCACCCAGCAAATCATCTTTTTCCTCCGGCACAGTTCTAATAAACATCCATTTGGCTTCAGCTTTATTTCAGTTTGCTTTTTTTTGTTGGCTTGCTTCCACTTAGCATACTGAGCCACTGAGTCTCAAAACTTGATGTAAAAAGCTGCCGCCTGCATTTTGGTAAACTGTAACCCACAGATAAGTGCAGGCTAAAACTGTATAATTGAATACAGTGGTACAGACATTTCCTTGCTGCTTCTGTGCAGTTTTGTTTCTTACAAAAATCATAGGCAGGCCAGCAAAAAGGCCCTTTTAATGCTCAGAAACCTTATGGATGAATCCTGATGGGCTACAACAGAGACTTGTTTAAGCCATGGAGAACTTTAGAAAGATGCCAGGGCAGAACAACCTTTTGTAGTTATCCCTAGCTGAAATACATCTTCGAATCAGAATAACCTCTGCTAACTTAATATCTATAAGCACTGATATTGCCCTAATTTAAACTGTAAGGTTACAGCAATATTACCTCCTGAAGAAAATCTGGAAATTCCTATTAGCCTTTTCCTTTTAAAGCTGTAGTAAACCCCCCCCCCAAAAAAAAAAACATTGGGCCCCTGCAGGTTTAAGTCATAATGTACTAGTATGCACCACATACTAGCACATTATGACAGACTTACCTGCACATGGAGCTCTCCAGCGCAATGCTGTCATGGCTCCCTGGTGCTTCCATCTTCACCCAGTCTTCCTTCTGGGTTCGTAGGCTGTATGAATGGCCGAGGCCACGATCGCACGTGGGAGCCACGGAGATTTGAAGGTGGGGCAAGGGTATGCCATCCCTTCAGAGCGTATGCACTGGTGACGTCACGTGCTGCATCCCGCATGAATACCTCCTAAACAGTGCAAGTTTAGGAGATATTCACTGTACCTAAAGGTAAGCCTTATTATAGGCTTACCTAGGTACAAGTTAAAAAGTGGACTTTACTTCCACTTTAAGATGTCCCTTTGAAGATCTATGTCCTTGAAAGAATTGATGCCGGGGGTGCAGTATCGAACCCTGTGACAACAGGACCGCTCTGGCAGACAGTGTCAGAGGTGGGTGCACCTACAGCCTTTGCAGATTGACATAATAAATCCTCCTTGGCCACTACAGGGCACTCAGGAATTAGTTTGCATTTGGATTGAATTAAAAGGAAATCTATGGTCACAGCATATGCTTTCATTTTATAACATCAGCATTGTAATAACAATACAAAGTTATTTTTGACAATCCAGCAAAAGCTTCTTTAAAAAATCTGCTGTTTTGAATTGCTGCCTGTCTGCCGTCGGTGTGTTTCCACTACTTCCTGGATTCCCTGCATGCTTTGCAGCTTCTCCTCTGCTGTTTACTTTCAGTTTCCAAGGACTACAATCCCATGGCATCTTGTTGCCTGCTAGCTTTGATTTCTGTACTGACTCCGCCTTCTGAAACTCCTCCTCTGTAGTTCAGAAAGCAGGCTCTATGAACTCTGTATGTAAAAAGAGTGCAGTGCTAAAGTGCATTCATGCAAATACAAACAAATATCAAAAAATATACCAATATGCAGACAATCAATTGTATATAAACAATAATTGTGAATAAAAGTTTGAAGATACATATGCAAAATTACATCACATGTGAATAAAGTGCAATTGTGCATCACTGGGAGAAGTAGATCCCTGTCACGTTGCTAGGCAGAACAGGGAACTGCCTTTTTTTACATAGGCATCTCCCCGTTCTGCCTCTCTGTGCCACAATCGCGGGCCACTGGCGGAAATCAAGTCCACGTGACCAGCAGGCATGCTACTACGTCGCACGTGCCCGCTAGCCGCAGATGACGCAGCAACGTACGTGTACGTTGTTTTGCACACCCGTGCCACTTTGCCGATGTATATCGGCGTGAGCCGGTCAGCAAGTGGTTAAACAGTACATTTACACATTAAAAGTAGAATAGTTGCGCACTATTAGGCAGGGAAATATTTAAACCTGAAATTGCTGCTACTGTCACTTATGTGCTCCCACAAAAAAAAACTGTAAATAAAATATAAATGAGACAGCGCTCTGAAAGTATAACAGTAAATCAAAACTAATGTGCAATATAAGTGTTCAAGTAATAAAGTGATGATTTCTTCCACTGACATGCAGAGAAAATGTGAAATAATGCTTTACTTCAAGCATCCTCCATATGCATAGTGCTCCCACCACCACATGCAATACTTGCTCATCTCCTTACAAGACCCTGCTAGGGGTCAAACACGCTTTGCACTCTGTGCAACTCTCCCTTCAGGAAATCCTCGCTGGTCCTTGGTAACCTCTTTTGGACTCTCAGGAAACAAGTAATGATCTATATCTGATAAGGGTTCCTTCCACTGTGCTACTTCAGACTTTGATCCAGTATAATCCACATTAACTGTATGTCCTGTTATTTTTTACTTTACCAATTCACTCTTTGCTTCCCATACATGTAACCTGGAGTCATCTGTACATGTGAGGATAGGAAGGCAGTCTGGAGACATAGCCAAGGAATTCACCAGTAAACTTGAGAAGAGAAAAGAAAGGAGGATCCACCCAGCTATGTTGCAGCAGCGTGACTGCCTTCTTATCCTCACATGCTCAGATGACTCCAGGTTACATGTATGGGAAGAAAAGAGTGGATTGCTAAAGCAAATCACTTTATTACTGGACATTTGTTTTGAACACCCCTTTATTGCACATTAGTTTTGATTTACTGTTATGCCCCGTACACACGATTGGACTTTCCGCCAACAAAACCGTGGATTTTTGTTCGAAGGATGTTGGCTCAAACTTGTCTCGCATACACACGGTCACACAAATGTTGGGCAACAATTACGAATGTGGGAACGTGGTGACATACAAAAGACGTATGACGAGCCGAAAAAAAGGAAGTTCAATAGCCAGTGCGGCTCCTTCTGCTTGATTCCGAGCATGCGTGAACTTTTGTGCGTCGGACTTGTGTACACATGATCAACAACAATGTTTTGTTGGTGGAAAATTTGAGAACCTGCTACCCAATATTTGTTGGCGGAAAGTCCAACAACAAATGTTCGATGGAGCATACACACGGTCGGACTTTCAGCTAACAAGCTCACATCCAATATTTGTTGTCTGAAAATCTGATTGCGTGTTTTTCACTGATGCAGCACCGTCTCATTTATATTTTATTTTTAGTACACTTACATAAACGTCTAAGCTATGATCATGTCACAATCAACAGATCAAATAAATTCCTTGTAAGTTTCAAGCAGTGATCGTGCAGGCGCAGCAGCATGTGTACGTAACTATCCCTAGGATAGTTACATACACATGCTACTGCACCTGCGTGACCTGAGTTGCTGTGAACCTCCTGGTGTATACCATCCACAGCCATAGGAAAGTAACGTCTGGATTTCTTTCACAGTTGATCAGAGATGCAACCAAGCTCTGTGTGACCTCTCTGAGTAAGAGTGGTCTCTGGCTTTCAGGTAAGCCTCCATTTTTTATTATGGTGATGGGTGTCACACCATCAGGGGTATGATCGTCATTTCCAAACACTCTTTTCTCCCATGGGACTTTCTTTGATGGAATCTAGCTTTACATGAACTTTTTGTTTGCACAATTGCACTTTATTCACATGTGATGTAATTTTGCATATGTGTCTTCAGACTTTATCCACAGTAATTATTGTTTATATACAGTTGATTGTCTGCATATTAGTATATTTTGAGTGCCTAGCGCAGATATACCCTTTACATTTACATATGAATTCTGTGACATAGCAGTGCCTACTCACAAGGCATAGTGAATATGTGTCACAGAATTCAAGAAAGCAAATGTGTGGGATCTTCACAAACTAAATATACAAAATAATCATAATACAATGTGAAATTGAATATATGACTTTACATTTTGACCATAGATACAACAAAAACTTTCCAATCTCAATCCAGTGATGTCCAATCTGCAGCACCGCTGCTCTCTCTTCCAGGCATCACAGGAGACTCAGAGCTGTGGGTGCCCTTGGCTCCTGCTGCTGTTAGTCATATCCTGTGAGGAGAGAACGGGGGTGTGGCCAAGCTAAGCATGAGGCACCTGCAGTGAAAGAGTAGTGGTCCGCGCCAGTAAAGGACTCCAAAAGAAGAGGTATGTGGGCCACTTTGTGCAATACCATTGCACAGAGTAGGTAAGGATAACATCTTTTTATTTTAAAGTGGTGGGACACCCTGAAAACAAAAACTTAAAAAAATGTTAGTAACCATTTAAAATGAAAAAAAAAAAAATTTTTATTTTTTTTTTACTTACCAGAAATGGCTGTTGCTAGGCAGATCGTCCTAATCTGCCTCCTCCAGCACCGCGGTGATCTTCTCTTCTTCCGTCTTCTGTTGAATGGGGCGCGGTGTGTTATGGGAACTATGTCCCACAACACATCGCGTTCCCCATTCACAAATTAGAGTCGCGCATGCGCAGTCAGCCACGCGCCGACTCGCGCATGCGCAGTAGGAAACGTGAAGCCGTTTCCCTTACTGAGGATGGCGGCGCTGGAACCGGATCGCCGAGGGACAGCTCCTCCTCCACGACCGACATTGCGGGCGCCCTGGGAGGGTAAGTGTACTTCTTAAAAGTCAGTAGCTACTTTTTTTTAGCTGCTGACTTTAAAAAAAAAAATTTGTAAGGTGAAACACCCCTTTAATTAAAAATGTTGTTACTGTATTTTTCATTAACCTCCCTGGTGGTATGATTAGGTCAGATTTTTGCGTCTCAAAGCGGTATAATTATTTTGCATAGAAATTTGCAGTTTTTTATTGTAGGCCTGTAATTCTTAGCAATAACACACTTAAATCTGTCCAAACAAGAGTCTAGTAGATATCCCGGGTATGATGAAGTTTGAAATACAAAATCATAAATTATAATATAATAAATAAATAATAAAATTAGTTTTCCCACGATTCGCTATCGCTCAATTCTGCAAGTGTTCTAATTTACTATTGCTGTTTTCTAGCTGGTTTTGACGTAAAGGGACACTTTTTGGTTGCTATGGACAATCTCCAGTTTCCAAGCAGAAAGAACAATATATATAATATAAAACTGCATGCAGGGCACTGGACAAAGCACTGGGGACAAAAGGGATGTGAAATAATTTCATACAGTAATGTAATCTGTAAGATTACACTGTACTGTATGTATTATGATTTTTCACTTTTTTGAATTTGCTGCTGGGCTATGCCCCAGGGAATGGAGCCTGGCACACAGAGGCATCAGGCGGAGGACACAGCCCACCTACACAGTAGGGGGACATTGCAGGATCCTGGGGACAAGGTAAGTATACTGCACCAGGATCCTGCAATGCAATCCATAGTGTGGCTCGGGGTTACCGCTAATGGTGCTGAAATTTAACCCCGAGCCACACTCAGGAAAACTGTCAGGGAGGTTAATGCACATAGATAGGTGGAATGACTATCCCTTTTGAAAATGCTAGTTTCCTAGAACGTCTTTCAGGACAGCAACAGAAAGATTGTAGCTCCTCCCACCAGAGACAGGAAATACTTCTACCATTAGACTTTAATAAAAGGCTTCTCCCCACAGATCCTCAGTTTTTGGGTTTCCTCTGGTCTGGCAGAAATCTTGGAACTAGGGAGAGGCTAAGATCTTTCAGGGCTGTTTAGAAGCGTTATACGCCCCCCCTTACCTTTTTTTCTCCTCCTAATTTTGGTTCTCCAAATTTCTGGTGTCTGGAGGAGCATCCCCATCCGGCAGCATTAGTGCAATTTTCAGAAGGGGCGGGAATTCGGGTCAGGTGTGCGCATCACTTTATGATGCAAAGGATGCAGGGGGCAGAGGAAGGACTTGGCTGGTGCCCTATTAACGGTTCTGGTCCAGTGCAGCGGCGCCTCAGAACTCCAGAACTGGCATTTCTAGCAATGCTTTGTGCTGCAGGCTCTGCAGAATGGAGGAAGAATGAACACTAGCAGCGGTGGGGAAAGGTGGTGACACCAGCAAAGCCCAGGCAGGGATTCAGCGGCGTCTCTCTCTCTCTCTCTCTTTGCTGGGTGTCTTGTACAGTTTTTCCCCCATGATGGCTGGGGTCACCCTGGGCACTTGAATTTGTTTTCTATTTTTCAGTGCACCTGTGTTCTGGGCATCTTTGGGGAGCATGGTGCTTGTGGATCAGGGTCTCAGCTGGGGTTTGTTTTTTTGTTTCACGTCTAGAGCTCTGATAAAGTACAGGCCCCTATGAAGAGGGAGTGTCCCTCATGAAGAGTAAAACTAGGAGATGCTTGGAAAAAGACACTTTGTCGAGGAATAAATGTGGATCAGATTGAGCTCTGTGCCACATTTCAATCTTTTCACAATATGCTATCAGGGATTCCCACTTCTCAAGCTTCTAAATATTTTGGAATCTTCGCCCATCCGTCTTCTGCCTTTCATACTGCAGAGCCTGGGGGAAACCATTCCATTCACAAATTTCATTCCCCCCCCCCCATATTTCTCAGTGAATCTGATGAAGAGGAGGAAGAGGATACTGAGGGTTTTGCACTCTGTAAATATAAAATGGATCTCTTTATGAAGTGGATGGTCTACTGAAAGCAGTCCATGCTATGCTACGCATTAAATAGGAGAAAAAGGGGCTAGTGTTTCCAGTTCATTCTCTTATTTCTGACTCTGCGAAAAAGGAATGGCAGTATCATGGAAGAAAACCTTTTTTCTCAAATGCTAATAGGAAGTGATTCCCATTTGAGGAAGACTTCACCTATATGGAATTAAAGCGGGATTCCGCTGACATATATATATTTTTTTTTTCTGTCATTGTTTTCTCAAGACACTCTTAATGTTGCACTCACGTGTTGCAGTTTTTTTCTGCGCCGATCGCTGATTTCATCCGTTTCGGTAATGTATAAAAACTCGTGCAGGGCTTTTCCATTTTGCTTGTGGGCATTTGAAACCCACAAGCACTTACTTCCGGGATGCGGTGAATGCACTCGATCCCGCGCATGCTCAGTTATCTGAACGAGCAGCGCTGTCCCATTTCCTCCGTCCGAAATCTCTCGAGATTTCAGGATGACGGCGTCCCCCACTGCTTCATGGGATACTGTCACACAGCTCCCACGGGTCATTGCGGAGCGAAAACCACGCCTACTCCCACGGGAGGAAAGACCGGAAGTCATTCTAATGCCGCGTACACACGTGCGGACTTTTGCCGGCGGACTTAGTCCAGCGGACAATCCCGCGGGACTTTCCAGCTAGGTCCGCTGGACTTTCCGAGCATGTGGACTTGCCCACACACGCACGACTTCTCCAGCGGATAATCCGCCGGCCAAAAGTCCGCGGGACTTTTGAAAATGAACGGACTTGCCCACACACGGAGCAGTCCGTTCATTTCGAACGTAACTTCAGGTTACGTAGCTAGCGTAGGCAGTAAATGCCGCCGCGCTAGCTCCGTAAGCTGGCATGGATTTAAAGGGAATCCCCACGCCGAAAAAAACGGCGTGGGGGTTCCCCCCAAGTCAGACCCTCATCCGAGCACGCAGCCTGGCAGGCCAGGAAAGGGGTGGGGACGAACGAGCGCCCCCCCCTCCTGAGCCGTACCAGGCCGCGTGCCCTCAACATAGGGGGTGCCCTGGGGAAAGGGGGGCCGTGCGGCCCCCCCACCCCAAAGCACCTTGTCCCCATGTTGATGAGGACAAGGGCCTCTTCCCGACAACCCTGGCCGTTGGTTGTCGGGGTCTGCGGACGGGGGCTTATCGGAATCTGGGAGCCCCCTTTAAATAAGGGGGCCCCCAGATACCGGCCCCCCACCCTATGTGAATGAGTATGGGGTACGATGTACCCCTACCCATTCACCTAAGGTGTAAAATGTAAAGTACAAAAACACACACACTTTTGAAAAAATATTTTATTGCACTGCTCCGGGGGTCTTCTTCCGTCTTGGGGGTCTTCTCGCCGGACTCCTCCGCTCTCTTCTGCTCTTTTACCTAGCTCTTTCACGAGCGGAGGAGTCCGGCTACCTTCTTCGTCGTCGTCGCCGCCGTCGTCTGGGGGTCTCGATCCGCCTTCGGGGGTCTCTTCTGTTCTTGCGGCGGTCGTCGTCTTCCGCGCCGCCGCCTTCTTCTTCTTCTTCTTGTCCTTCTTCTTCTTCTTCTTCCGATGTTGACCCGTCGCTGTCTCTGCCCGGAATGCCTGTGCCGCTCTGCGCTGGGACTTATATTAGGGACATGGGGGACAGGGTCACATGTTCATGTCACATGGTGACCCCGCCCCCTTGCGATGTCACAGTCCCAGCATCCTCCGGGACTGTGACAACACAAGGGGGCGGGGTCACCATGTGACATGTGCATGTGACCCTGTCCCCATGCCCCTATATAAGTCCCAGCGCAGAGCGGCACAGGCATTCCGGGCAGAGACAGCGACGGGTCAACATCGGAAGAAGAAGAACAAGAAGAAGGACAAGAAGAAGAAGAAGAAGAAGAAGAAGAAGAAGAAGAAGAAGAAGAAGGCGCCGGCGGCACGGAAGACGACGACCGCCGCAAGAACAGAAGAGACCCCCGGAAGACCCCCGAAGGCGGATCGAGACCCCCAGACGACGGCGGCGGCGACGAAGAAGGTAGCCGGACTCCTCCGTTCGTGAAAGAGCTAGGTAAAAGAGCAGAAGAGAGCGGAGGAGTCCGGCGAGAAGACCCCCAAGACGGAAGAAGACCCCCGGAGCAGTGCAATAAAATATTTTTTCAAAAGTGTGTGTGTTTTTGTACTTTACATTTTACACCTTAGGTGAATGGGTAGGGGTACATCGTACCCCATACTCATTCACATAGGGTGGGGGGCCGGGATCTGGGGGCCCCCTTATTAAAGGGGGTTCCCAGATTCCGATAAGCCCCCGCCCGCAGACCCCGACAACCAACGGCCAGGGTTGTCAGGAAGAGGCCCTTGTCCTCATCAACATGGGGACAAGGTGCTTTGGGGTGGGGGGGCCGCACGGCCCCCCTTTCCCCAGGGCACCCCCCATGTTGAGGGCACGCGGCCTGGTACGGCTCAGGAGGGGGGGGGGGGCGCTCGTTCGTCCCCACCCCTTTCCTGGCCTGCCGGGCTGCGTGCTCGGATGAGGGTCTGACATGGATTTGGGGGGAACCCCCACGCCGTTTTTTTCGGCGTGGGGAGTCCCTTTAAATCCATGCCAGGTCACGGAGCTAGCGCGGCGGCAGTAACTGCCTACGCTAGCTACGTAACCTGAAGTCACGTGCTAAATGAACGGACTTGCCGATGAGCGGCAAGTCCGTTCATTTCAAAAGTCCCGCGGACTTGCCCACTAACGGCGGGATTGTCCGCCGGACTGCCAAGTCCAGCGGATAATTTTAAAACCAAAGTTAAAACTTTGGCGCCAAAAAGTCCGCCGGCGCCCACACACGAGGGGATTATCCGCTGGACTTCAGTCCCGCTTCGTGTGTACGCCGCATTAGAATGACTAAGAAAAGGTAAGGAATGCTTTATTTTATTTTTTAATGCTCGTTTGTGCATCTACATATAAAGGTCTTTTTAATAAGGTATAGATTTATTTTTGAGTAACAAACCGCTTTAAGTACCTAAGCTAGATGCAGCTCAAATCTCAAAAAGTACATATTTAACTTTTGAGGACATAGGCAACCTCAAAGAGCCAATAGACAAAAGAAATGATCGGCTGCTCAACAGATCCTGGCAGTTGTAAAGTTGGGGGTTGTTTAGCTCTCGTAGGAGATGCTTTTGCCAGTGATTCAAACCAGTCAGGAACTATATTTTAGGGCATGGTAACCCATTTTTATAAAAAATAAAATCAAAATAAAAGTCCATAACAAAGGTTTCCCATGCAGGGGTTCTTCTCCAGCAAATACACACAACGGAAAATGCTAGCCCACCTGGCTCTCTGTAGCAGTACTTCTGCTCTTTATCCTGGTCAGACAGACTACTGGATTCTTCAGTGTGGACGGATTTACTTTAGCACCCACAGCTCCGCTCTGGCCTTAGTCTTCAGGCCGTTTCACTGCCTCTTGTAGTCACGCAAGTTATGGCTGCCTCCTGCAGCCCCTCTGACTCCTGGAGACCTCCTGTCTCTTGGTGTGGAGCAGTCTCCAACTGGGAGCCCTGAGGTATTCCCATAAACTCATAAGGGCTGTGCTCACCTGAGCACACACCCTGCTGGTCATCTACAAAATCTGGACACAAGGTTGGAGATCCCACCCCACCCATGACACTGTGGAATCTCCAAACTACAGAGCCCCATGCCGGAATACCAAAACCTGGAGAAAGCTGTGAAAATCAGTTTTCTCCAGTTCACATCTATGCTCTGCAGTCTTGCACCAAGCAAATGTGCACACCGTGTCCCCCAAACTACCAATTTTACTGTGACAGCATCTCCTACTGTCACACAGTCTATTATGGGAAATCTGAAACCTGCTATGACAACTACCCATATTGCTAGAACCTTTGAATACTGGTTTCATCAGTTAAAAGCGCACTGTCAGGGATACCTACTGCAGGGATCCAGCAACAGGGATGGCCAGACCTATGTAGCTACACTTATGCCCCGTACACACGATCGGATTTTCTGACAATAAAACTGTGGATTTTTTTCCGAAGGATGTTTGCTCAAACTTGTCTTGCATACACACGGTCACACAAATGTTGGCCAAAAATTCCAAACACGAGTACGCAACATTTGTGTGCAAAAAACAGCAAATGTTCGATGGAGCATACACACGGTCAGACTTTCCAACAACAAGCGCACATCGAACATTTCCTGTCGGAAAATCTGACCGTGTATACACGGCTTAAAGAAACTGAGACCAGGCTATATACAAACAAAACCTATATCAACACCAGCAAACATGAAAATATAAGTGAACCAAACCAAATGACTAAATACCTAACAGGCAGCCTAACTATAAAGCAATATACAGTGGGGACGGAAAGTATTCAGACCCCCCTTCAATTTTTCACTCTTTGTTATATTGCAGCCTTTTGCTAAAATCATTTAAGTTAATTTTTTTTCCCCCTCATTAATGTACACACAGCACCCCATATTGACAGAAAAACACAGAATTGTTGACATTTTTGCAGATTTATTAAAAAAATAAATAAAAAAATAAATAAATAACTGAAATATCATATGGTCCCAAGTATTCAGACCCTTTGCTCAGTATTTAGTAGAAGCACCCTTTTTATCTAATACAGCCATAGAGTCTTTTTGGGAAAGATGCAACAAGTTTTTCACACCTGGGTTTGGGGATCCGCCGCCATTCCTCCTTGCAGATTCTGTTAAGTTGTCAGGTTGGATGGTAAACGTTGGTGGACAGCCATTTTTAGGTCTCTCCAGAGATGCTCAACTGGGTTTAAGTCAGGGCTCTGGCTGGGCCATTCAAGAACAGTCACTGAGTTGTTGTGAAGCCACTCCATTATTTTAGCTGTGTGCTTAGGGTCATTGTCTTGGCAGGTAAACCTTCGGCCCAGTCTGAGGTCCTGAGCACTCTGGAGGTTCTCATCCAGGATATACCTGTACTTGGCCACATTCATCTTTCGCTTGATTGCAACCAATCGTCCTGTCCCTGCAGCTGAACAACACCCTACAGCATGATTCTGCCACCACCATGCTTCACTGTTGGCACTGTATTGGACAGGTGATGAGCAGTGCCTGATTTTCTTCACACATACCGCTTAGAATTTAGGCCAAAAAGTTCTATCTTGGTCTCATCAGACCAGAGAATCTTATTTCTCACCATATTGGAGTCCTTCCATGCTGGCTTTCATTAGTCTTGCACTGAGGAGAGGCTTCCGTCAGGCCACTCTGCCATAAAGCCCCGATGGTGGAGGGCTGCAGTGATGGTTGACTTTCTACAACTTTCTCCCATCTCCCGACTGCATCTTTGGAGCTCAGCCACAGTGATCTTTGGGTTCTTCTTTACCTCTCTCACCAAGGCTCTTCTCCCCCGATAGCTCAGTTTGGCCGGACAGCCAGCTCTAGGAGGGGTTCTGGTTGTCCCAAACGTCTTCCATTTAAGGATTATGGAGGCCACTGTGCTCTTAGGAACCTTAAGTGCAACAGACATTTTTTTGTAACCAGATCTTTGCTTTGCTTTGTCTGAGCTCTTTAGGCAGTTCCTTTGACCTCATGATTTTCATTTGCTCTGACATGCACTGTGAGCTGCAAGGTCTTATATAGACAGGTGTGTGGCTTTCCTAATCAAGTCCAATCAGTATAATCAAACCCAGCTGGACTCGAAGGTGTAGAACAGGGGTCTTCAAACTATGGCCCTCCAGTTGTTCAGGAACTACAATTCCCATCATGCCTAGTCATGTCTGTGAATGTCAGAGTTTTGCAATGCCTCATGGGATGTGTAGTTCTGCAACAGCTGGAGGGCCGTAGTTTGAGGATCCCTGGTGTAGAACCATCTCAAGGATGATCAGAAGAAATGGACAGCACCTGAGTTAAATTTACGAGTGCCACAGCAAAGGGTCTGAATACTTAGGACCATGTGATATTTCAGTTTTTCTTTTAATAAATCTGCAGAAATGTCAACAATTCTGTGTTTTTCTGTCAATATGGGGTGCTGTGTGTACATTAATGAGGAAAAAAATGAACTTAAATGATTTTAGCAAATGGCTGCAATACAACAAAAAATTAAAAATTTAAGGGGGGTCTGAATACTTTCCGTCCCCACTGTATACAAAATAAGGAACACACATAAACGGGGTAATACTGCATATGCAAGGCAGGGGGAACCAGGACTAGGATCAGGAACAAAACGGCCAGGTACAAGGCAGCAGAGTACATCATACCCTCCCAGCATCAGGTGAAGACTGATTACTTGGATCTGCCAGCTGATAGACACAGGAACTATAGCTCTCCACTTTGGGGAACACAGTACTACCACTAGGTAATCTAGGTCCTGCCACACACATTATTGCATATACATCCAAGGAATCTTTCTACACCTTGTCCAAGGCATAAGGGATTTAGAAGATACCTCATCTAAATTCATTCCAATGTGGGCCAGATGAGCGGCACTTACAAATTCCACTCAAAGGGCCTTGTAGCTGAAAACTTGGACAGGAGATTCAGCTTCTAAGATAATGCTGTGCAGGATACCGACAAAAAAGAAGTCTCTTCCGGTGAAAAAGAAAAAAGGTAGCCATCTAGATGGCCTTTAAAAAGCTCAAACAGCAAGAGGACAAGATGCAGAGAAAGAAGAAGACTTGGACATCTCAGAAGTCCAAGAAGAGGGAGTCCTTTTCCATCCTCCTGTGCAGTCTGAGAAATCCTAATAACTCTTCCCTCCCAGTGGGAGAAAAATTACAGGGGCATCTTCCCCAATGGAAAGACATCACCTCAAATCAGTACATTTTGGGTATTGTCTCCCAAGGATACGACATAGAATTTGTGGAATCCCCTCCTGAAAAGACATTTTCTGGCAGCCAGCCAAATCTGGTCAACTCTCTGGCAATGAAGTTCCTGATCAAGGAACTATTCAGTGGGTGGTTGCACCGATGCCACTAGAAGAGAAGCAGCAAGAATTCCACTCCCATGTCTTTCTGGTGGGGACACCTTCAGAAATATTCCACCAATTCTTAATTTGGGATCTTTAAACAATGCAGTCCAATACAAAAAAAAATTTTGGTCAGAAATCTGCTTGTCCAAAGTTGCTACATGGCATCAATCAACCTAAAAGATACCTACCTCCATGTCCCCACTGACCTTTGATCTCAGAAGGTCCTGAGGCTAGCATTAGGATCGGAAGATCAGGTACTGCATCTGCAATTCAATGATCGCCTTTTCTTTGCAGCTTCAGAGGAGAAGTTGCAGAAAATGTTATCTCTAGCTTGCAACCATTCAGAAAGTCTGAATGGATTTTGTATATCCAAAAGTGGAATTTAATACCTGCTCAGGTCTTTTTCTGGGCTACCTGATCAATTATGTGTAACAAAAAAAAATATATATATATATTTTCAAAGGATAAAGGAAAAAATTTGCAATCAGCCATTGTCTATCAAAAATCTGGATGTCAGCTTTGGGCATTCTAACCAATTCCATCCCAGCAATTCACGTTCAAGTCTTTTTGGACAGTATCACAGCTGTGGCCTAAGGGGCACAAAGAGCAGAGCCCTACAAACTTGGGCTGAGAAGATCCTTCTTTGGGCAGAAAGCCATTTGGCATCTTTATCAGCAGTTCACATCAAAAGCACTTTTTTTGTTTACAAACAAACGGACATCAAAAGCACTTTGAACTTAGTGGTTGACTTCCTGCAGGCAGCAGGTGCGTTAGTAACCACAAGCCAACGAGGAGTGCTCAAAATACCAGGATGTATGATAATGTAGAGCCCCAATGTGTGGATGCTCTAGTATCCCAATGCAGGCTGTATCTGTACTCCCAAACATGGAGCCTCCAGCCCACTGAGTATGGGCTTAAAGAGGTTGTAAACCCTGGAAAAAAAAAAAAAAAAAAAAAAAAAACCTGTAAGACAAACACATAATGAGTTAGTATGCATCACATACTAGCTCATTATGAAATACCCATCTTAGAACGAAGCCCTCCAGCGGCGCTCGCACACCACTGAGATGGCTGACATCTTCCCCGGTTTGCAGGCTCCGGTGCCGCGAGTGTCTCTGAAGGTCCGGCATGGTAAGCCAGACCTTTAGAGCACATTTGCCGATGACGTCATCGGCTGCATACACTATGAATATCTCCTAAACTGTGCAAGTTTAGGAGATATTTACAGTATCTTACAGGTAAGCCTGTAGGTACAAGTAAAAAAATAGTTTACTTACACTTTAAAGCTCCATGTTGTTTAGGAGTACAGATACAGCCCACATTGGGATATCAGAGAATCCATACACTCTGGCTCTACATTATCATACATCCTGGTACTTTGTGAGCTTGTTTTTGCTTTGTTGCTACTTTCATACTACAAGACTCAGTTTGGGATTATAGCAGCACTAGCACAGGATGGACTTTTCATCCCGGAGTTTGTTAGCACCTAGACATGGTGACCAGGTGCAGGAGGCAGAGCGAACATTGAATCCAGAAATTTTTGGAATGATTATGGAAAAGTAGGGATATCCTCAGGTGGATGTCTGCAAATCAAGAAAACACAAAGACACCACTGCATTTTTCTTGAAAAGAGAAGACAGTTCTCTAGGGATAGATGCACTCGCACAACCCTGGGACATCTTTGTTATGCCCTTCCCCCATTTCAACTGCAAGTGTTAAGGAAGACACAGAGGGACAAACCTTCAGTCAACTTCATAGTGCCCTTTTGGCCCAAGACATTATGTTTCTCAATGCTTCTCCATCTGGCAGTCAAACCGTATTGACCCTTTTCCACTCACATGCCGACCTAAACATCTTTGGGCGGCCAGCCAGAGCCTGAGGCTCCAATTGGCTTAAATAAAAAAAAAAAAAAAGAAGAGGGTGGGCTTGGGGTGCAGAGTACTGTGCCCTGAGCCCACCCAGTTGTGTGACAAAAGCGAATTTGTGTGGTTTGTTTGAGCACCAGCCGCCACTGCTTTTAGTATAGCTATATTCCCCACAAAAATAAAAAAAATACAACTCCGACAACACTTGTACAAACAGTATGTAATTATATAAATAATCTAAATATATATATATATATATATATATATATATATATATATATATATATATATATATATATATATATATATATATATATATATGATTTACAGAAATATCTATATAGTATAACAGCTTCCCGACCGCCCACTGTATATTTACGTCCTCAGAAGGGCACGGCTAGGCAAAAGGACATACGGGTACGTCCCCTTTAATTGCCTAGCCATGGGGTGTCGCGCACCGCCGGCGGCGCACTCGCGACCCGGTCGGGAGCTCCGTGACCACGGCCGCAGGACCAGCGGACCCGATCGCCGCTGGTGTCCCGCGATCGGGTCACAGAGCTGAAGAACAGGGAGAGGTCTGTGTAAACAAACCTCTCCCCGCGCTTCCTACACTGACTGTCAGTGATCTGCTGTTCCCGGGAACAGCCGATCAGTGACATCAGACGTCAGCCACGCCCCCTACTGTAAAAAAAAACACACAACACGTCACACTAACTCCTCCCCGCCCCCTAGTGGTTAACTCCTTCACTGCCACTGTCATTTACATAGGAATCAGTGCATTTAAATAGCACTGATTTCTGTATAAATGACAATGGTCCCAAAAATGTGTCAAAAATGTCCGATGTGTCTGCCATAATGTCGCAGTCACAATAAAAATCGCTGATCGCCGCCATTACTAGTAAAAAAAAAAATATTAATAAAAATGCTATAAAACTATCCCCTATTTTGTAAACGCTATAACATTTGCGCAAACCAATCAATAATCGCTAATTGCGATTTTGTTTTACCAAAAATATGTAGAAGAAGAATACGTATCGGCCTAAACTGAGGAAAAAAAAAAATTTTTATATATTTTTTGGGGATATTTATTATAGCAAAAAGTAAAAAATATTGCATTTTTAAAAAAATTGTCGATCTATTTTTGTTTATAGCGCAAAAAATAAAAACCGCAGGGGCGATCAAATACCACCAAGAAAGCTCTATTTGTGGGAAAAAAAAGGACGCCAATTTTGTTTGGGAGCCACGTCGCACGACCGCGAAATTGTCAGCTAAAGCGACGCAGTGCCGAATCGCAAAAAGGGGCCTGGTCCTTTGACTGCCAATTGGTCCGGGGCTGAAGTGGTTAATATATAACAACTATATCAATATCTCAAGTGATGATTATGGACTGCAAATGTAAATATATACAATTAAAAAGTATAATTATGAATATATGATATTTAGCAAGAAAACAAAACGCCAGCAACCCAGTGATCTAATGATAAGCCTGTAAATGAAAACCCAGGTGTGACCCTCCCAGATCAGAGAGGCGCCCCTGGCGGTGTCCTCCCCCCGGTGAAGCCCCGTGCTTCCTTCACCCAATAGATTCGATTTGGCGCTACAAAACTTTCTTCCAAACTCCACGACTGACATCCAGCAGCGCACCACTTTCCCACACATACACGTGCTGACGTGTCCTTCCTACAACAGCGACCCGGAAGAGCAATCCTCCGAGGGGCGGAACCTCGGCGTCATCCTGAAAGCGCTCTATCCCTTCAATAGGATTGCGCGCATGCGCGGGTCAGGCGGAGGGGGCGGGTCGATAAATAGCGGCTGTACAGCGGCGGCGCTCTCTCTGAGTCAGTCAGTGTGAGAAGCACAGCAGCCATACAAGCAACTCCCGGCTCAGTCCTCCGGCTCCGTACCGACTGTCACGTCATGGCTTCCTCAGGAGTGCAGACTTCCCCGCCAACCCCTGTTTTGCAGAGAGGCATCGTAAAGCTGGTGAGGAGCGGGTGTGAAAGGGGGTACATGGCTCTGGGGGAGAGGTGGCGGCCAGGTGAGCGCAGTATAGGTGAGGAGCAGCGGGCACGTCTGTCCGAGGTCCGCCATGCCGGAGAAGTTGTGTGAAGCGGGGGAAGTTGGTGAGAATTGTGTCCTGCCGGTCAGAGTACAAAGGACGGAGCGGAGGAATGTGCGCCCCCGGGTGACCTGTGCGCCTCTCCAGCTGTTGTGTCCTCCCCCCCCCTACTTTACCTGATGTGCCCACTTACCGGCTACTGCCCGGAGCTCAGAGGGAGCGCTGTGTTGGCGCACTCTTCCTGTCCCCGGCTCTATCCAGTCTTCAGAAGATCCACACTGTAACCTCAGGATCCGGCCAACTGGAAACATTGTGTCACATTTGTAGCATCTACAATGCTCTCTGCTCACTTCTATCACTGAATGCAATGCTTCCCTATACACGTCTCATCAACAGCTGCCTGCCATGGAGGACATGAGCTACTCTACTCATCACATCTGCCGCTAATTCCCTATGTCAGGTCTTCAGTCATCTGCTGATTGCTAGCTGTTTCCTCACAGCCTCATGGCCAATGGCAGCACCCCTCCACTGCTGATGTCGCCATCAGCAATGGACCCCCCCAATCATGTTACAGCATCCTAGCCAACCGCTGTCACCCTCCCGCGTGGGCTGACAGCCCTGTGGTCGAGGGCTGTCACCCTCCCGCGTGGGCTGACAGCCCTGTGGTCGAGGGCTGTCACCCTCCCGCGTGGGCTGACAGCCCTGTGGTCGAGGGCTGTCACCCTCCCGCGTGGGCTGACAGCCCTGTGGTCGAGGGCTGTCACCCTCCCGCGTGGGCTGACAGCCCTGTGGTCGAGGGCTGTCACCCTCCCGCGTGGGCTGACAGCCCTGTGGTCGAGGGCTGTCACCCTCCCGCGTGGGCTGACAGCCCCCCCCCCCTGACGTTGGCTGAGGGCTGCTCTCCCGCGGCTGAGGGCTGCCCCCTGACATTGGCTGACGCCCCCCATTACTATAGCCAGCAGCCACCCTACTGATAACCCGCAGACTGCTAACTAGCTGACCACCCCCAATCACTGACAGCCTTATGACTAAGAACCTCCCAGCCAGTTGCCACCCACAGCCCCATGACTAATGGACCCCTCCTGGTGCTGACAGCTGTCCCATTGCCTATAGACCAGGGGTCTCAAACTGATGGCCCTCCAGCTGTTGCAAAACTACAAGTCCCATGAGGCATTGCAAGGCTGACAACCCATGAGACATTACAAGCATGTCTCCCACAGGCAGAGGCATGCTGGGACCTTTAGTTTCGCAACAGCTGGAGGGCCGCCAGTTTGAGACCCCTGCTATAGACCCATGACTCTCGCCTGCAGCCCTTCATTGTAACACAATTTGGGGGAGATTCTGCAGCTGCCCCAAATTTGCATAATAGTGTAACAATGGCCAATTCAAAAATGCAAGTTATGATGTAGGCTTTCACTAGTATTGGCACAGTGGGCTTTGTTTTTCCCACTTGTAACTGAGTTTTTTTTTAACATGATCCTGAAGCCCCGCTCCTCTCCCCCTCTTTGTGGTGCCGGCTTTCTGTGAACCCACAGCCGGGCGCGCATTGCGCATGCGTGAGCCGTGCTGTAAATGGCTGGGCAGTCTTTAGGGACCTGTGATGTGTCCCAGAAGATTACAGGGAGGGAGAGGTGATCTTCCTTCTGGTGCCAGGGGAGGAAGCGGGAGCTGGGTGTTTGTCAAATCAGGGTATCTGCTCCCCCCCAGAAAATGTGGCATGTCAGGGGGTCACCAGCACTTAAAGCAGAAGTAAAATTTTTGGGTAGAACTCTGCTTTAACAGACCAAGTGGTCCTACGTAGATGGCAATTAGAGGGTTAACAAACTATAACACTGATGGGTGCTGGCAATGATCACCTTTCATTTTTCACAACTCTTAAGTTAAGCAGACTATAGATTGAAATTTGGATAGTTCAGCAGGGACTGGCTGAATTTTGATCCATGTATGGGCAGGCAGATTGTACCCAAATTGATCAACTTGGATACAACCAGGCTGTCAGATTTATGGCATGTGCTTATTGGCAGTGGCTATAGCGGCTAGCAGAAATCATGTTATGCCAGCCGGCCCCCACCCCAATTCATCGGCAAAATGCAATAATGCTATAGGATGCATTCCCACATCAACACTGAATGTGTGGTTGGGGGGAAATCAAGCGTCTATGCGCTGCCTTAACACTATCCCATCCATCCCCACCCTCTCCACTGATTGACAGTAATGCTGTCTGAGAGGCTATGTTGCTCCTCCATAGATTCAATGGAGGGGTGAATGTAGACACCCTAAAACGGGTTACTGGCCAATCACCAGGTGAAAGTAAATAAACATTTGAAAAGAGAGCCGTAACTACATCAATGATTGGTAAGCTACAATGTTTTCAGTTTCTGTTTTTGGGGTTTAGTTACTCTAAGTCTGTAGCCATAGTATTTGTAGCTGCTAATGCTTTTTGTTTAACTTTGGGGAAGGGTCCTGTGCTACTTTGTGATGCAGTGAGATTTTTGTGGTCCATAGACTTCATTGGAAGTGCATCAAAATCGTGCCTACGTAATTTGATCCTTTTTTTTTTTTTTTATCCTTTTTCTTTTTGATCCTTTTTTTTTTTTTTTTTGTGTCCGTTAAAGTAGACACCTTGGTGTCAACAACCAGTGACATCTCTGTTGTCAGCAGTGGGGATGAGTCATCGTTTAGCTGACAAAAATATTCAAAATGTGCATGCTCGGTCCATACCAGGCCTTTCGGTTTTAGTATGGATATTGAAGGGACTGCATGCCAAAAAAATCTAAATACTTAATACTCCCCACTGATTCACTAAAAAGTCAAAAGTAAAGAAACCCCATGCAATTTTTGACAAGTCCGCTAACCTACCGAAAACAACCGCTCTCATCGCTTGAGACTTGCCAAATATCCCCTGCAGCTAAGTAAACAAAGGGGCGTGGTCAGGTAAATGTGCAGAAGTACCTCCCACAAATATGTATTTAGACAATTTACCCAGTAATTTTGAATTTGTTACTGTTTGTACAAATGCTGTGGTCCTAAAATATCCTACAGTGCCTTGTAAAACCGTTAACCTGAGATGTTTCTGCTCCCCTACAAGTCCAAAATGGATTAAAAATGTTGGATATATAGCCTTCATGCTTCTCACCCCTCTGGAACATTAGCCTTTTGTTTTGCTCTTACACTCCTTTCAGGCTCGGTTCTTTGAGTTGTCAGTGGGTCTCCCCAGTGTTAAAGAAGTTCGGTAATTGGAGCTGTAAAAAAAAAAAGCAGCCAGTGTCCTGTCTGATAGTGTCCCCCATCGGATACTGTCCGCTGTGTACTACGCATTCGCAGTACGGATGCCAAGCAAATTCCGAAAATTTCCGAAGATGAACGGCGCCTTCTCCGTGAGTCCAGGTTCAAGCCCCACCTTCCAAGTGGACATAGAGCTAGAATAAAAAAGAGCCGAGCGCAGCGTTGCCGTGCCCGAAGCGTGGCGAGCGAAGCGTGGCGAGCGAAGCGAGCCCACGAGGGGCCCTCTAACTTTGTGCAGCCCTATGTCCTCTTGGATGGTGGGGCTTGCACCTAGACTCACGGTGCAGGCACCGTTAATCTTCGGAGATTTTCTGAATCTCCTTGTGCTCCGTACTGCGCAAGCGCTGCGCCTGCGTAGTACGAGGCGGACACTATTCGATAGGCGGACATTTTTGGACAGAACACTGGCTACATTTATTAACATTGCTCAGCCCTGAAACCCTAAAATAAAAAGAAACATTATTTATTTTTGAATATTTCTGTTTCTTCATCTGCAGATCAAGGGATGAACAAATGTTCCTCTGTTTAACCCCTTAATAACCCCTAATTTACTCTAATCAGCCTTAAAGCGGAGCAACACCCGTTTTTAAAACCTGTAATAAAAAAAAAATACTCACCTTCCTCGATCCGAAACTGCAGGTTTTTTTTTTGTTCTTTGCATCCATCGCTTCCTGGTCCCTCGGATATGGGCGGGGATATTACAGCTATTACGTAATATCCCCTAGCCCGCACTGTCTCCTGGGAGCTTGTGTCATGACTCCCAGGAGTCAGTGCGGCTGCCTGGCCCGAGATCGCGCGAGACTTCGAACCGAATGTGACGTCATCACGACGCTGCTGACGGCGCTCCTATGAACGGTCTACTGCGAATGCGCGAGATTAGAGAGGCGTGAATGAAATCCAGGAAGACAATGCCCTGGAGTATTCACATGCCCACACGCAAGATGGGGATTTAACTGGAAATAGATATAAAGTGTTTTTTTGACATAAAAGACGAACAGACAAAGTCAGACAGACAGGACAGGTGAGCTAATGCTTTGCAAATTATTTTATTAAGCAATCCCCATTAAAAAAAAAAACGTCAGGGGCAGTGTAGCTCCGCTTTAAATTTAACAACTCTGTTGTTCAAGTCTATTTTATAAACAATGAACAATTAACTTTTTTTGTTTGTAAATATTTTTACACGTATATATTAACATATATTTACACATTTCACACTGAAAGAGTTGAATGAAAAAAAAAAAACGAATTTAATTTATAAATAACTTTTCAATGCTTTGTACCCTTGCTGACAGCTGCATTTAAAACAAAACAGTTGTGTCCATAGACACTATTGTCAGACTCAGCCCATCACCCACGTCATTGGATTTGATTGACAGCAGTGGGAGCCAATGGCTGCACTGCTATCAATCTATCCAATCAAGAGCCAAGAACCCCGGGCAATGGAAGAGCGTGTATCCGCCAGGTGAAATTCCAGGGCTCAGCTAAGTAAAACAGGGGTGCTGGGAGGGCCGGTGACTGCCGGGTGTTTTTTCACCTTAATGCATAGGATGCATTTAAATGTGCTTTAGGGTATAAAGTGCAATGTTAAATTTTCTTCATTTGTAAATACCATCCATCGCTTATTAAAATAGATCAAACATCAGATTACAATAGATCAATCTTTCCTTACTAATAGTCCTTGATTGCGTTTTTCCCTCCTGTGTCTTGTCTGAGTGTTCTCCAGGCACATGTGGCCACCTTTTTATGTTTAATCTTGAGTTTTTCAGGAAGAGGATAAAAAAGGCAAATATACACATTATATAAAATGTAACCCCCTTAGTGGGAACAGCTTTACATAAAGTAGGTCATTACAGTAGAAGACCTGTACATCAAGTATGAGGAATTCACATGCATTATTTGCGAAGAGCAGCATATATGGAAAACATCTGTTTACAAAAGCAAGAATTGTTGTGACACCCTTCATCTGCTCTAGGTAGCAGTCTGAGTACACCTCAGTGAGAAATCTCATGGGGGTCTACTCACCTCTAAGATGAACTCCAGGTTATAAGAGTTTATCCATTAAGGGTGGGGGTACTGAGGATCACCCTGGCTGGATCATATATTGCTGCATGTTCAGACGTCTTATTATCTGGAGGTCATCTTGGAGGTGAGTAGACCCGCATGAATTTTCTCAGTGGTGCTTTGGAAGAGGTGTTCATGCAACTTAATTATTTTAAGTGGAAATGTGTCAAAATATACTTCTAAAAGTAGGTCTATAGATATACAATGTGTATAGATTGCACTAAAGACATGGACTGGATTTTATGAACACATTTTGGGGCTCATTCACATAATATACACGTTTTGGTTGAAAGTATGTTTAGCATATTTATAACTATCTGAATGTGCGCCGCATACTCGCACATTATGACAGATTTACCTGTAAAGCAGATCCCTCTAGTGGTGCGCTGTCGCCCATCTGCGCCTAGTCTTCCTCCCAGGTTCACGCGCTTTGGCAGTTTGAATGGCCAGACCACGACGAGTGGCGGGAGTCACCATCACAACGCTGTGCTTAGAATGGACGGCACACTTGAGCTGCATCTATTCAGAGCTCAGTGTTGGTATCACTGGCTGGTACAAATGTGAATCTCCCCTAAATGGTAAGGAGACATTCACTATACCAACAGATGAGCCTTTTTTTTTATAAGCTTACCTAGGTACAGGTGAAATAACTTTACTACCACTTTTACTGAAACTTTTATACAGGAGGATCATGTTATGATCTCCAACACAGCCAGAGGAAGCTTTGTATTCAATCAGAAAATGCAAAGCTTCCTAAATACAGTGCTCAACCAGACTATTTTGAGCGGGAAGTCCCTATGCCGCTGTCAGCACAAAGCACTATATGGAGCTAATGTTGCAGTTCATTCATGGTAACAACCGCTACATGTGTTGAAGGAAATAGTTTATTTGGAACACTTGGGTCCAAATTAACTAGTTAAAGTTCACTTGAATGTAGGAATGTTATAATGCACTATTGAGACTAAAGGTATTCTTATTTTTTAGGTACTTTCCGGATGTGCCATAATTGTAAGAGGACAGCCACGTGGAGGTCCACCGCCAGAACGTCAAATCAACCTTAGTAATATCCGTGCTGGTGCACTGGCACGCAGAGCTGCTGTTTCTCAGCAAGATGCAAAAGATGTGCCAGATGAGGTAAGTGTAAACCTAATCAATGTCCCTTTGCCTTGATTTACATAACTTGCACTTTTTTCTGGTTAGGAAAAAGCAACAGGTTTCATGTAGTAGACAAGTGCACGTTATACTTGACATTTCAGGAGTTAATTTTAGGCAAGTGGTGTAAATGCGTTTAATGCCTAAAGCGTACAATAAAAGGGATATGTGGTGGCCTTATCCAAATCAAAAAGGAAAATATCTACAGTGGATATAAAGTCCAAGCACCCCCGTTAAAATGTCAGGTTTCTGCGATGTAAAAAATTAGAGAAATTTCAGAACTTTTCCACCTTTAATGTGACCTATAAACTGTACAACTCAGTTGAACAAACTGAAATATTTTAGGGTCCTTTCACATGGACTTGTCTGTGTACGGTCTCCGCTTAGCTCAGGAGGGATCGATCCACTGATCCCCACTGAGCAGGCGGATGACAGGTCTGTCTCCGCTCACTGTGCGGCGATGGACCTGTCAAAGCCCAGCTGTCCTCTATGGGAGATCAGATGAAAACAAACCGCCTGGCCGTTTTTGATCTGATTCTCCAGACGGATGGAAAATAGGGTCTCCATCAATCTGGATTTCACGGATAGGATCGGATATCAGCAGACATATCACCGCTGACATCCGCTGCTCCATAGAGCTGAATGGAGCGTCCGATCAAGTCCGTCTGAAAAACTGACAGGTGGACCTGATCGGAAAGCCCGTGTGAAAGGGGCCTTAAATGGAGGGGAGTAGAAATAAAAAAATAAAATATTCTGGTTGCGTAAGTGTGCACACTCTTAAACTAGTACTTTGTTGAAACACCTTTTTGATTTTTATTACAGCACTCAGTCTTTTTGGGTATGAGTATCAGCATAGCACATCTTGACTTTGCAAAAACGCTCCAAATCTGTCAGATTGCGAGGGCATCTGTGCACAGCCCTCTTCAGATCACCCCACAGATTTTCAGTCAGATTTATGTCTGGGCCATTCCAAAACTTTTAATCTTCTGGGGAAGCCATTCCTTTGTTTTGGATGTATGCTTTGGGTCGTCATCCTGAAAGATTAAGTTCCTTCAGGTTTAGCTTTTTAGCAGAAGTCTGAAAGTTTTGTGCCAATATTGACTGGTATTTGGAACTGTCCAAAATTCCCTCTATCTTGACTAAGGCCCCTGTTCCAGCTGAAGAAAAAAATGCCACAAAGCATGATGCTGCCACCATGCTTCACTGTAGGTATGGTGTTCTTTTGTTGATGTGCAGTATTTTTTTTTATTATTTTTTTGCACCAAACATATCTTTTGGGATTATGGCCAAAAAGTTCAACCTTGGTTTCATCAGACCATAACATATTTTCCCACATGCTTTTGGGAGACTTCAGGTGTGTTTTTGCAAAATTTAGTCGACTTGGATGTTTTTCTTTGTAACAAAAGGCTTCTGTCTTGCCACTCTACCCCATAACCCAGATATATGAACAATGCCGAGGATTGTTGTCACATGTACCACACAGCCAGTGCTTGCCAGATATTCCTGCAGCCTCTCAATGTTTCTGTAGGCCTCTTGGCAGTCTCCCTGACTAGACTGCTTTTCATCAATTTTGGAGGGACGTCCAGTTCTTGGTAATGTCACTGTTGTGCCATATTTTTTCCACTTGATTACTGTCTTCACTGTGTTCCATGGTATATCTAATGCCTTGGAAATTCTTTTGCACCCTTCTTTTGACTGATACCCTTTAACAATGAGATCCCTCTGATGCTTTGGAAGCTCTCTGCGGGCCATGGCTTTTGTTGTAGGATACTACTAAGAAAATGTCAGGAAAGACCTACTAGAACAGCTGAACTTTATTTGGTGTTAATCAGAGGCACTTTTAATGATAGGTGTGTACTGACTCCTATTTAACATGAGTTTGAATGTGATTGCTTAATTCTGAACACATCCCCCAGTATTTTCACCCCCAACATATCTAAGGGATGGGACTGTCACAAAACCCCTTTGGGGGTTGGGGCTGACATGACCATTTTTATGTATGTTGTATGAATTGGGTAATAAAGAATTTTTTATTTATCAAGGTCTTCGTGATGTTGCTGCAATAGTCCGCCATTGTAGGTACCGGAAATACGTTTTCATAAATGCCTCTAAAGCATTCTGTTTTTTGCTTTTGTGCAGTGGGCTTTTTAATGTATGTGTATATTCATGGATTAGTCATTATGACCACCCACCATACCCTCTGAAGGCATGCTGTGGTATCTGGCACCAGGCCATCAGTAGCAGATCTATTAAGTCCTGTAATTTGCAAAGTGGGAGCCTCCATAGATCATACTTTTTTTCCAGCACATCTCAGATGGACAAATTCCTTTAAATATAGTGATTGGGGCTCCCCTTAGTCTGCTTGTAAAGTGGTGCATCTGCACCATGTAGAGGACCCGCTGCACCAAAACTGACATTTTATAAAGAAAAAATACATTTAAATTGCTTTTCCCTGCAAGCTTTCTTTATATTGTAAACTGATTGGGGAGCCAGTCTGTATGCTGAGGCCACAGTTTAGTGCATGCGGAACAAGATTAGATTTTATTTTTCTACAAGTTATGGTGTCCCTTTGGTTGGAAATAACAAAATTTTGCCCCACAGTGAGCAATCTTTGTGAAGACAAATTATAGTACAATCAGGCCATGATTAACATTTTTTTTTAAGATAGTCTAGTCTTTTGCAGACTTTGGATAGAAGTAATGTGCAGAAAAATTGGCTTTGGGTGTTTATGGTGCCTTCACCCCGTAGCCTTCTAGAAGTACACTTGAAAGCAAGAATTGGCCTTGCTGTAAAAAAAAATTTGATGCACCTGTCAAACAGGTGTGCAAATATTGGTCCTTGGATGTTAATTATGCCCATGAAACCTATACCTAAAATTACTTTGATATAATCAACACCCACAAAGCTAGGCAGTCTTGCAGAGATTCGAGAGCCTAATAACATTTAATCAGCAACATCGGCATCAGGGGCTTGATTGCTGCTGCTAATCCAGGACTGATTCATTTTGACAAATGTCAGCCGGTCACCGGAGTCTGTGGACAGACGCGCTCTTTTATGTGTCACAAAAATCTTTGGCAGTACTGAATGCCCAGCAGCTCAATTGCATACTGGGCAAGTCCTCATGAACCAGAAACAGTGGATTGTCTACATGCTCTGCATGTCTGTTTTTTTCCGCTAGGAAATCTTCCACCATATGATGCAGACACTGCTGATAGGATCTTGAAGCTGACAGCCCTGGGCACCGAGGATACATTTTTTTTTTTTCTTTTTCTTAGTGCATCACTGAGGTGATCCCCCTTCTCCACTTCTCCTCCTTATACTAACATAAGCCTCAAAAGTAGGTTTTCAATGAGACCATGTAACCTACCAGAGTCTGGAAACGCGTTACATAAACTCCTCTTTAAGGTATGCAAGATTTTTCATCCTGTGCTCCCTCTGCAAGGGCAAGATGAGTTCTGAGACTTTCCCCTTGTAACAGTGTTCAAGGTGGGTTGCCAACCAATAACAATCCTGTGCTTTGATGCCACAAATTCTCAGGTCCTTTTGCAGCCTTTTAAGAATAAGGAAACCCATGCACTGCAAGTTTGCAGAGGCCTGAGAAGCAGTCCTCGGGGCCACTGAGGATTACGGTATCTGGAGTTGACTCCCAGCCACATACCAATGTTTCTGGGGACTGAAAACCATCTCAAAGTTTGACGTATGTCTTCTGATTCAATGCCTCCAAAACTACCAGAATCCTCTTCCCTCTCGTGTTCTGTGGCGTCGCAAGAATGGTATCTGCATAAAGCTGGCCTTGAGAGGAAAGGAAGTCCTCTTCCTCCTGCTGCTCTGCCCCATACTTGTCGCCTCCTTAAATGGTTATAGTACATGCACCCTTTATCAGCATCCATTGGCATGGGGGGGAGCCAAGCTCCCCTGAGCCTGTCCTTGTTCCATACTCACACAGGTATTGATGGCCCTCTGCTGCATATGCTGCAGCAGCATTGCCAAAGTTGAGTTCCACTTGGTGGCATGTCACAAATCAAGTGGTTTACAGGTAGGTGGATTTCCTGCAGAATTTCAGCCAACCGAACACTGTGACTGCCTGAAATGGCTACAGACTTTTCTGGCCTGCCTTAGAGCATGCAACCCTGGGTATCTGTTTAAGAAAAGCGGCACCATCTTAAAGAGGACATGTACAGGCATGGTACATGTGTCAACTTTCCCTGTTGAAGGGCAGACAGCAGGTTAGTGCAATTATCACACACCACCTTTCCTGGCTCACCTCTGGGCCTGCGTCTGCAGAGCTTAAAGCATCTCTGCTCCGGTGTGGCTCCTGTCCACTTGACAGACCAGCTGAAGAACTGCATGGCATTTTTTAGCCTGACTCATTAGCCCCTTTAATGCTTAAGTACTGGTGGTTCTTAGGACAGTCCAGCAGAGGAGGGGGTGGATCTGACAGATCTCACATCACCAGCAGCTGTATGGAGATGTGGCGGCAAAACAAGCTCCAGCACTGAGCCCCGTCCTGCATCCTTCCTAGTTGCAAAGTTACCCAGTGTGCTGTGAACAAAATATATTGTTCCTGGCCATGCTTGCTGTACCATGTGGCAGCAGTAATGTAGATCTTGCTGCTACCCATTTTTTTTTTTTTTACAAATATTTTTTGAGATTTGTCTCCTGAAAAAAATATTCCTTTCTATAAGCCCCAAAATGCATGTCTTGGCCCCTTTCTAGAGATGTTATTAACTTTCCCTCCAATATCTGTAATTTTGGGCCTCTCCAGACCATATACACCAAATCTCCCTTTACATCCCTGCACCTAAGGCATTTTCGCATCTAGTCTTCCAAACAATTTCAGAGGCGTGTAGTATGATTTGTATACCAAAAATAAGTGGGATACAATCTGAGGGTGATGAGACCGCGGGCCCCAATGCCAGTATTTGACTCCATTGCTCCTCAGTTATTTGTCCAATATCCTCCTCCCATTTAAAGTTTTTATTATCCCATAAGGGGGAAAATTCAGAAAACCTATTGTAGCCCAGCAGGGCCTTAACAGTTTCCCAGCTCTTTATCAGTTGTACTGTAAAACACCTGGAGCAAAAAGTCTGCCTCTACTACTGTATCATGACTAGTGTCTACCAATGCCGTTCGGCCTCCTACCTCCCCCCCTACTGGCAGGTTATTTCCTCTCATATACTGCATTTGTGCCACCAAGAAATAATTTCTCGGGTGTGGTAATACTAGCCCTCCCTCTCTCGGAAGCTGCAACGTTCGCAGGCTATCAATTTTTTTGAAACAGTGCTTTGGTTCCCAAACTGGGGAGTTATGCAACGGCTACAGTTTCTGTGGTATCCAAACCATTTTAACTAAATTACAACGACCAGCTACCGAGAGAAGAAGCCGGCTCCAAACCCAGCATTTGTTTTAATTTTGTCATAAATGGGACTATATTGCTAGCTATGTATTGTCTCAGATCTATTGTTAAAATAATACCTAACTACTTCATTAGGTTTACTACCCTTAAGGTACCTGATGTGACAGGGGCTCTCTAAGAGGATTTATTGTCAAAAGTACATATTTTTCGCAACTACCAATGTGGAAAGTTGCCAAAAGTCTCTAACTATATTCATTGCTTCTCCCGGGAAGCTTTGCCTATCCCCAAGAAACAGCAACACGTCGTCCGCGTATAACTCGACCTTCTCTTCTCCCATTGTCCTCCTGAATCCCTGTACCTTCCGGGAGGATCTTGAAGTGACAGCCAGTTCTATTGCAAGGGTCAAGAGCAGGGATGATGGGCACCTCTGTCTCGCCCCCCTTGCCAACTGGAACCACTTGGAGCACTCAATTTATTCTCACTTTGGCTCTAGGCGCCTCATATAATCAAATCCATTTAACCAAATTAGGGCCATATTGAAATTCTGCTAATACTTGCCAGAGATGGTGCCATTCGAGGCTGTCAAAGGCCTTAACTGCGTCCAGTGACAAGACGGCCCTTGTCCCCTCATTTTCCGTTGGTAACTGGAGGTTTAAATATGCCTGCATTATTTTCACACTTGCAGCGCTATCTATCTGGTATAAGTCCAGTATGATCCGGATGTATACGTTTTGAAATTATTCTGTTTGATTCTTTTTCCCCCCTCCTTTTGCAGTACCATAATTGTTCGTTCTGTCATAGATGGTAGTTTACCCTCCTGGTCGCCCAATTGAGTACTTCCAGTAGTTTTGGAAGCAATATGCCTCCATACCGCTTGTCTATTTCTATTGGCAGGCCATCTGGTCCTGGGGCTTTCTGGTTTGCCATGACTTTGCACTTTGTAGCTCTTCTATTGTGATTAGGGCCTCCAGTCCCTCTATCCTCTTGAGTGACGGGATCCTTAACCTTCTTAAAAAAAAAAAAAAAAATCCCTCATTTCACCCTCTACATTTGCCTGTGATGTACTGTAGAGGTTTTCGTAAATTTTAAATGCATTCACTATTTCTGATATTGGGTAAAAGTAGCCTTACTTAAAAAAGTGGTAATAAACAAAAGTTTATATTGCATATAATCGGTGCTGAAGAAAATTCCAGGTTTTGATTAATTCAAAGTATGTAAATGAAGGATCTATGATGAGATGAAAAAAGAGGACCCATCACCAACACCCTAAAAAACTGACCCTTACCGTCAGCAAATGGGTCATACAGCAATTGCTTTAATAGGTTGCATCCACGTTTCCTCACACTGAGACTCCATTTGTTGCCTAGAAATCCTCACTTCACTGGTCCGAAAAACTATAAGCCTATTCTCTAGATGGCTTAGGCATGAAAACAAACTCCAGGGGTATAGCCCAGTAATCACATATGCGAGAGAATGAAAAAAAAAAATCTCATTGCGCAGATAACCCTGGAAAGTGACTAATCTTTAAAAGCTCACAAATAAACTCACATGCAGTAAGTGTGTTTCAAGCATAAAGGAAATGCGCTTCCTACCAATAAGATGGCCACTGCTCCTCCGTTCCCTCCAATGCGATGCTCGTCCCTTGCTCCCTTTCGGACCAGTGGAGTGAGGATTTCTAGGCAACAAAGGGAGTCTGAGTGTGAGGAAACGTGAATGCAACCTATTAAATTAATTGCTGTATGACCCATTTGCTGATGGTAAGGGTCAGTTTTTTAGGGTGTTGGTGACTGGTCCTCTGTCTTTCATCTCATCATAAATCCTTCATTGACAGACTTGGAATTTTCTTCATCACCGATTATGTGCCATATGAACTTTTGTTCCACTTTTTGAGTAGCGCTACACTTTTACCCCATAATCTTATTATTGCACCCGACAATATTGTGTCCGCAGCTTTTAGCTACTATTCTTGAAATGGCGCAATAAATTAGATTTGTATATTTAGACCTGGTGATTCTGCCCCTCTCGACCAAAATGGCCGGAATGATAGATGAGGGTGCATTTGCCTTAACTATTAGGGCCAGGATTCACCCCACTCGTTTCTTCCTCCCCAAAAAAAGCTTTGTTTTTTTAAATAGCCAGTTAGCTCCGTACACGGACACGTCCGTGTGAAAGAGCCCTAATTCTCCACAAAAAATACTCTTGTTGATCCCCTTAACGCTTTGCAACCCTCCCCTCTCCCACGTCACTCCTGTATAATTGTCCAAAGTAAAATAGTTTACAAAAAGACCCCCAAAAAAAAGTCAAGTCTCTTTCCCTTCCTTTCACTTCTCTCCTTCCAGTTGCGTAGATCTATTGTCTCTCTCCCTTGTCATGCTTCCTCCCCCTTCTGTAGTCTCCCTTTGTTAGTATCCAACCCCATTCAGTTCTGCAGGTGTGTTGAAAAACTTGGTTTCCCCCCGGGCTGTTATCTGCAGTCGTGCCAGGTATAGCCTAGCATAGTTGATCCTTAGCTGTTGCAACCTGCGTTTACTTTCAGTAAACCTAGCTCTTTGTTTCTGTAGCTCCCGGGAAAAGTCTGGGTATATTGAAATCCTAGCGCCATTAGACAGTTTTTCATCGCTCTTGCTTTTTGAAGAATAGTAACTTTATCCTTATAAAAAAGAGCTTAATAAGGGGCCTCAGCTGGCCACCTGGTGGCGGTGCCCTAAAAGGAACGCCGTGTACCCGCTCAGTTGCATAGAAGTTTGACATACTCTTTGCCAAAAATCGCTTTAAGCCAGTCCTCCATATATTCTATAAAGTTAATGCCTTCACTTCGCTCGGGGGGAATCCCATAATCCTTAAAATTTTTCCTACGCAATCTATTTTCCATCTCATCCATTTTATACATTTTATTACACATGTTCAGCTGTTCCCTTATTTTTTTTCTCCTGTTACATCGGGTTCACATCTTCTACCGAGCTGTCTCCCCTCTAGAGCGGATGTCTTAACAGACCTCTTGTACATCATTCCTTAATGGTGACAAATCTTCTGCATTTAAGTTGGTCAGACATTTCAGATAATGAGGACTTGCAGTTTGCGTGAAAGCTCTTTCAAGGATGGCTCTTCCTCTGCTCCTGGGATTGGCACCAACATTTCTTCCTCTGTCATTTTACTCACTGCATGCTCACTCTCCTGAGCTGCTGCTGGGCCCTGACTCTTCCTCCTCACAGAGGGGCTGGTCTAAAAGTGAGATTGCTGTCCCCCCAGCCTGCCCACCCTTTTTGGGTGTCTGGCCCAGTGTATGGGCGAACTGCTCCAGCTTGGCATCTGGTTCACCTTTTTGGCATATGCTATTTGTGCACCGGTGCCATCCTGCGTGGCAGTCTCCCCTGTTCCCCACTTCCTTGTCATGGCGGGTTTGATGTACCAGGCGTGCTCAGGCACCCTCTACGGCTTTATCCCGGGTATTCGTTGTCTCTCACAGGAGAGTGCGCCGCTAGGACGCTGCGCGAGAGCGAGGCACGGACCCAGGCTCACTCCACCTGCTGGCCAGCCGTTCCACTGCTCAGCGCTTCCTCCTCTCCCCGACACACCGCGTTTATCAGGTGTCCAGCATGGGAGCTGGTGTGAAGTCCGGGCTACTGTGGCCTCTCGCCTTTAACATCTGGTCAGGCCCCCCAGCATAGTCCGGCACCCCAGTCTTAGCCCGTAGGGTTCAATAATGGATAGCATATTCTGCTGCTGACTACCTTGTCCATTGATGCCAAAACATTGCCTTCCACGTGATGGTACAGAGCTGGAATGGCCTTGCATGCAAAAAAATGGCATCTGGGAACCTGCCATTGTGGGTACAGCACATTCTGCAAACTCACAGAAGGGGCAAAATCCACCAGATGGAAAGGTAGCAATTTGGACAAGCTGGAATTTTAGATGCTTGGTATGTGGGTGACGGAGTGTTTGTTTTTTCACTGGAGCAGAGAAATTTGCCTGCTATACTCTACAGCTGGTGGGGTGCTGCTGGCAGAAGTGTTGCAATGACCTGCGACACCTGTTTCTATACCATTCCTGTCAGTGGAGGCAGAAATGTAAAAACTATAAAAAAAAGGGTAACACCAGCGTAGCAGTCAAACTGTGGCTGACAAAAGATGGGGAAAAAAAACATGCAACCAAAAAGTGTACAGTGCCAAATGTTCTGGAATGCTGTGTTAAACACTACACTAACACTATACCATACTCCAACACACTGCAAAAGCCTCCTGTGGGAAGGAACCATTTAGTGTGGTACTATGAGCACTGAGCTGTGATTGGACACAGTAATGATCACTTTGTCCAATCAGGGCTCTGACAGTGCTCTGTGCCCTAATTGGCAAAGCCTTGCACCTGACAAGCGGTTTATCCACTTAGACCCCTTTCACACTGGGGCGTTTTTCAGGCGATTTAGCGGCGCTTTACCAGGATTTTTTGAGCGCTTGTGGGGCGCTTTTAACCCCTGCTAGTGGCCAAAAAAGGGTTAAAAGCGTCCACAAAGCGCTGCTGCTACAAGTGTTTTTCAGGCGTTTCTCGGGCGCTTCCCATTGATTTCAATGGCAAGAGGGGCTTTAGGAGCGGTGTATTCACTGCTCCAAAAGCGCTGCAAAGAAAAGAAGCTGCTTGCAGGAGTTTTTTTTGACACCCTAGCAGGCGCAGCGCCTCGGTGTGAAAGCACCCGGGCTTTCACATTGGGATTGCAGTTGCAGCTTCTTTTGGGCGCTTTACAGGCGCTTATTTTAACGCTAAAGCTCCTGAAAAACGCCATAGTGTGAAAGGGGTCTCAGTGTGAAAGCACTCAGGCTTTCACATTGGGATTGCAGTTGCGGCTTCTTTCAGGCACTTTACAGGCGCTTTTTTAACGCTAAAGTGCCTGAAGAACGCCTGAAATACGCCCCAGTGTGAAAGGGGTCTTAGGGCCCTAGAATGCACTGTAAAGCGTGCAATGCATTGCGGGGCGTGCGGCGGGTGAACATCCCGCAAATTAGGGTGTTCGGTGACCAGACGATGTTCAGGTCAAACATTTGCTTGGCCCAAACGGTTTGCCTAACTATTGATTGTGCATAATTTTATCACTGAACATACTTGAAAAATCTAGTGCAAAGATGTGATGAAGTATTGATCAAAATGCTAGTGTTTGTGGATTCTGCATTCTCGCCTAAAACTGTCATGTAAATGTCTCAGACTCTGTAAAATTACAGTACTTTTAAACCCACCACCACCACCCTAGCACGTGTTTCTCCTCTGACATTTCTATCAAGATCCATACAACTCAGTCCTTCCCCCCCCTAATGCCTGACTTACTGGGTGTAATCATGGACTCTGACCTGTCCTTTTAGCCCCAAATCCAATCGCTGTCCAGATTTGTAAACTTCACCTCCGTAACCTCTCCAAAATGCATTATTTTTAACCAGTGAAACCAGGCAACTCATCCCACATCTTACCTCGACTGTTGCAACTCCGTCCTCATAGGCTTACCTCTGCAAAGGCATTCCCTCTTCAGTCTATCATGAATGCTGCTGCCAGACTCTACCTTACCAACCACTAAGCATTTGCCACCCCTCTGCCTATCTCTCCACTAGCTTCAGATTTGCACAGCTAATACATTTCAACATACAAAGCCCAGCTACAGCTTTGCCCCAACCTTCAGCACCAATCGCTTCTTAATATATCGAACAAACCACCCCCCCCAAGACCACCTGCTCTGGATCCCGTAAATCTTCCTCCCATGCTTTATTCAAAGGATTTCTCCAGAGCCTCTCCCATCCTCAAACTCTCTACTCCAATCGGTCAGGTTATCATTTTTGGACAATTCTTGAAAACGTATTTTCAGAAAAGCCTATCCCGCCTTCATGTAACTGAACTTTTAATTTCTCCCGTTGGCTTATCTTAACTTTTGTACCACTTGCCACTCCCTATTAGATTGTAAGCTCTTAAAGCAGGGCACTCCTATACCTTAAGTTTTGAATTGTATTGTTATCTCCCTTTATAATGTAAAGCACTATGCAAGCTGTTGGTGTTGTATAAATCCTGTATAAATTTGTGGCAACATTGTAGTTACCTGTATACTTTTCCAACTGGTTGCTTGGTAAGGTTCACCAATTAAGTTCAAAATATAACATGACCTTTTAGGCTGATGCTAAATTGCATGGACTGCTTATCATAATTATGCATTCTGCATTGATTAGTTGTTGGATGGTTTTATTGTATCAGACAGCTTTGATACTTTGTATTGAAAGTTTGATTGAATTTTTCTTATTTCTTTGAAAATTGCTAGTAATATTGCATGGATTTTTTTGTTGATCGCCACTCAGTGATGCGAGTCAGCGGTTAATTTTATTGTACTGAAACTGTAAATGTTTCAGATTTCCTGGTTTACTTGAGTTTGTGTATTTATAAATGCACCTTTTCTATCTAGTGGGCTTTGGAACCTTTTGAGAATGTCGAGGTTAGTGGAATGTTAATGCCATCTACTGGCAGCTTGAGGAACTAGCCTATACTGCTTTGCAAAGGCCTGGTTTACGCTAGTGAAATTTCTGATGCAACTTGAGTTGCACAAAATTGCATAACAAGGGGGCATCATTGAAATATGTGATCTCATTCTCATCAATGCACCTGGCAGGTCCATGCATTAGACAGAAAACTACAGGAAGGGTAGGATTAAAAAAAAAATCTGATAAGATGGTCACCCTGGACAAAAAGCAGCAGTGACTGGTCATCCAAAGGAAAATTCAACTTGATTATTTTACAGTTCTGGAAATAAAGCATACCAAGATTAAAGTTGACTGAAAGCAGACCTTCCATGAAAAGGGGAAGTCCACTTTACTGTTTGCCCCACCCCAAAATTAAAATATGCAAGTGAAAATATTACTAACCTCATCTCGGGCCTCCGGTGATTTTTTTTTTGTGTAAAGTCATTGCTGCATCCCAGAAAATCTGTGGGCTCATAATTCTGAGAATGCCCTCCTAAAGTTGTATTTTTGCATTATTTTGATCACCCTTTTGATTCCTGGCATGCCCCAGCCTCCCAGAAAAGGTCAAGGTTATTTTTTGCTTCATATTGTTTCATTTGGAAGATGTGTATTAAAAGTAAAGCAGGCATTCAATTTTCATAGTGGATATGCGTTTAAGTTTCTATTTTTCTTTTTAAACGACTTTTGAGAGATGGCTGCCTGTCACAAATTTGTTTTCTGCGGGTGAGGTTTTTAGCAAATGTGATCTCTGTACAAGATGTTGAAGGTAAAATTGATAGGCTGCTTCCCCTTGAGTTTAATCTGTTCTAGCCTTTAAATTTTGTAACAGAAGTGTATCTAAAGCCAAAACTCTATTTTTATACTTGGCAATTTCCTAACTCCCCTGTAAGGTTTTTCCTGTCTTGTTGCTGCCACCAAGGGAAGTGATGGGAAATACAAATTTTCCAGTTTTCAGCATGTCACCATCCCCATAAAAAATGTTGCTTCTCCAAGTGGTGATACATTTCCCAGTAAGTCCTCCACCAGGACTAAGAGGGGGGATTTCCTCAGTGGATATAAAAAAATTGCCTTTTAGATACATACTCCTAGCCTGTTCTCAGAAATTTCAGCTAGCTGTAGATCATTTCTATTTAGGCAAGAAACACTTTTATTTTTCAATATATGTAGCTCTGTAAATATCATTCATGGTCTGACCTAAACTAATATTTACTTTTCTATTCCAGCCTTGGGCCTTTCCAGCTCGAGAGTTCCTAAGGAAGAAGTTGATTGGAAAAGAGATCTGCTTTGTTGTAGAATACAAGACCCCACAAGGAAGAGAGTACGGAGTGGTATATTTGGGCAAAGGTGTGTTAAAACGAATTTCATAATCACTATATAAAATACATTTCAATGTGCTCTGTGTCAGAAACCCACCCTATTTTGTAGCCTGTTGGAGCCTCTGGCTCTAATCGGGTGCCTAGGAAAAAAAACCTGCTGCTGTAATTCATGCGCCTGGCGTCCTGAAAGGGGTCAGACACATGAATAGGGGATAGCGTGATGTAAAGGGGAGGCGATGCCCATGCAGCCTTAATGGACAGGCAGCCCCTGAAAGTGGTAACTTGTAAAGGCTTTCAAAAAGGTCACCTATGAACAGTATTTTTACATTTGTCGCAATTTTGAAGCATGACCTGTTTGGTATCTATTCAGCGTAACATGACCCAATTTTTTTTTTTGTAAATTATGTATTTTTGTTACATTAAAATTAGTGCCTTTTTTTCCAAATTTTATTTGGGAAACTGCTGTGCAGATAGTGTGACATTAATAATTGCAAAACCCATCATTTTATTCGCTAGGGCCTTTGCTTTAAAAAAAGATGTGGGGGTTCTAATTTTCTAGCAAAACAGATGTTTACATGTAAGTGTCAGAAAAAGGCCAGGAGCTTAAAGTGGTAATAGTCGGTCTGTTTGGTTTTAGTACCATGAATGACATTGATCTTTTGCAATGGGTTGTAAACACATTCAGAATGTGTGAATCAGGATACATTAAAATGTCTTCAGGACTTTCTTATAATGTATACTCTTGTAGAAATAATCTCATGACCTTTAATTGGCTTTCAGATACATCGGGGGAGAATATCGCAGAGTCCCTTGTTTCAGAAGGATTGGCATCCCGCCGTGAAGGAGTACGAGCCACAACGTAAGTGCAATTTTAAAGCTGAAAGCTCAGATTGCCAACATGGAAGGTTTATGACTAACAGTTGTAAGTTTGAGTGCAGTGCTCAGTTTTCAATTCTTGATCCTGGCGAACAATGAGTGATTGTAGATCTTCCATCACCTGCCACACGTCCTACTTGCCAGAGTTCCATGACACCCATTACATGTAGTAAAAAGCGCTAGAAAAAACTATGCCAATGGGGGGTTCTCACCACCACACCAGTCCAAACATGTCCAAGCATTAGAGATGAAAAGAAAAGGGCTCCCATGGTGAAGTATATTGCGATGTATTCAAAAGTTTAAAAGGTAAAAACAAATATCCATCGCAGCAAAACATCCATGTGTAAGGAAACGCCATTTGCGTTGCAGCTGCAAGTGACTTATCACGCTCAAGGCATCCTATGCATTTTGTCAACCTGCTTTGACATCATGTGATCTGATACGTCTCTTCCTAATTTATACAAGTCCACCAATTAAGGATATCCAGTTCAATCAAGTGTTCAATTAAAACTCATATATTAGTACACAATTTTATACAAGACAAAAAATATAAAATTGATTTTTGAAAATTTAAAGATTAAAGAGATTTACTTTAAATGCTGCCATCTTGTGGACAAAAACCAGATGGCAATTACATTTTGTTAAGAGAATTATCAATTCGTAGCGAATGATGGGACTGAATTCAAATTGGAACACCTTTTACAATATTGCAAATAACCATTGTGGAAGATGTAAACCTCTAGTAAATCCCTAATAATTGGATAAATAACAATTTAAGTCTATATCCATGTTTATTCCCATGGGAGTGAGTGTATTTAATTTGTAGATCCATTCAGTTTTTGATATTTTCTGGATAATGACCCAGTCTGGGTCTATTTTGTCAATCCCTAAAAAATGAGCTAAACTGGGGTCCTTATTATGATGTATACTGAAGTGGTTAGAGAGGCTATGTTTTGGAAACCCATTTTTGATATTTAAATGTACATAAATTCCTTTAGTGTCCCTCGTATTGTAACCGGCATGGGAAAATGAGGTAAGTTACGTGGGTTGATTTACATGTGATAAATGTATAAATGATAAACTTATTTCCTGTACTGAATGTTACAAATTGTTTCTTTTCTAGCATCCTTTCTTGTCAATTTGCATGCTTTACATTGTTTACAATAAAACCCTGTTACATCCAAGA